>CM042841.1:18079501-18157001 GCA_023653725.1 Bungarus multicinctus
CTTAATATCTTGGGCATCAATTTGATGATTTGACTGATACCTTCAGGTCAAAATATAATGTTTTATTATGGTAAATTCATACTTTTTTTGAGTAACAGGAATAAAATGTATGCTTAATGTGCTGTGGTGCCTTACAGAACAAACTAGTATGATCTAAAGCAATGTGTGACCACAAATCATGGCTTGTTACACTTATATCCTGCCTTTTCTTCAAGAGCTCAAGATGGTGCCCAGAGAGCCTCTTCTGACTTTCTCCCACAAGAACTCTGTAAGTCAAGGACTACCTAGATAGGTATAGAATAACAGAGTTGAAAGGGCCCTTGGAGGCTTCTAGTCCAATCCCCTGCTCAGGCAGGAAATCATTTCAGACAAATCGTTGTCCAATCTCTTCATGAACCTGTATGATATTCATACCGCATGTTTATCCCATCAAGGACCCAACGGAGAGCGTTCTACAAATAGGGTCAAGAAATGCCTTGGACTCATTTGATCTAGATTAGTATTAACAGGCAGATGCAACCTTCCCCAACCATCCCTGAATTCCTAATGATAATTTGGATTTGTCACCTTCTACATAGAAACCTGGGGATGTGGTGGCTCAGTAGCTAAGGCGCTGACCTTGTCGATCAGAAAGGTCAGCAGTTCAGTTGTTCAAATCCCTAGCATCACATAATGGAGTGAGCTCCCATTACTTGTCCAAGCTTCTGCCAACCTAGCAGAAAGCATGTAAAAATGCAAGTAGAAAAATAGGGACCATCTTTGGTGGGAAGGCAACAGCGTTCCATGCGCCTTTAGACATTTAGTCATGCTGGTCACATGACCACAGAGAAGTCTTCGGACAGTGCTGGCTCTTTGGCTTTGTAATGGAGATGAGCACCGCCCCCTAGAGCCAGAAATGACTAACACGTATGTGCAAGGGGAACCTTTACCTTTACCTAGAAACCTGATGCTTCGCCATTGAGCTACAGCACCATTCACCCTCTGCCAGATTGTGATGATGATGATGATGATGATGATGACGACAACCAGATTAACAGCGTTGGAAGGGACCTTGTAGGTCATCCAGTCCAACCCACTACCCAAGCAGGAGACCCTACACCATTTCTGACAGATGGCAGTGCAGTCTCTACTTGAAAGCCTCCAGGGATGAAGCTCCCACAACTTCCAAAGGCAACTTCTGTTCCATCGGTGGATTGCTTTCACTGTCAGAAAATTTCTCCTTATTTCCAGGTTGAATCTCTCCTTGATCAGTTTCCATCCGTCATTCTTTGTCTGGCCACTGATAGTGTTATTTTGTTTGGGCAATGAAACATCTGCAAAAAAAAAACACAACAACAACCAAGCTCGGAGAGCATCAAGAACCTTGCAGTTCCATTCTGAGCTACTCTCCTTCTGTCGTATCTATGTGCATTTTCAGGATGCCACTCAATACCAAAAGACTAGCTTCCCAGAGTCATTAAAAGCATCTGATCTTTATGTGCAAGGCATTCACTAAACCCTCTCGCCTTACAAGGTTTACACAACACTGTATCCCCACCTTGCTCCAAACAGCCTAAGATTGCATTAATAATAGACAACATCCAATCATATCAGCCAATGCGAGTAGTAAAATCCCGACTTCATAAAGCATCTCAGACTGGGCACCTGCCCTGCATGTTAATGCCATCTCTTCCCTTTGCTTTGTTATTAAACCTGACAGAGCAAATTTTATTCGTTTTGCCATGACTGCCTGCTAAATATGAACTTCAAGTGAGGATGATTTCACCTTTCTATTGTACTTTCTTTGCTTCAATTAACTTCGACATTTTCTCCTGCTGCAATTAACTTGGAGGTGTTTAGCCCCCATCTTAATGTCCACTTATCTATTGAAGACAGATAATGCATATTGGGGAAGATAGGAACCCATTCAAGGAAAAATCCTGATGGCCCAAAATGTCCAATTAAAAGAAAATGAAACTAGAGATTGCGTAAGCATCTAATTTAAAATTAGACATTTAAACATAGGCTGTTCCTGGATTAGATCTCCATTTCCTTCGGTTTCTCTGCTCTCCACAAAACACACACACACACACAATAATTAAACAGCAGGAACAATAGCAATAGCATATTGCATAGACTTATATACTGCTTCACAGTACTTTTACAGCCCTCTCTAAGTGGTTTACAGAGTCAGCCTCATGCCCCCAACAATCTGGATCCTCATTTTATCCACTTCAAAATGATGGAAGGTTGAGTCAACCTTGAGCCTGGTGAGATTCAAACTGCCAAATTGCAGTCAACTGGCAATCAGCAGAAGTAGCCTGCAGTACTGCATTCTAACCACTATGCCACTGTGGCTTAGTAAGACTAAGTAGCATTTAGACTTACTGTATGCACCACCCCATAATGCTTTACAGTATTCTCTGGGTTTATAACCTCAGCACATTGCCTCAATAATCCAGATCTAATTTTATTGACCTCAGAAGGACGGAAAGCTGAATCAATCTTGTGCCAGAGGTGGTATTCAGCAGATTCTCACCAGTTCTGAAGAACTGGTAGTGGAAATTTTGAGTAGTTCAGAAAACTGGCAAATACCACCTCTAACTGACCCCGCCCCCATCTATTCTCTGCCTCTTCAAGTCCCAAGATCTTCTTTGGTTGCCCTGCATAGGAGAATGGAGCTGGAAAGCAGGTTAGTGAGGTGGTGAGGGAAGTCATGCCACGCCCCCCCCGAGCCACGCCTATGCCCAGTAGTAAAAAAAAAATTAAATCCCACCACTGCCTTGTACCCATCAGGATCAAACTCCAAGCTATGGGCAGACCTAGCATGCAATAACATACTCTAACTAATGTGCCACCAAATAAACATATACATATGTCCATAAGGATAGGCAATGAACTTGGGGCTGGCTGAGATGCTAGAAAGGAGGAGAAAAGAGTGTAGCTTTTACACAAGATGATTTTTTTATGGATTGCACTGACAACCCATTCCATTTAGCACTGTGTTGCACATAAACTAAACAGGAACGTCGTAAGAACAGTCCAATATTTGAGAGGATGTCACAGAGAAGAGGGGGTCAACTTATTCTCCAAAGCACTTGAGGGCAGGATAAGAAGTCATGGGTTAGGGTTTATTATGATTATCAGATCCAACCTAGAACTAAGGAGGAATTTCTTTACAGTGAGAACCATTAATCAATGGAATGACTTGCCTTTGTAAGTTGTGGGTGCTTCATCACTGGAGGTTTTCAAGATGATATTGAACGTCCTTTTGTCCAGTATGTCATAGGGTCTCCTGTCCAAGCAGGAGATTGGACTAAAACATCTCCAAGATCCCTTCAAACCCTGTTATTATACGAATTCAGAAAGTGATCTTCTGTGATGTAATCTCCAAACCGAAATATTTTAATCAGGATCTCTCTCTTGCCCTTGTCCAAAACTCAAGATGAATCTAGGATAGGGAGAGTACAGATGATTCACAAAACGAGCATCCTGAAAATTATAACTCTCTGAGAATTGAACTAGTCCAGAAAAGAAAACAGTAATTTCATTTTCCATTATTATCCCTAATCCTGCTAATTATCATTTCTGTTCCTTCTTCCCAGATATTGGGAATTAAAAAAAAAAAAATATTAGGGGAAAAGACATTGTAACTCTAGCCATAATTTGCCCCTGAGTTGGCCATAATCTAGCGTATTGTGTGACTTTTGCTGGGGGTGTAGTAATTTTAGCTTGATGTATCTTTCTGTTGGTCCTTTTTTATGTAGCGAAATATGAGATTTTATTTAAGCTTTACAGAAGCCATTATCTTTAGTAGTGATAGAGCACTCTGAAAGGAGCTGAAGAGAGAAGGAGAGAGAGGGAGAGATTTGATTTACTATCCGTGCTTTTTTTTTTCAATCTCTCATTGAGTTGGCTGCATCAGCTTTCTACAATATGAAAATGAATTTCTATAGTCTTTCCTGGGAAAGATGAGATATTTTGCAAGGAGCAGGAGAGGAAACCTGTTAGGAATCAAAGGTGACTTCAATTTTAGTGGTAATTAATTTTTAAAAGCCTCCTGTGCTGAGTGTTCGAATTGCAGGTATGGAAGTAACTGGAAGTGTTTAGTTCTTTTTGGCTTTGGCTTAAAATCCCTTGCAAAAGCAACGGAATGACCAATGAGTCATCCTGAGCTGAAAGAAAATGTCGTGGGATGTTAGAAATGGGCCAAGGAGATGCTACAAGATCCCAGATTGTGCCCTGCAATATTACTCTGGGATACATACAATATATTTGCCTTCCTTTGCAAAAAGATGCTGCCTGTAGAATGATCAGTTAAGAGGTGGCATAGTGCACAAGTGTATAATGGGTAGAGAAGAAACTAAGAAGGATTCTTCCATAAATGTCTGTAGAGATTCTCAGTCATCCAAGGCATAGTTGTCTCAAAGGTGCTTTTTTTCTTCAAAAAAGTTTGTTCGTTTGTTTGTTTTTTGAGGAAGAAGAAGAGGAGAAGGAGGAGGAGGAGGAGAAGTCCAAAAAAAAACCCAGTCCAGTTGCCTTTTGAAGAATAAAGCACTTTTGAGATGACTCTTCTCTAATTCCTCTGGCTGTAAAAGACACCATTAAAGATTTGTACTTTCAGAATTGCAAGCTTCTATTAATATATCCTTACAATGAAATAGAATTGTTAGATCTGGTTTTATTTCCTATCTGGGTCAATCTGGGACAGGAAAGTACTTAGCAGCAATTAGAAAATATTTATCTCAAACTGTCATAATTGCCAGAATTGAGTCAGTAGCATGATATGGCTGCAAAAAAGGCAATGCAGTTTCCCCCTACATCAGCTCGAGCCAGATCACATTTTAAAAAGAGAGAGAAGTCCACTTTATTTTGCATTGATGTGATCCTCCCACACTAACCAGTAAAGACCCTCCTCAGTTCTAAGCATCCCACTTTAAAAAGGACCCATGTAGGTTGGACTGGATTCAGGCTAAAGGTCTAGGATGACCAAGGGGGGTAGAAACAAAGACCTCCAAAGAGAGACCTAAAACATTTTAAGCTTCTGTTAGACTTAGAATATCTGTTTTGGTATGGGATTAGAAGATGGAAGTGATGGGGCCCTCTATGGTGCTCTCCAGAACCGGAAAGAGTAAATGGTGTCATGACAACACAAAGGAAGTGGCATCCTATTGGAAATCACTCTGGCTGAGGCTACCAAAGGGACACTGATAGACCCACAAGTATGAAGTTCAAGATAGATACTCAGTGGAAAAATCCCTGCTAGAACTTTGCTCTGCAGCCTCCCTTCCTTCCAAATGCCTCTGAGCTTTCTGAAAAGGTCTCCATAATCAGAATAAAGTACTCAGCTAAGCACACTTGAAAAAGCAATATTGTAATGGCATTGTAACTTCAAGAGGAAGCTACACTTTTCTATAGCAATTGCTAGGGAGCCACACTATCTATCTTTGTTTAGATAAATTTGTTATTGAAAAAGATTCTTTGTCATTCAGCAAAATGGGTTCCCTTAAATCTCCTGCTTGACATATTAACAACGAGGCAGAGCTACCCTTTGAAAAATCGTTCACCTAATGAGTGTTTCTATGCTTGCATATATATGTATATAAAGAGAGCAAGGAAGACAGTGAAAACAGTTCTGTCTCCGCCATGATCAAAGTCAACATGCCTTCTGGATACCCAATGATTGGATAGACTGAATGTTAACAAATATACTTCTGGTTTATTATGTGACTTTGTACCTTCTTGTGCTGGCTAGTGCTGCGCATAATATAGCCACATCATTTTTTTTTTCCCCTCCTAGCTTAAGAGAGGAGGGGGAAGCTTAGTTGAACTAAATAAAAAAAAGTATGGAGCGAAGCAAGCCATTATGTCTGAAGGAAACATCTCTTTGGAAACACAAAAGAGCAGAATATGTTGTTGCAAGTAAGACTGCATGGGTTTGTCTTGTATTCTTTATATTCTTAGCAAGCCAAACATTTCTAAGGGGACAAAAGAGAAAAGATTTCTAGAGGAAATTTGCCAGCGTTCAGCTGCAAATAAAATAGAGATGTAAGTTAGTCAGGGGTGGGATGCAAATATTTTTACCACCAGTTCTGTGGGCATGGCTAGGTGGGTGTGGCTAGGTGGGCATGGCCATTTGACTGGGTGGGCGTGGCTTCTTCTTTCTTTTGCACCGCCCCAAGCTCTGCTTTTGTGCCTCCTGGGCCTCAGGGAAGCCTCCCGGAAGCTTGGTTTTGTTCCCAGGAAGTTTCTCCTTAAGGTCCAGGAAGCAAAAAAAAAAAAACAGAGCACAGGAGGGCTGCACAGCACACACACAACTGCACGCCACTTTTTATTTTTTATTTATTTCGTAATTTTATATACCACCCTTCTCCCGAAGGACTCAGGGCGGTGAACAGCCAACTAAAATGCATACAAACATAGAGATAAATATGATTAAAAAAGAATTAAATTACAGGCTGCCCAAATAAAATACTAAAACCCCCGATTAAAATAAATTAAAACTTTCGTACCCCACCCCAACTAATCTAAAACCCCTTAATTTAAAAATCCCATTTGAAGTCAGCTCAGGCCGGCCTGCTCAAAGAGCCAGGTCTTCAGGTCATGTCTGAACGCCCTCAGGTCAGTGGTTGTTCGTAGCCCCGGGGGCAGCCCGTTCCAAAGGGTGGGTGCCCCC
Organism: Bungarus multicinctus; assembly: GCA_023653725.1. Taxonomy (NCBI): domain Eukaryota; kingdom Metazoa; phylum Chordata; class Lepidosauria; order Squamata; family Elapidae; genus Bungarus; species Bungarus multicinctus. The sequence continues at coordinate 18,086,157 of CM042841.1, forward strand.
ACAGAGAAGGCCCTATTCCTCGGGGTCACCAGGCGGCACATAGAAGGCATCGGGACCCGGAGGAGACCCTCTCTGTGGGAGCGCACCGGTCGGTGGGAGATTACTGGCAGAATGCGGTCTTTTTGCCTCCTGGGGCTCAGGGAAGCCTCCTGGGTGAAGCAGTAAGGCAGCGAAGGTAATCCAGGCACAGCTGATCACCAAAACAGCTGATCGTCGGGAGGGGGTGCCAAATAGTAGCATTTTTACTCCTGGTTCAGTTGAACCGGGCTGAACCAGTAGGATACCTCCACTAAAGTCAGTGTGATCTAGAAAGTCAATTGTTTCCTTCTATATCTCTCTCATGGTCATGTTGTTCTTCAGCATAAACGAAACAACAGATCCTAACTGAAGTCTAATTATTTATAAAGTACAGACTAAATTTGACTTTTAGATTATTTGGAGGTTGAAAGGCCAAACGGGCAGAGTACGGCAAAGTTTTTAGTGCTTCACTTGTATTTTTTTTTTTTATCCTCTTCGTCTTCCTTTGTCGTTCATGGAAATTGGATGGTGTCATCTGGAGCAATTGTCAAGTTCAGTGACTTTTTCATTAAGTGCAGAGGACCTTAGCATGTTAAACTTCCCTTGAAATCCCTTTGTGCTGAGCCAATGATCTTCCTTGTACGGACTGCCATTGAGCCTGGCATGTGTGCGGTGCTTAATAAACGTTAACATGTCTAACTCATGAGCTCTCAACCTTTTAAAAGCTGAAATGACTATTTGGGCTTTGAACCTTGAATTTTACATACATGGTTGCTGGGCTATGAAGGACTTTGTCTGCTACTTAATTAGCATTGGGTGAGGCCGGCTCTTAAGCTTGTAAACTTTTTGAAAATGTTCTCTCCAGCTTAGTTTGGCTCTAAATTCTTCTGAAGTATTCCTGGGGTTTTCAATTCTCCCTAGGGACGTTTTTTTGGTGTTGTCTTCCAATTTTCCCAATGGATATTTCCCTTCCTTGTACAAGCTCTTTGTCCCAACTGACTTTATCGTTCTTTTTTCTAGAGCCTTTAATTGTCAAACATTGCTGAGAGTTCTTAGCAGTTGAGGGAAAAATGAATTGAATACATAGCAATATTTTCAATGAGCTTGGATGCATATCGTAGATTTTCTTCAGGTCTTCAAAATAAAGAGAGAAACAACTATCTCTACTGTCAATGGAGATTCTCACTTATCCAGGTCATGGTTGTCCCAAAGGTGCTTTTTCAAGAGGCAACGAGACTTTCTTTGTTTTTCTGTGAAAACATTTCACTTCTCATCCAAGAAGCTTCTTCAGCTTCTCTCAGAACTGAAGAAGCTTCTTGAATGAGAAGCAAAATGTCTTCAAAGGAAAACCAGAAAGTGCAGTTGCCTCTTGAAAAAAACACTTTTGGGACACCTATCTCTACTATTTTTCTTTTGAGGATTTGGACTTGGTTTCTTCTAATGCTGAATGGTTGATCCTCTTGGCTATACAAAGAGCAGAAAGCAGATTCTCCCACCACTACAGAAGCATTTATGGACTTACTTTGTTCCTCTTGTATAGGCTCCATCCTTTACATCCATACATCATAACCCATGTTCATTCTAATGTTTACCTTAATCAATCTTTCAAGAGTTATTACGGGCTCCCCTGTCAAGCAGTAACTAGGTGTTGCTCAGTGTGATCAAAGGGACAGAGTCCAATTTGTCTCTCTAGATAATACATTTATTCAGCATTGGACAAAGTTGAGTTCTCCCATATGGCTGGTAAGAACCCTGAATGCATTTTCAAGTAAGCATATATAGGTGTCTTATTTGGAGTGGTGTGGGGGGCCTAGAGGTGGAGCTCTCGTCTCACAATCAGGAGGCTGTGAGTTTGATCCCAGGTAGAAGTAGGTATTTCTCTCTCTGGGCACAATGAGAATATATCTGCTGAACAAAACTCCTCATTGGTGACAGGAAGGGCATCCAGCCAGTCAACATTCAAGTCCATTCAGTTGCCCAGACTCCTGGACTTTCTTGGTTTTTATTCTGAAAACATTTCATCTAAAAAATTATTGTGTCAGCCTTCCAAGTAACAAATCCCCCGAATAAAAATCCAAGGCATCCATCTCCCCTTAAAGTCTTTTTATTAGAGATATATTAAATTGCCAATAAGCTGGTGTAATTCCAACCCTCACAATGCTAAATGACCAGATGACTGCGAAGAATATAAATCTTTCCATTCCCCACCAGTCAGTTAGAACTGAAGAAGCTTCTTGGATGAGAAGTGAAATGTTTTCAAAGGAAAAAAAGCAAGAAAGTCCAGGTTACTTTGGAAAAAGCACTCTTTGGGTCTAAGGCAGGGGTGGAATTCAGCCAGTATGGAACGGTTCGGGCGAACCAGTAATTCTGGTGGTGAGTTGGCCCTGCCAATCTACCCCTGTGCTAGTCTGTCCTATATTTCCTTTGTTTGAAGCCCAGCTGATAGGCACAACAGAGCAAATTGCGGTGCCTCAACTGTTTTACTCACTGGGGCTGCAGGAGAAGGGAAGTTTTAAAGCTGTTTTCAAATGCACCGCATGTGTGTACGCTCAAGGAACCGGTTGTTACACCAGTTGAAACCAACCACTGATCTAAGGACTGCCCTGTGATGGTCCTTAAAAATTCAATCACATCCGGTGATAGAGTCAGACTGGGCAATCGTAGACAAGGTTGTGATGACTCTGTAGGCCATAACATTGTGAGGCAAATCATTCTTTTGCATTACACCGAGAATGTTTATTTTTGGCATATGTAAAGAATCCCAAAACCACATATGGGATAAACAAAGGAGAGTTGCTATTTTTCTCAATTATCAGTGTTATTGTTTCTGCGGGTTTTCCATCTCAAGGGATTAAGCCTGATCCAATTTGATTTTTATCACAGAAAGACAGAGCGATAAATATGATTTCTGAGTAATTCAAGGTCAACTTTTTTAAAAAAGTAGAATACGGAATGATTTACACCTTAAGGAAACAAATGCATTTTAAAGTAAAACCCGATTTAATATATGTATTTCCAAGAACTTGAAAGAAGAGGAGAGAATAGTTTATGTTCAGCCTGGAGATAAATAGCTAGATAGCACCATCTTCTGACAAGTGGCTGTTTTGCTGGAAACCTGGCAAAGAGATTTTTAAAAAAGGAAAGGAAAGGAAGACTTTTCCCTTAAATAGACATTATTGGGAGGTGGGAGGTGTTTAAACATTGTGAGAGCACAGGCTAATACGAATTGGGTAGATCGTATACCCAGTCGTTGTCTCACCATATTAAGCAAATCAGGCCATTCCTTCTACTGTAGTATTCCAAGTATTTAGCTCTTTCTTGGATAACACTTATCCCAAAGCAACATAAATAAGTAAATAAAATCTCGTTTTGAAATGATAAGATTGACAGGGTTCTATCTAGAGGCAGTTGGTGTTTATAGGGGAGGGGGATGAGGGGAGGATAGGGGAGAGAAATCCAGTTGATCATCAAACTATGATACAGATTTTGTTTGAGGCGCAACACATTATACTACCGTTGGGATTGCTGCTTGTGTGAACTTTATTTATTTATTTGTATCCTGCCTTTATTATTTCTACAAAGTTACCAAAAGGCAGTGAAAATATCTAAGATGATTTCCTCCACCTATTTTCTCCACAGTGACAACCCTGTGTGATGAATTGGGCTGAAAAAGAGAGACTGGCTCAAGGTCTCCCAGCTGGATTTTGTACCTAAGGTGGGACTAGAATTCACCATCTCCTGGTGTTTGGCTCAAAGTCACCTATTCAATGAGCGGGAATAGAACTCACCATCTCCTAATGTTTGGCTCAAAGTCATCTATTCAACGAGTGGGACTAGAACTTACCATCTCCTGGTGTTTGGCCCAAAGTCACCCATCTGAGTTTCATGCCTAAAGGGCAGAATTACAACTCACTCAAAGTTACCCAGCCAGCTTTCATGCCTAAAGTGGGACTAGAATTCCCAGTCTCCTGGTTTCTAGCCTGGTGGCTTAACCATTTGATCAAACTGGCTCTCTTGGAATTTTCAGGATCCAACTCTATGCCTATTCAGGATCAATGTCTAAAACCATGACTCTGTCGCACCAATGATCAGGGTTATCTCTCTAAACAAATGGTCAAGAGTTATCTGTACATTAAGCCAAAAGAGAGTTGGCTTGATTTTGACTTAACATATTGCACAAACTCAAATCACTATGATTTATAGCTTAGAATGCTTGTTTCCCAGTCAGATGTGGCTTATGGTTAGGTAAATACGGCTAGCTGTGTTTCTGAATGGAGTTAGCTCTTTGCTCATGATTAGCCATATGGATGAGCAAAGATTTAAGTCCTTCCCAAGGGGACAACATCTCAATTCTAGTTTTTTTTCTCTCACTTCTTGCTGTTTGCCATTTAATTAAGTCCTCTGCTCCACTCCTCCCAGTTTTATTATTTTTGCTATTGCTTCATTTTGGATTTATTTATCTTGTGTTCATGGTAGATGTTATCTGGGTTCTATCTGCTGCCTTAAGGGGCTTGTTTGGAAGGAAATTCATCAGTGCTGTCTCTCTCTCTCTCTCTCTTTTTTCAAAGCTTATCCCTTGTTTTCCATATGAAAGCAAACTCAAGGGCAAACGAGCAAGACAAATCAAAGAAAATAAACCATCCACCCGAAGAATTTGTGGAGATTTTGCTCTGTGTCCAAAAATAAAAAATAAAAATAACCCCCCCTCCCCCTCCCCTCAATCGTTGTTGCAACCAAGATATATGCTGTATGCCTCTTTTTTGTCTTTCTAATCTAGTGGGTCATTTGTGAATGTTTTTGTGAATGTTTTTACGATGCAAACTCTAATCATCTCATTTCCATTTAAGCGAACCGTTGCCATCTTCAAATGTTTGCTTGTTTACCTCTTGTCTTCCCTCAAGGCTTTTAATTTACCTCCGCAAAATGTTGTGATTATAAATGCCTTTTAGAAGGATTACAGCCCATTCTTTTATTGTTGAGCCCTCGCAGCAATAATGAATGTTCTTTGACATGTTTTGATAATCGTACAATCTTGTTAGGTAAAATGGATGACGGCGGTTGTGCCAGGACCACTTACGAAATGAAAGGTTGGTAGAAAAAGGAGGAAAGAGCAAATGTCACCTGTTTATGACTCACATGGTTTATTTTAAGCCTAATATGTATTAGCAGCAATAGAGTATTCATTTGATATAATATTATTATGCATTCTCCATTTCCTTGAGCAAGTTCCTGGGTTGATGCCAGATTATTGCTGCAAACCAGCGTTTCAAAGTTTTGCATTTCTAAGCGATGTAGATTTTCATTTCAATTGGGTTAATCTTTGAGCTCTGTTCTCGTCGACTAGCTTAACTTGCTGCCTGCTTTCGAACGTCTTCTCAAAAGTTTCACTTTTTGTAATCCTGAAGGATTGGACCTCATTCTCTTCCATACCACTTGTAAACAAGGCTGTTATTGAAACTTATATCCAAGGATTGTCAAAGGTCAATCTAGAAGTCTATGGAAATCCCCACGTCATAGTTGTCCCAAAGGTGTTTTTTTTTTTTTCAAGAGATAACTGGATTTTCTGGGGGGTTTTTTTGAAGATGTTTCGTTTTCTCATCCAAGAAGCTTCTTCAGTTTCTTGGATGAGAAGCAAAACATCTTCAAAGAAAAACCAGAAAATCCAGTGGCCTCTTGGAAAAGCACCTTTGGTTCTATCATAGCATTAGGGAAAAAGCTTGGAAGCACTGTGGTAATGAAAACTCTTTGTTGCTGCCTCCTTCCAAAAAATACCCAGCAAAAGCAACCAATAACAGCAGTGACTACAAGTACTTGGTGGCAATCATAAGGTGGAGCAGATTTATTTTACCAAATTTATATACCACCCATCTCACTAGCCGAAGGGACTTCGGGTGGTTTACAAAATGAGTCCTTATGATGAGCAGGTCAGGGTGCCAACGAAAGGCATGGCTGATAATTATCAACAGGATCCCTTGGCTTTTACTGCACGTAGCTAACAAAGCAGGCTCTGGTGCCAACAATGAATCAGAGGATAGATAGATTACACAGGTTTCATTTAGTCTTCCTTCACACCCAAATGCTCTCACCCAGACAGATGCAGAGCTCAACCACCAATTGTATCTTCCTGTTCCACCCAGGATGAGTTCAGAGTTGCTTTTCTCTCTTGATTTCCCACCCCCTCCTCTTTGCTCCCCCCCCCCCCAATGTCTCTCCGGGGGGGCCAGCAATAAACTATCCACTCATAAATGATTTAATGGAGCATGAAATAACACGTAGTGGCTTCAAGCCAGAAGACAGGATGTTTTACGGAAGAGAAATGGTTATTAAGAAGGTCATTTTGGTTATTGTTGTAATCGAAAGCTATCACACCTCTGATGTTTAACATGTTGGGGTGATACAGTCTGATATCTGTGTGTAAGAGAGAGGGGGGAGAGAGGGGGAGGGAAGGAAGGAAGGAAAGGAGGGAGGGAGGGAGGAAGGAGAGGGAGAGAGGAAGGGAGGAAAGAGAAAGGAAAGGAGGGAGGAAAGAAGGAAGGAAGGGAGGGAAAGAGGAAGGAAGGAAAGGAGAAAGGAAGAAAGGAAGGGGAAGGGAGGGAGGAAGAGAGAGAGAGAGAAGAAAGAAAAGAAGGAAGGAAGGAAGGCTGGCAGGCATCTGGTTCTTTTTCACTTTTCCATCAATAGGAGGAAATAGTGCAATTTCATTGTTTTTCACTATTGCTCATTTTGCATTCCAAAAGATAACAGATCTAGCATAGCACTACTATACTTTCCCAGAGCATCAGAGATTGGAGTTTTCCAAGGGGAAAAAAGTGATTTATACTATTTTGCTTGATGTGCACAAGAGGACAACGTGGTAATTTCTAATCCAAGATAATTGGGAATAAAAAATGTATCCTTTTGATTGTCAGTTATTTGTCATGGTGGGGTGGAGAAACAGTAAAGCAAAAGAGAACCTTTGTCAATATTTCTGGGATATGGGAAGGAAGATCCAAGCTTTTGAATCTGGAAGAGAAAGAATAAAACTGGGGAGTTTCCATTGGTTGAGCGGTGAAATAACTTAGAGATGCTTCCATGGTATTTTTTCCATATCCAAAGATTCCTCCAGGAGTTGGGATTCAAAATGGTTTGTCAGTTTTAGAAGTACATACTTTCATTCCGTTAACAGTTTCCAAATTTTGAGCAACCGATGTGAAGGAAAGATGACTTTTAAAGCACCTGCAAACCTAAAAAAGCAGAATGCTTGCTTGTAGGTGGTTTTGTGTGTTGAATGGACTCAACTCGTTGTGGTTTGTTCTGCAAACGATGGTTAAATAAAACATGGCTTAAAGATGGCATGTTTCAGGGCATTCTATGCCACAATATTTCACACGTGAGTTTGTGTGGGATGAACTAGGAAACAAAAATATTTAGTAGATCTAAACAAGAGAATCGTTGCATCCCATGTTGAAGTGCGGTGGTCTCTGAGCTTGGCAGTTTTGTTGCAGGCGTTTCATTACCAAACTAAGCAACATCATCAAGTATTGGTTGATGTGGTAAACACCAAGATTGATATGAAACCAACAATAAACAATCACGAACAAACAATACCCCAATCAATCAATCAATCTGTCAGCATTCCAATGAAACTTTCCATTCTCATTCAGCACTCAGAAACAAAGTTCATCCAAGTAAGAATTTATTAAAGAAGTCATATTGGCACATCTGGGAAAACCCGAATCTGAGAGTTCAAGGTGTTCCCTTCCCAACTGAAATTCAAAAGCCCATCCCCTGCATCCACCAGTCCATCACATGGTCCAATCAACCATCATCCCAACTGAAGACATTCCTCCAGACACTCCTTTCCAGGTGCAGGGTAACTTGTCCTTGACTTTATGAGAAGAATGTTGTTGAGTCTAATCTTTCTCCTCTCTATGAAATCCCCCCTCCCAAATTCCCAGGCACTAAATGTGACAGCCTTGAAGCTTCTAAGTAAAATATGGCTTCCAAGGCGAACACAATCAATCAATCAGTTTATTACAGTCATAGACCAGAGACCAGAATACCCCAATCAAGGAACTACCAATGCAGACAAAAGAAGCTAAGAGTAAACAACAGCCTAATGAAGGAATCGCCAAGAAGCCCACATTTACTAGATCATAATGATTATAGTCTATATTTATTTGTTTCCGACAATGAGATCCTAGGTTTACAAACAATTCCTAACAATATTGTGATATATATTATATCTTCTCTATACACTCTGCGGTGATCGGTTTTATTCTGTCTAGGTGGGAAAAAAACAGTCTATTCGTTTTCATTGGCATTTCTCCACCCCACCTCCTGGTTTTCTTTCAGAGTTTTAAGAGGGGAAAAGACAAAAAAGAAAAAAAGAAAGGAAACATAAGGCAATATATCCCAGTGGTGAATCTTGAGGAACTGGGTTTATGTAGCCAGCATCTTTTGAAAATTCTATAAGGCGGTAAGAAGCATTGTTCTATTCAATTTCAAGCTATTGATCCAACTGAATGCTTGTTTGAAAATTGCCTGAGCAGCTTTATATGAGCATAACAGATACGTCTGCCTGCTTTTCTTTAAAATGGTGTATATGTAAGGATTTAGTGTTCAAGAGCCTTAGAATATCTTTACTTGGCTTTAGAATATTCATGTGAAGTGCAATTAGCAGATTTTTTTTTTTACTCTGAATGAACAGATGATTGAAAATGCTCAAAGGGAAAAGAATACACATTCAGCAAGCAGCAGTATTTGAACCTATTGCTTGTAAATGAATGTACTGTAGTTTCATCTGCTTTTCTCTTAACTAAAGGGATATGTATTTCCTATTGTTACTGTTCTTTAATCAGCAGGTTATTATATCACCGCTGTTTTTGGTCATGGCTGATCTTTTACTGGCCCAAGAAATATATTGTTCCTTCATTCATCATCATCATCCTCTTTTAATGGCCCCATAATCCCTTGCAGGGTGAATGAATAGAGCTGACTGTTTATTGGCCAGATGCCCTTCCTATCACCAATGTCGAGTTTTGTTCAGCAGATATATTCTCATTGTGCCCAGAGAGTAAAATATCTGCCTCTACCTCTTCATTGAAAGAGATAAAGCACTTCTTCATTAGACTATTATAACATTCTTCATCAAGGAAATCAATGAACATTGATAGTTCTAGCTTGGTAACAACTTTGATAGGTTGGAATGGAAGATATTGAGTATCCCAAAGCTAGGTGAATTTGAGGCTCTAGATTGGCATACTAACTGCATCACCCTGATGTCAATATTTCTGGGATGAGCAGATCCACATGCTATTAAACCATGTTTTGTTTTAACTGTCATTTGAATATGAAACAATAACTGCATTTTTATGTTGCAATGCATCACATTATGGTTTCATTTTAGGTTAAGATGTTGTATGAATGTAGCCAGGTTGGCTTATAAAAGAGTTTAAGGCAATATATGGTGCTAGATATCAATTTAAAAACCTCATTTTAGCTTTATCAGAGGCACAAGTGAAGAAAAATCACCCCAAGAAAAGCATCTAGATCTCTTGCTTAATAGTTGCATGCAGTTGAAGGTCAATGCTGTCTGGTTATCTAATGAAGAATGTAGCATCCACTTTAGTTGAAAATAAGTAATTGACGTCAAGTTTTGTAGAACCTTGTAGACTTTTGCAAATTAGTGATAATCGCTACTGAGTCTGGAAAAGTCAGCATGAGGCTTAATGGTAAAATGTCATGTTCTTAGCAATCACTGTTTTGTGATAAAATATGTTACCATCATAGTATTTGTTGTCACCCCATAAACAAAAGATGTTCAGAGATACAGACGTCTCTATATTGGCATGGATTAGATATCCATCCTCAATCTTGCAAATCCAACTTCCCAGAATTCCTACTTTTTCAGACTTTTATCTTCATTAGGTATGACAGCAGTTTTCCAATATCTAAGGCAGCAGTGGCCAACCAGTGGACCGCAGCCCACTAGTGGGCCATGAGAAAATTTTGGTGGGCCACAGAGAAATCTCACCTCCAGAGCACCCCCCCCCAAAGCAATTAATCCAGGCTGCACAGAAACACAAGGCTGTTCTGCCCATGTGGACCGTGGGAACCTCCCCAGCCATTCACTCCTTATTCGGCAAACTTGCCTGCTAAATTGCTATTTTTCCTTTTTCTGACTATCAGCTGTTCTCCTGTGCTGGAAGATTTAGGAAGCAGGAAATGGTTGGATTTCTTGCTTTCTAGCTAGTCTTTAGATCTTCGGCTCTGCTTTTAAGCACAGTCGAACCTCCCTTAGGACTGAAGGTTCTATTATTAAGTTCAGACTCACGGGAAGCAAATTTCATGTGACAGACTGAGCTAGCTAAAGGCAGATAGATAGATCTCTGAATGAACCTGTGATTCTGTGAGCAACTCAATCTGCCTGCCTGTTTTGCCTGATTTTGGGTAAAAGTTGCTCTTTTTTATATATAAAAAAATTCAATATTTACATACATGGTGTGTTGTGAGTTAATTTTGTGAGTTTGCTTGCTAGCAAATTTTATGAGTTTGGTTGCAAGCAAATTTTATGTGACAGACTGAACTAGCCGATGGCATATAGATAGATCTCTCAATGAATCTGTGATTCTGTGAGCAACTGCCTGCCTGCTTTGCCTGCTTTGGGGTAAAAGTTGCTCTTTTTTATAAAAAAATTCAATATTTAGATAAATATTTATAATATTTACATACAAGCCATGTCCATCCAGTCACATGACCACCAAGCCACACCCACAAATTAGGTCACGCCCACAGAACCAGTTAGTGGTCCCTGAGATTTAAAATTAGGATTTTGGTGGTCCCTGAGGTCCAAAAGGTTGGCGACTCCTGATCTAAAGGGTTGCCCCAAAGAAGAGGGGGTCAATATATTCTCCAAAGCACCTGAAGGCAGAATAAGAAGCAATGAATGGAAACTAATCAAGGAAAGAAGCAACCTAGAATTAAGGAGAAATTTCTTGACAGTGAAAACAATCAGTCAGTGGAACAACTTGCCTTCAGAAGTTGTGAATGCTCCAACACTGGAATTTTTAAAGAAGAGATTGGACAACGATTTGTCTGAAATGGCTTGAGCAAGGAGTTGGACTAGAAGACCTCTAAGGCCCCTTCCAACCTCTAGGAATGCTGAAAAACATCTGCCATAGACCTAGAAAATTAGACTGGGGATAATGAACACGAGTTTTCCATCCAGAATATCCAATCATTTACCCAGTGAACTTTATTTTGAATTTGTAACGTGTTTCAAGATGTGTTTTTCTACTGCATCTCTGAGGGTTCTTTTTTTTAAAAAAAGAGAATCATTTGTACCGAATCCCATCTTATGTTTGTTTTATAATTTCTTGGCTGCATCGAAAAGAGGCTCTAATGTGGCTTGTAGACTTCAATCTGTTCTTGCTTTAAAGTTTGCACAGAACTTGGTTAGATGCAGCGTGGGTAACAGAAGGCTGCTGGAATGACTTGGCGTGAAATACTATAAATTGCAATGAGACCCCTGAGAAATAGTTGGAAGTTTGCTCAGACCATCCGTTCAGCTGAAGCATTTTACAATGTGTGTAGTTTTTTTTTTTTTTAAACAAAAACAAAAAACACAGATTTTTATGGTTTAGATGCTGTTTAGATTTTGCGTTGTGTTGCTCTGTGAGCAATTTATTTTTTGTGATCTTAAGTCTTTGGGATTTCCATTTCATTTTTAAGTCTTTTTGAGTACTCTACTTGGGCAAAAAAATAGTGGAAGAGAAAAGAATGATGTATAATTTAAGATACAAATAAAGGTTCTCTTGGCATTTAAATCAGCGGAGCACAATAAACTAATATATCGGGGAAAGGTACAGCCTGCTCTTTAGTAATATGTAAAGCAGTGCCATTATGCCTTTAATCTGTGAAATGTTAATAGGCATGGTTTGTTAAAGAATTAACAAAGGAACTACTTATGTGATACAGAATTGGTAATCGTTAGTTTTATGCATCTGCAGCTAGAAACTGACTTTCAGATTATACTATTGTGAGTTGCTTATTGTGTTACCCTTGATTGCTTTAACCCTTTGCTGACAATTGAAGGCAAAGCCAGTTTTTGAACCAGCCATTTCCTTCTGGGCAGTATATAATAAAAAAAAAAGTTAAAATACCAAAACAGCATATAAAAATTTAGAAGGAGGCAAGAATGCTGAAATGCCTCTAAAAATTAGCTTAAAAGGTGAAAGGAGGGTTCTCAGCCAGCAGCACGGTTGTGTATCCCTCTTGGCTCCTCACACAAAGCTGCAGAGTCATATTTTCATTTTTTTTCTGGAAGGCCAACAGGGTGTGGGCGTATCTTATATCCATGTGTATGGGAATATTTCCAGTGGTGAGATTCAATTTTTTTTACTACCGGTTCTGTGGGAAGGGCTTGGTAGGCGTGGCAGAGGAAAGTTACTGCAAAATCCCCATTCCCTCTCCACCCCATTAGCCTGCTTTCCAGCTCCGTTCTCCTGTGCAGGGCAACCAAAGAAGACCTAGCCAATCAGCTGGGACTCAGAAGGCAGAGAATAGATGGGGGTGGAGACAGTCAGAGGTGGTATTTGACAATTCTCCGAACTACTCAAAATTTCCGTTACCGGTTCTCCAGAACTGGTCTGAACCTGCTCAATACCACCTTTGAATTGGACTTTGAAGCAAACTGACACCCAATGTAATAATATTTTGTGGAACAGGCACTGGTCACTCTGGATTAGTTCACGCCAAACAGTCCTGGGTATAAACTATTCTGAGACTGTCAGCTGTGTGAAATCAGAAAACATTCCTTAGGAAGACTAGAGTTCTATTTTATTGGCGTGGGAGATGGTAACTTCCTCTTCTCCTTCCTAGTGTATTCCCGCAAGTATAGGGTCCACTATTCAGATCATTGAATGCCACCTTGCATGGTCAGTTGCTTCTCCAAGATGCAGGCCCTCAGCTTGCATATCTTTGTTGATGGTGTCTTGCCATCTCTGTTTTGGGTGCCTGTGAGGTCACCGGCCATTTACTTCTAGTTGGTAGGCAGTCTTTATTTATTTTTTATGTATTTATTTTGATTTGTCAATCGCTTACAAGATAATAGGTATAAGTATATACATAGTTATGAATACATGAAATGAATACATATAAGAAAAATAAAAGAAACAATAGGACAGGGACGGTAGGCAAGTTGGTGCGCTTATGCATGCCCCCTACAGACCTCTTAGGAAAGGAGTGAGGTCAATAGTAGACAGTCTAAGGTTAAAGTTTTTGGGGTTTGGGGAAGAAACCACAGAGTCAGGTAGAGTATTCCAGACATTGACCACTCTGTTGCTGAAGTTGTATTTCCTGCAATCAAGTTTGGTGCAGTTAACCTTGAGTTTGTATCTATTATGTGCTCTTGTGTTGTTATGGTTGAAGCTGAATATTCGTTGATAGGTAAATCATTGCAATGTATGATTTTATATACCATACTTAGATCAGACTGAAGATGGCATAATTCAAGGTTTTTTAGGTCTAGAATTTTGAGTCTGATGGCATAAAGTATTCTACAACAGTCTTGGCCATAGTGGAAGGTGCTGCTCTTTGGACATGTCCATACCAGCAGAGCCAGACTTCTCTCATCTTCTCTATAATTGGTGCCATACTAAAATGTTGTCGAATGGTGTCATCTGTGATGTGGTTAAGAAGGGAAATGCCCGATATCCCACAGAACATTCACATTTCCACGGTATGGAGATAGCTTTCGACCCTGTTGTTGCTGCCTAGCAGTGCCATACAGTACAACAGGTCCAATGGTTGTCTTGTAAATCTTAGATTTAAGACAGGTTGGCATTCGTCTGTCACATAACACACCAGTGAGTCCTCACCAATGCATCCAGGCTGCATTCACCCTTGCTTGCATCTCACTATTGATGTTGTCATTGCCTTGGAAGTGGGATCCCAGATACTGAACAATGTTCACCTTCTTTAGGTTTTCTCCATTGATTTGAAGAATTTCAAGGGTAGTGAGAGTCTCTAAGTACTCAGTTTTCTTGATGTTGAAGTAGTGATTGTAACAGAATCTTGCAATGAAACAGCCCATCTTCTGAAATTGTGCATGCGCCATCACTGGAAGCCTTCAAGAAAAGGCTGGAATTCTTGTGTTCAGAATGGCATGATGATTTCTCCACTGGCCAGGGGAGAGGTTGCCTTAGAAACCTTCCAAACTGTCCTTGGTACGAACAATTCTGAGACTGTCAGCTGTGTAAAATCAGAAAACTTCCTATTCCAGAATTCTATAAACTCTACTTAATTGTCCCTTCTCTCATAATTTAAGAGGGACCAGTTCTGAGTCTCTTTCTAGATGGATTCTCAAAGGTCATCTCTATGGCTTCCTACAGAAACTTTCAGCAAAATTTAAGGCACCATCCAGTAGTGGTATTCAGCCAGTTTGCAACAGATCGGGCGAACCGGTAGCAAGAATTTGGTGTGGGTCACCGAACCGGTAGTAAGTTCTGACTGGCCACGCCCCCCACTGGGTCACCCTCCCACCCAATGCTCGCTCACCCCGCCCACCTGCCTGACATTCGCATAAGGTATTTCTTTCTTTTTTTCCCCTCCCGACAATCAGCTGTAGATAAGATCCGCTGTGCCGGGATTCCCCTTGCTGAGGCCCAAGAAGGCAAAAATTGGAGGGAGGAGCTCAGCCACCACCCTCCATTTTTTGCCTTCCAGAACCCCAGAGGAGCCTTAGGGGAGCAAACCCCGCCCCCCAGAGGCTTCTCTGAGGCTAGGAAGCTCCCAAAATGGAGCTTGGAGGAGTGCTGCATGCTCCTCCCATGCTCTGTTTTTTTTTCTTCCTGAGCCTCAAGGGAGCAAAAATGCCCCCCCAGGGGCTTCTCTGAGGCTAAGAAGCTCCCAAAAATGGGTGGGGACTGCAAAAAAGAAAAGCCACGCCCACCCAGTCACATGGCCATGCCCACCAAGCCACGCCCACAGAACCGGTAATAAAAGTTTTTGAATACCACCACTGGCACCATCCCTATGATGGTATGGGAGAAAGCGGTCAGTCCACATTCCATTTCAAAAAGACTTTGAGAGAGACAAAATGAATAAATTCTGTCTAGAAAATGGTCAGATAAGAGATAGTATAGACTGAAGCTGCATAATGATTGGAGACCCTCCCTGGTTGCTCTGGCTTATAAAGAGATGGTGGGAGATTTGTAATTTCAGACTTGCAAGTTTAGATTAATGTAGCCTTACAGTAAAGTGAAATTAGTTCTTCTGGTCATGTCTATGGAGATTCTCAGTCCTCCAGGTCTTGGATGAGAAGCAAAATGTATTCAAGGAAAAAAAAAAAGCCGAAAGTCCAGCTTTTTTGAAAAAAACACCTTTGGATTCTTCTGGTCATGTTTCCTATCTGGTTTACTGGGAAGGCTGGCCATGCGAAACTTAACTGGAAAGAATTGTGACAATTACACTGGTCATTTTTATATTGTTCTCCACATGAGAGAAACTTCTAATCATGGAAGCTATCCCTACGATCAAAGACTTCCAAAAAAAAAATAGATATATTCTCGTATAATCTCTTTCCTTTAAATTTAGTATTAGGACATTTGGTTCCAACTGTTCTCGGGGATAAAAATGGAACATAAAGAAAAACCTTTAATTCTGGTACCAAGGATGACTATACAAAACCTCATTTCAAACAAGCCCAGAAGTTTCTTTCATATATTTTCCGGGTCCCAAACCATCAAACATCTAAAAACAAGTATTTTAATGGTTGTTTTGGCTAACAAAATCCTTAGGGAAGAAACTCATTTCTACAATATGCTGTGAAAGGTTCAAAATATTCTTTCATCTGGATTGGCAGCAGCTGGTGCAGTGTTGTGCCTGTATTTACACTGGATACAGGACAATGTTTGAATATATGTCATTATAATGAAAGAAATCTCTGATAAAATCAGAGGCTGTCAGCACCAAAGCTGAGCAAAGTTTGCTCAAGTTCTCATTTCTCCAGCCATAAGTTTGTTCTATTCCAACATTTATGAATTTGCTTCAACCCTTTGGGGGAGGGGAAAAAACCTGCAGAAAATTCATATTTATTGTATGCATCTTTCTATATATTTGCCCACCAGAATTTTTGCTCTATCTGGTTTCATCTATTTTAGTTGGGTTTTTTAAATCCTTTAATGTGATCGATAGAGATAGAGATAGACAGACAGATAGGGAGGCAAGGAGAGAGAGAGAAAGAGAAAATTGGCATGTTGTCATAAGTCATGATGGTCATAAAGCAGATCACCCATGTGACTTACCTCATTCTACAACCTTTTTTGCAGTGGTTGTTAAGCAAACACTTCATTTGTTATGTGCATCTATTGTTTGGAATGGAGCATTTTTTTCCAAAAACAGAAGTAAAGGTTTTCCTGTCTTCCTAAATTTGAAAGCTCTGTGTTTGTGTGTGTGTCTGTCTCTCTCTCTCTTGCTCTTTCTCTCTCTTGCTCTCTCTCTCTCCTCTGTCTGCCTGCCTGTCTCTGTCTGTCTCTCTCTCCTCTGTCTGTCTCTCTTTGTATGTCTCTGTCTCTCTTTCTGTCTCTCTCTCTCTTTGTCTCTTTGTCTCTATCTGTCTGTCCCTCTCTCCCTCTCTCTGTCTCTCTCTCTCTGTCTGTCTCTCTATCTCTTTCTCTCTGTGTGTGTCTCTCTCTCTGTCTCTCTGTCGCTTTCTTTCTCTCTCTCTGTTAAGCAAGGATACAA
The DNA here is from genome assembly GCA_023653725.1 of Bungarus multicinctus. Lineage (NCBI taxonomy): Eukaryota > Metazoa > Chordata > Lepidosauria > Squamata > Elapidae > Bungarus > Bungarus multicinctus. Next base: position 18,102,900 of record CM042841.1, read on the forward strand.
GTATTTCTTCCTGCAGGCAGCCTAAGTACTTCTGAAATCAGAAATAGCCCAGGTTATATTTAATCTCTCTCCCTCTCCTCCTTTAATCTTCTCTCTCATCACTTGCATTCCTAAGGGCATTTTAATGAGACAAAAATTACTTGTTACGAATAAGTTTACCTGTATGGCAATTACGGCGATGAAAATCTGCACAAGATGAACCGTTAGATTTGCAGTGCTTTCTGATTAATGAAAACCTCCATATCCTTCACAGACATGGATCCTTCTCAGCCCCCTGTATGCTCAGCGGATTCTTTAACATGCATCAATTGCTAAAGGACCAGTTGTCAATTTTACTTCGCCTTCTATGTCCCTCCCCTGCCTTGAATTCTGGTTTACTCCTTACTACACCCGAAGTTCTTCACCATCACATGTTCTTTAGCACCCCAACAAAAGGAGAGGGTGAGAAATTTAAACGTAATCTAGTACCGCAGACCAAATTGCTGCTGATTTCACTGCGGTTCAGAAGGTTTTCTTTTACAAGACCATAGAATATGTTCATTAGAATCAAAAATAGCCTCAGGAGGCCAATCCTTCTGTTGGTGTTTTTCAGTGCCAAGTGCGATCTTGGGCTTCCTTTGTTTCCCTGTGGAATTTTGGACAAATTATCTCTCTTTATTTCCTCGACCCACAAAAAACGGTTTGGAAGATTGGAAAAGGTCATTTATGTCCAGTAATTAAAGTGTTTAGCAGTGTTGGTGGTAGGGAGAAAAATGGAGAGAATTTTCTGGGGCAATTTTATTCAAAAAGGTCAGACTAGCAATCCAATAATCTCTTGTTTACTGTGCCCTTGGAGAAAAGATATTGCTGGAGATAACTCAGAGAATGATGTTCCCCCCTCTATAAAAATATTTTTTAAAAAAAAAACCATGGACAACATTTCTCAGAGATTGTCCTGTTAGATATCACTTGAGACTTTCAAGAAGATATTGGACTGCCATTTGTCAGAAATGATGTAGGGTCTCCTACTTGGGCAGGGGGTTGGACTAGATGACCTACAAGGTCCCTTCCAACTTTGATTATCTGATCTGATATCCCCCCCAGAGAATTATCTAGAGAGACAAAAAGACCAAAACACCTTCTCACCACCAAGCAACATTCAGATAAACAGAGATTAACACCAAGATTAATACTACCCCAACAAGGAAGCAATAAAGAATATCCCAATCAAGGAATTACCGATTCATACAAGCTAGCTAACCAAAGTCTAAACTTCTTTTCTTGCAGACATTTCATTACCAAACTAGGTAACGTCATCAGTGCTAGTAGGAGTGGGGTTTTCTCTTCCTTTTATATGCTATCAGTTTGCTATTGGGTGGGAGTGTTATTTACAGTTCCTTCATTAGGCTGTTTAATGTTTGTTTGTCTGTGTTGATAATTCCTTGATTGGGGTATTGTTTACTGGTTGGGTTTTTTTTTAGGTTGGGAGTTGAATTTTAATAGGGATTTGGGGTATCCCATTTTAAGACGAGCAGCAGCAGAGTTTTGAAAGAGGCCAGAATCTTCTTAGGAATCTGTTCTGGATTATTTCTAACCGAACAATAACCTTCTCATCTGAATTGTCAACTTGGCACAAAATAGTTTCGGTGCAAGTGCTGAACCAACTTTAGAATTTGGAAAACCACCCTTGGTCTGCTTCCTTCATCTGATTCCTTGATTAAGGCAGAGGTGATATTCAGCAGGTTCTGACCAGTTCTGGAGAACCGGTAGCAGAAATTTTGAGTAGTTCAGAGAACTGGAAAATACCACTTTTGATTGGACCTGCTCCCATGTATTATCTGCCTCCCGATTCCCAGCTGATCAGCTGGGTCTTCTTTGGTTGCCCTGCACAGGAGAATGGAGCTGGAAAGCAGTTTAGTGGGTTGGGAAGGGAATGGGGTTTTGCAGTATCCTTCCCCTGCCATGTCCATCAAGCCACTCCCACCAAGCCACGCCCACCAAGCCATGCTCACAGAACCGATATTAAAAATTTTTGAATCCTACCACTGGATTAAGGGTGGAGAAACTATAACCTTCCAGATGTTCCTGGCCTAGAACAGGGATCTCCAAAATTACTGGGGATTTCTGGGAGTTGAAGTCCACAAGTCTTAAAGTTACCAAATAAAGTTACCCCTGGCCTAGAGTTCTAGCAACCTTAGTCATTGGGCGCAGTAGCTATCATTGCTATGAGTTAAAGCTCACCACAGGTATCTCATCCTTGTATTAAAGTCTTGATGGGTATTATTGTAGGATCATTGCTGGATCAGGCCAATGGTCTATGGAATCTTGTATTGCTACAAATTGCTGGGACCTGAGGTTCTTCCATCCTGTTAACCAGAATCACTGTTGCATGGATAAATGTGATTTTTTTTTTTTTTTAACCTTCGCGTGTTTGAGGAAAGCCACATTTTGTTTGTTATAGGGTCATTGGACTAAATAAAAACCATCCTTCTTCGTGACACGTCGCTCATTATGTTCAGACACTAATTAGATTATATAAAGCAGAAATGCTTTTCATTCCCTAATTATCCCTATGCCACATCAACTGCCCCCCTCCCTTCTACTATAATTAATTCTATTATGAGACTCGCAAAGTTCTGTGGCATTAGAAAAAAATAATAGTGGAATGGATTTATACTTAGAATTTGCACTTGTAAACCGAGAAAATGGATTGGTGGAACTTCCGCATATTCTCTGTGCAAACATCCATCTCTACTTCAGATAGAAGCATCTGAGACAATCAAAACATCTATGACATCAATAAGACAACATGGATGTGATATAATTGCTTCAATGCTTCCATTGCATGGTGGCATCATACCAGCTATGCAGATAGGTAAATTATGGGTTTTGTGTGATGATGTCGTTATGTAGTTGTGCTAATTTATCTCTTCCCCCTTGTCCCCTCCTCTCATAGACCATCATGTATCCAAGATACAGATAATGTTTGACTTACAACCATCTGTTTAATGACCTTTTGAAGTTACAATGATTAGACAGCAAAAAAAGTGAAAAAAGGTCCTCACAATTACATTGCAGCATCTTTTTCTTCTTCTTCTTCTTCTTCTTCTTCTTCTTCTTCTTCTTCTTCTTCTTCTTCTTCTTCTTCTTCTTCATCTTCCTCCTCCTCCTCCTCCTCCTCCTCCTCCTTTTCTTCCTCCTCCTCCTCTTCTTCTTCCTCCTCTTCTTCCTCTTCCTCCTCCTCTTCTTCTTCTTCGTCTTCTTCCTCCTCCTCCTTTTCCTCATCTTCTTCCTCATCTTCTTCCTCATCTTCTCCTCCTCTTCCTCTTCTTCTTCTTCTCCTTCCTCCGCCTCCTCCTCCTCCTCCTTCCTTTTCTTCCTCCTCCTCCTCCTCCTCTTCTTCCTCCTCTTCTTCCTCCTCTTCTTCCTCTTCCTCCTCCTCTTCTTCTTCTTCTTCCTTCTTTCTTCTTCCTTCCTTCCTCTTTTCCTCCTCCTCCCTCCTCTTCTTCGCTTCCTTCCTCCTCCTCTTCTTCTTCCTCCTCTGCTTTCTTCATCTTCCTCTCCTCCTCCTCCTCCTTTTCTTCTCCTCCTCCCCTCTTCTTCCTCCTCCTTCTTCCTCCTCCTTCTCTTCCTCCTCCTTCCTCTTCTTCTTCTCGTCTCTTCCTCCTCCGGCCTCCTCTTCTCATCTTCTTCCTCATCTCTTCTTCTCTTCTTCTTCTTCTTCTTCTTCTTCTTCTTCTTCTTCCTTCCTCCTCCTCCTCCTCCTCCTCCTTTTCTTCCTCCTCCTCCTCCTCCTCTTCTTCCTCATCTTCTTCCTCTTCCTCCTCCTCTTCTTCTTCTTCTTCTTCTTCTTCTTCTTCTTCTTCCTCCTCCTCCTCCTCCTCCTCCTCTTCTTCCTCCTCTTCTTCCTCCTCTTCTTCCTCTTCCTCCTCTTCTTCTTCTTCTTCTTCTTCTTCTTCCTCCTCCTCCTCCTCCTCCTCCTCCTCTTCCTCCTCTTTCTCTTCCTCGTACTCCTCCTCTTCTTCCTTAGATTTCTTAGTCCCTTAGATTTTGAAGCCATGGTGTTCTTCTTCTGCCTGGACCTTCATTTCCCTTCAATCTTTCCCTGGAGGATTAAGTGAAGGATGCCGTATTTTTCCGGGTGTCGCATCACATGTCCAAAATATTTTAACATTTGCTTTTTAATGATTTTGATTATTTCCCTTGGATTTCCCAGGCAGCTTATCACCTCCTAATTTCTGATTTTGTCAACCCAGTTTATACGTAACAGCCACCTGTAAATCCATATTTCAAATGCTTCTCATCTCTTCACTCTGTAGAGCAGGACAGAAAAGGTGTAACATCTGACAAGCCTGATTTGCAATTTAGGCTTATGTTATGACTGCAGGAGACCTTCATAGTCACTTGATCAAAATTTGAACATTTGACAACCAGCAGATATTTACAAGGGTTGTAGCATCTCAGGGTCATACGATTGCTATTTGCCATTTTCCCAGCTGGCTTCCAACAAGCAAAATCAGTGAAGGATTTGCTTAACAGTTAAACAATTCACTTAACAAATGCAGTGATTCAGAGGGGATATTCAACTGGTTCTGACCAGTTCTAGAGAACAGGTAGCGGAAATTTTGAGTAGTTCGGAGAACCGGCAAATACTACCTCTGACTGGCCCCGCCCCCATCTATTCTCTGCCTCCTGAGTCCCAGCTGATTGGCTGGGTCTCCTTTGGTTGCCCTGCACAGAAGAACAGAGCTGGAAATCAGGTTAGTGGGGTGGAGAGGGAATTGGGATTTTGCGGTATCCTTCCCCTGCCACACCTACCAAGCCACATCCACAAGCCATGCCATGCCCACCAAGCCATGTCCACAGAACCGGTAGTAAAAAAAATTGAATCACACCACTGCAGTGATTCTTTTAAAAAAGTATCATAAAATCAAGTAGAACTCACTGAACGACCGTCTCACTTAGCATTGGAAATGCTGATCGTAAGTCAAGCAGCTGTGCATTGATATATCCACCTCTTCTACATACAGCATTAAGATCTGTTGAGAAATGTAACAAAAGAACACCCCTCAAAACAATCTATTGTATCTAAAGCTCTATTTACATCTTGCTCAAAAGTTTGGGGATTCAAATTTTTCCAATGTTGATAATAAACAGAAGTTGAACCCGTAATATTAAAGAGCTATTGCCCAATTGTGAAAGATGAGTTCATTGAGAGATGTCACAGTGGGTGATCTGGGGTACAACTCAGATTAATTGTCTGCCCAGGGAGGGATAAGACTTTTTTTTTTTATCGCTTTTGGGGTGATTGATTTGCAAATATTGTATAATAGATCAAAGAGATCATTTTTGTTATAATTCCACAATGGCCCGATATCTATTAAAGCATAATTGCTCTTTAATGGTGTGACACATATAAAAATAACTCATCTAATTGAAAAACCAGCATCTGAGGGCCATTGTAGCATATGTGCTCGGGATTTCTGGAAGTTATGTCTACATTTTTTCCCACCTGCCCCATTATTCTAGCAGGACACTCTTGGATAATTAGATTAGCACATTCTTCAGCCAGCTATCTGATGGTCACATTAGACTCAACCATGGGATTCTGTGAGCCACTGGTGACAGAAAACAATTTTTTTGCAGTTTCCAGCCAGACTCGTGCAGTGGGAATTTTCCATAAAATGCAGTTCTTTCCATTGTAATTGCAAAGTTGTTATTGTATGGAGTTCAGGTTGAGACTTTTTTTAAAATGTTGAGCAGCCTTCCCTTGCTTTAATTTTGGGTCCATAAGGGGCATCATCAAAACATTTGTCTCAAGGATGAGAACTGTTCCTTCAATTTAACATCCTTTAAACCAACTCATATTACAGAATCCAAGCCCAGTTTGAAAAAAAATTGTTGCTCACCATTAAACTTTGCACATTGCTAAAAATATCCAGCTCTTAGAATTTTAATTTTTTGGGGGGGAAGTTAACAGTTAACAGTTAACAGTTCTTACAGTGAACAAGTATTGGGATGATTTGATTGACAGACAAATAGACATGTATAGTTGAGATATTTGTTAAGAGAATATAAAAAGATAATTTAGAAAGATGAAAAATGTATAACTACTTGTAGACCTGCAATGCAAGAGAGGGAATCTATCAGATTTGTGTGAGATACAGGTATCAGAATTCAATTAGGGTGAATGCCATAGATTTACTGTCAATTTCATAATTATTATATACATATTTTTCTCTTTCTTTCCTTGTGTCTTGTTTGTAATTATTGTTTTGTTTCTCAAAGGTGCTTTTTCAAAAGGCAACTGGACTTTCCTGTTTTTCTTTGAAGACGTTTCGCTTCTCATCCAAGAAGCTTCTTCAGCTCTGACTGAATGGTGGAGAAAGGAAGGTTTGATACTCCTTGCAGACATCTGGTTATTTGCATCCTTTTTAGAGGGACTTTATGGCCACCTGGATGTTTATCTGTGTCATCAGGGTCACCTGAGTGGTGCAAATAGATGTGGAGCCTTCTTGGAACTACTGAAAGGACTGTGTTGTAGACTGAAGATAGATGATATTGTATCCCTCTCCCTCTGTTGTGGGAGGGCTGTTCAACTTTGACAGAGATGGCTTCTTTGACTGCTCTTTCAAACCATTGGTCTTCTCTGTCCAAAATGTGGACTTTGCTGTCTTCAGAAGAGTGGCCTTTGTCTTTTAAATGCAGACGGATTGCTGATGGTCCATCTTGGAAAAGCACTCTTGGGACCACCATTATTTGAATGACTGAGAATCTTCATAGACATTTCTTTTCTTTCTTTCTTTTTTTTCATTCTGTATTTGTATTTTATCTTTGGGGGGAAACCTAAAAATTTTACAAAAGAAAAAAAAAATGTCCATCCCTTCAAAGAATCTTCTCAAGGAATACTGAAAGCTAGAAGTGGGAGAAAAGTTAGAGAAGTCAAAACTTTCTTTAACTTCTCTAACTCAGTTTGGGATCTACATGGCTGTGAATCACACCAGGAGCAGTGGTGGGATTCAAAAATTTTTACTACCAGTTCTGTGGGCATGGCTTGGTGGCCATGGCAGGGGAAGGATACTGTAAAATCTCCATTTCTCCCCACTCCTGGGGATAGGTTACTGCAAAATCCCATTCCCTCCCCACCTCACTAGCCTGCTTTCCAGCTGTGTTCTCCTGTGCAGGGCAACAAAAGAAGACCCAGCCAATCATCTGGGACTCAGAAGGCAGAGAATAGATGGAGTTGGCAGAGCTAGTCAGAGGTGGTATTTACCAGTTCTCCAAACTACTCAATATTTCCACTACTGGTTCTCCAGAACAGGTCAGAATCTGCTGAATACCACCTCTGACCAAGAGACTGCAGAATCAGAATGATATAGTGGTTAAACTACAGTTGTAGGGTCTGATTCAACCCAACTCTGGGCACAGAAGTTTACTGGGTAACTTTGAGCCTGCTAATTACCAGCCAGGCCTATTTTTATGGTTCTTGTTATTGCAGACATAAATTGGAAGAGAAAGAAATGCATGCGACTTTACATTCCTGGAATAGAAAAAAAAAGAGCTAAATCTAATGAGATAATATTATCACCAGTAGCAACCATGTGTTGCTAATACGAACAATTGTTTAAGTCAGAGGTAGACAACTATTCTTAAATAATGATTGGTGTTTTTTTTTCCCTCCTGGTCACCAAGGGTCAGAATAGATAGGCGGAATTATTTTACTTATGTAGTCTATTTTAAATTTTTGCTCAATATAATCCTTAAGACAGTGAAAAACTGGTGTTCGGGTTTTCTACCACAGTTGAAGCAGAGGTAGTATTCAACAGGTTCTGACCAGTTCTGGAAAACCGGTAGCAGAAATTTTGAGTAGTTCAGAGAACCGGCAAATACCACCTCTGACTGGAGATTTTACAGTATCCTTCCCCTGCCATGCCCATCAAGCCATGCCCACAGAACCAGTAATAAAAAAAATTAAACCCTACCACTGAGTTTGAAGGACTGTCTAGCAGTAGAAGAAGAAGAAAAAATTGAGAAGTTCATGGGTTCTGGATTGCTAGTGTTGGTTTGAGAAAAAGAATAGTCTAGGCAACACAATTATGCAAAAAAAAAACCCATCCCTCTTTTCTGTGCATAGTTTATCTTTGAAAAAGCAAGGGCATTTCTGAAAAATAAAGGTGAGCTCCCAAATAATGTATTGGCAGAAGATCAAACAAACTTAAGACTTTGGCAAGTTGCCGGATGAACATTTTTCCTGAGGGGGAAGAAAGGAAGCAATTGTTTCATTTTTGTTTTCTTTGCCCATCGTGACCTAAAAGAAGTTGGAAATAGTATCCAAACACTATATATCCAAATTCAAGCATCAAAGATGATTAGGGGACTAAAACATATAAAGCACAGTTGCAAGAATTGGGTATGTCTAGGCTAACTAAGAGAAGGACCAGGGATGACATGATAACAGTATTCCCATATCTCAGGGGCTGCCCCAAAGAAGAGGAAGTCAAGCTATTCTCCAAAGCACCTCAAGGCAGGACAAGAAGCAATGAGTGGAAACTCATCAAGGAGAGAAGCAACCTGGAACTAAGGAGAAATTTCCTGAGAGAGAGAATAATTAATCAACGGAACAACTTGCCTCCAAAAGTTGTGGCTGCTCCAAAACTGGAGGTTTTTAAGAAGAGATTGGATAACCATTTGTTTGGAATGGTATAGGGTCTCCTGTTTGAGCAGAAGCTTGGACTAGATGACCTCCAAGTCCCCTTCTACCCTGTTAGTCTGTTCCATGATCTTTGGAATTTATGCCCATCAGAATTATTTCAGTTTTCCCATTATTATTTTTTTTTGTAAGTTGAAGTTGGACTGTCTTATTTTCCCAACTGGAATATTTTACATTCTGCATTTTCTCCCTTAGGTTTTCCATTTTCTTCATTCAAGAATCTCTGCTGATCATGAAAACTAGATACAGTCTTTCCATAACAATTTCACAATTCTTGCATTGCTGTTTTTACATCAGTTTTAAATAACCTTGATTTAAGTTGAAAACTCTTTTGGAAAAAAAAAATACTCCCAGTTCTTTTTTGGGGAAAAAAAAAACATGGTTGAGATTTAAAAGTTGTTAAAACTTGACAAATTCTTTAAGATGGTTAATTGCCAGTGTGGGCGTGCAAATTGTTGTCTGCATATTTTATCATTCTTAATTGTTGAGAAGCTCATTTGCCTCAATGCAATTAGGAGGTGGTGCCCCTGAGCTTTGCTGGGGTGGGAAAAACCTTAGCAATCCTACCATATGTTTTTGAATATCGCAGTAGCAGCTCCTATAATGATTAAGTTAATTGATATTTATTAGCAGTGACATTTCATGGCTTACTTACCAGGTTATGCCGCGCTGATGACATAACTAATCAAAACGGCAGTGACTCGGAGCATCAAAACAAGTCTGGATGAAGAACTTACCACGCTCCATCTTCACCGTGTTCTGTATTGTTGGAACGACACTAAATTATCTACTTTTAAGGAGGGTGCCATTTTGTAAGGTGAAAATGAAATTTTATGCTAATTGAAAATTAATAATTTATAAAAGCCCTGAAATCATGTCCCTTGGGTAAGCTTTAACCTTTCGTGTCTGCAGAGTGCTGAAGAAATGAAGACGAAGGAAAATAGCATTCACAAAATCTAATAGACTGGGGGGAGGAGGGCAGGAGTGATTTGGGATTCTCTTCCAATTTGGCACCAAGCCTTGGTGTTGTGACTTATGTTTTGAAAGTGAATGAAGGGACTTTTCGCATCTTCCTCTTCTTGGCATCTCCTAGAAGAAGGTTAAGATGGCTTCACAAAGTCAGCCTTTTGGCCTTTGATCCCCGAATCCTCGGAATTTGTGATTAATCCACCATAGCTATTTTACACAACTAATGTAGCAAAGCCTGTTTATTTTTTTATTTTTTTTTACTTTTTAGTATTTAATGACTGTGGGACACGGTGGCTCGGTGGCTAAGACGCTGAGTTGGTCGATCAGAAAGTTCGACAGTTCATTGGTTCGAACCCCTAGCGCCGCATAATGGAGTGAGCTCCTGTTACTTGTCCCAGCTTCTGCCAACCTAGCAGTTCGAAAGCATGTAAAAAATGCAAGTAGAAAAATAGGGACCACTTTGTTGGGAAGGTAACAGCCTTCCGTGCACCTTTGATGTTTAGTCATGCCGGCCACATGACCAGGGAGTTGACTTTGGACACCACTGGCTCTTCGGCTTTGTAACGGAGATGAGAAGCACCCCCTAGATCAGGAAACATCTAGCACGTAGGTGCGAGGGGAACCTTTACCTATTTAATGATTACGGGCCTCACAGTTTATGGATTGATATTATAGTATAGTTAGGCCATGTGTTTAATATAGATTTATCTGTTATAAGCTGTGGTGGTGCAGTGGTTAGAATGCAGTACTGTAGGCTACTTCTGCTGCAATTTGACAGTTCGAATCTCACCAGGCTGAAGGTTGACTCAGGCCTTCCATCCTTCTGAGATTGGTAAAATGAGGACTCAGATTGTTGGGGCCAATGTTCTCATTCTGTAAACTGCTTAGAGAGGGTTGTAAAGCACTCTGAAGTGGTATATAAGTCTAAGTACTATTGCTATTTATTATTTTATTCTAGACTTTCTAACTGGATATACATTGAGTGTTTTATTTGTTCTGGTCTCTGGTTTTTGACTGTAAAAAACTTGATTTGATTTGTTTACTCAGAATTTTATCATAGAATCATGGGGCTGGAAAGGACCTTGGAGGTAATCTAATCCAACCCCCTGCCCAAGCAGGAGACCCTACACCATGTCTGACAGATGGCAGTCCAATCTCTTCTTAAAAGTCACAAGTGATGAAGCTCCCACAACTTACGAAGGCAAGCTGTTCCATTGGTTGATTGTTGTCATGGTCAGGAAATTTCTTTTTAGTTCTATGTTGCTTCTGTTCTTGATTAGTTTCCATCTATTATTCCTTGTCTGGCTTACAGCTGCTTTAGAAAACAGCTTTACCCTTCCTCTCTATGGCTACTTTCGACTGTATGATGTCAAAAGTCCTGGATTTCGATTGTTGGTGTCTACTGAAATGGTTAAAGAAAAACAGCAAGCTTGTATTGGTGTGTGAAAATTAATGAACTGTGCAAAACCCAGACCTGATTATGAAAATGTCAGCAATCAAAACATTTTGCAGTGCATCTTCTCTTACCATCACTAAGGTTGTCTCAGTTTTTGACAGAGCCTTAATTTAGATTAGCAGGGACAGAATCTTTGGTTCTTAAGTTCTAAACAAAAAAATAACAACTCACTTTTGTTCATGTGACCTGAAATATGAAGTATTAATTGTGGTTTGGTGGTTAGCCATGACAAGACCTGAAATATATTCTTATTGATAATGGTGATGATCTGGAAGAAACTTTGTTCTGTAGAAAGTCTTCCAATGTATCTTACAACCATAAAAATAGAAATAAAGGAAAGAATTGTTTTGCTTCTGTTAGATTGGATTCCCAAGTTCCAATTATTTTATTGAGTTTTTATTTCTATTTGATCAAACTTTGGTCATTATAATAAATAAAGAAATAACTCCGTTCTAATGTTATAATCCTTCGACAAAATTATCTATTCAGATTTAAAATCTTCTGGTTTGAATATCAAAAGGAAAATTTGACTGTAGGTATTTCAGATACATCACCCCTTTCCCACTCCTGAAAATTTCCTGCTGTGTGAATATATTAGCAATTATGAAGAAATCTGATAGTCCTACGTGAATTAAACCTTGGTAACTAAATCTGACTGAACTGAAAGTAGATGAAAAATGCTTATTAGATTAATAACATCATAGCGGAGATTAATGTGTCTCTGATATAAAGAATAAGGGCACGGTGCACGTTAACAACAGGAATTGTAATAACAGCTTATCAATTTCTCGGGTCAGATGTAATCAAAATTATTTCATTTTGAAGATAAATCTGGTCTTTTATGGCCATACCAAGCTATGGTATAATTATAATATTGCTGTAGCTCTGATTCTGGAGATTACAAAGATTTTTTTTTTACCGGGTGAGACATAAACTCTGCATCTGAGACACTGAGACTAATTTATTTTTCTTTAAAGATGTTTTTAAAAATAACTTCAGCCTAAACTATATTCCATAATTTCTGCTCAGTGTTCTCCATCTTTGGAACAGAAGTAAACTAAAACATCAGGTCATCTTGAACTACTTTTACTCATGTTGTCATAAATCATGCATATTCTCTTTGTTTGTTCCCCTAAATTTTTAGCAACTGGTAACGTCATTGGCTAAAGAACTATTTTCTGAAATAATAAACCTTTATCTTTTTAATATTTAGTATTTGAAGGGCTGCCACATAGAAGAGGGGGATCAAATTATTATCCAAAACACTGGAAGGGAAGACAAGAAACAACTAATCAAGAAGAGAAACAACCTGGAATTAAGGAGAAATTTCCAACAGTGAGGACAATTAACCAGTGGAACGGCTTCCCTTTAGATGTTGGAGGTTTTTAAGAGACTGGACAGTCACTTGTCTGAGATAGTATGGGTTCTTCTACTTAAGTAGGGGGCTGGACTAGAAGACCTCCAAGATCCTTTCCAGCTCTATTCTATTCTAGTCTGTTCTGTTTTGTTCCTTTAATTCATGAACTGAACTGTTAAATGTTGATAGCTAAGGCAATTGACCCATTATATCAAACAGATGGGTTTAATTGTTTATATACATGAATGTTGACTTTTTGTTTTTAATGCATAGGTATTTTAATGTTGTATGCTTCTTTTGTCCATTTTATTCAGGACTTGTATCCTATAATTTTAGTTTTACGTTTGATATGGTCATACAACTAATCAACCAATAAACCATCTAGTTATTTTTTTTCTTTTAATAACCCTATAATCCCTTGCATTGGGGCAGAGTCAAGGCAACTGAATTGAGCTCAAGCATTTACTGGACAGATGCCTTTCCTGACACCTATGCTTAGTTTGCAGCAATTACCCATCTGCTGCTGCCTAGGATTGAATTCACAACCTCCTGATTATGAAGCAAGATTTTCAACTCTAGGTCACCATGCCACTCAATAAACCATCTAATTACAACATACCTTTATTTGTATATTTCTTATTCACCATCCTTCTTATTTACTTCTTCAGTAAGTATATTCTTACTGAACTGCAAGATTTCTTTGGATACGTGATGGGAGAGCTCACCGAAAAGTGAAGTTAATTCATTTCTCTTTTTGTTCCGTTGGTACTTTGGTTTCAAGCTGTAATGCCCACAGGTTCAATTATCCAACTCTTCCCCAAGGTCAGTGAATAGTGCATTACGAGCCGATGAGATTTCATCTAGCATTGACTGATGACCCGCTGGTATCAATGTGCTCTTCTAAATATAGAATTCCAGATTCTGCTTTGAATATTTCTTATTTAATTAATGGTAACAGCAACTCTAAAGAGGTCATTAAGCCAGGCATTATCTAAAGTCAACTTTCTCTTGTTTTCCATTGCTTAATGTGGTCCTTTGAAGCAAAGCCACTAGACTCCATATTGTGCCTAAGAAAATATTAACATTAACATGCTGATATATGATATACTCAAATGTGTATATAATGACCCAAAACAACAGATTTTTTTTTCATTCATTTTTCATTCTCTACATTATGTCTCTTTCTACTCATTTTCTACAAGCTTTAAGTCCTGTTTTCGATGGAGTCACTAATATATATATTTGAAAATGATAATGTGGGTTGTTTTGTCATTGTGCCAATTGAATGGAAGGGAAATACCACTACATTAAACATTTTCCCCTTGTCTTACCCCAAAAAATGTAATATTGCTCCTTGCATCAAATTTTGGATTCGAGCTTGCACATCCCCTGTATTAAAATCCAATAACTTAATTGCTAACAACTATATGATCTTAATCATCTATTATTTTAATTAGGGATGCTTAAATAGTTATTTAAGATTGCCTGTTAATCTTTGTAGATTGCAAATGTACATGGTAACAGTAATTATGACAGAAGAGCTACAAATAGATCAGATTCTGTATATGACTACACACACACACGGGTGCCCCAGAAAGATAAATTCTCATATTTGTGGTGTCTGGGTTCATAATTGCTTAACCTACCACTTAAAAGTGTGGCCCACTTGCATACTACAGAAGTGAATGGTAATAAAAAAAAAATTGTGAATTGGAGCTGCACACAGTTGCACCTTACACATCTATATTATGTGTACATATACAATGTTTTCAGAAATGATTTTGCAGCAAGTACATAAAGAAAGCTGGAAAACATCAGAGGTGGTATATTCAGCAGGTTCTGACCAGTTCTGGAGAACTGGTAGCGGAAATTTTTAGTAGTTCAGAGAACCGGCAAATACTACCTCTGACTGGCCCCGCCCCCATCTATTCTCTGCCTCCTGAGTCCCAGCTGATTGGCTGGGTCTCCTTTGGTTGCCCTGCACAGAAGAACAGAGCTGGAAAGCAGGTTAGTGGGGTGGGGAGGGAAAGAGGATTTTACAGTATCCTTCCCCTGCCGTGTCCATCAAGCCACACCATGCCCACCAAGCCATGCCCACAGAACCGGTAGTAAAAAAATTTGAATCCCACCACCGGAAAACATGTTTATTTAGAGCCAGGAATCAGTTAACCCACCCAACCCTTCTGGACAGGAAAAAAGTATTGATTTCTCTTTTGAAAGTAAAGTCACATTTTATTTCATTCACTGGCTATATGTAAAAACCCAAAGACAAAGTAGATAAATGCGCCCAAGCAACCCCAGTAACAATGTCATGTTCGTGCTAACTTCATATTATACTGCTTAATATTGTTTGAATCAATGCTTTTTCTAGTACCAAACACTTTCCAGAGAAACAAAGAAACTTGCAAGCTATTTTTAACAATTCGTTCAAGGTAGGAGGCAAGGAATGTGAAATGGATCAGGATGTTCCAGGTTTTGTGCTAAAGATGGAGGTATAGGTTTTCTTTATAGTAGTTGCCATCGACCTTCGTTTCCATGTCTCAGAGCCATGTGTGAAAATATCCTCTCTGAATTTGGTCCACCCGTGTATCTTTCTTTTAATATTCTTGTGGCAACACCAGTGTTCTAGCTAAATCAACCCCTGCCCTCCAACAGTTTTGAGAAAAAACACAAGACTGTTTTACAGCAGAAAAGCCTTTGAATAATAAAATAACAGAGTTAGAATGGATCTTCTAGTCCCGTGATGGTGAACTTATGGCATGCGTGCCACTGGTGGCACGCAGAGCCATTTGTGCTGGCACGCAAGCCGCAGGCAAACTTACTTCACTGCACATGCGTGTGCCTCACAGCTGATTTTCGCCTCACAGCTGAGACCTTTTTTGGCCTCCCAGAGGCTTGAAAAAAGTCTCTGCAGGCTTTGCAAGACAAATAATAGGCCCATTACATCACTTCCAGTAAACACCGTAATTGATGAAATGGGCCTATTATTCGTCCTGCAAAGCCTGCATCTGGGAGGCCGAAAAAGGCCTCAAACAAGCCAAAAATCAGCTGTGAGATACAGTGCAGGTAAGGTGGCAGTGGGGGGATTGTGTGCAGATGCTCAGGGGATGTGGGAGGGCACATGCATTTTCTTCTGGGTGCTGGCATGTGAGTGCAAGTGTACTAGTCCAATGTTCTTCTCAAGCAGGAAACCCTATACTATTTCAGACAAGTGGTTGTCCAATCTCTTCTTCAAAGCCTCCAGTGTTGGAGCACCCAGAACTTCTGAAGGCAAGCAGTTCCATTGATTAATTGTTGTCACTATTAGGAAATTTCTCCTTAGTTCTAGATTGCTCCTCTCCTTGATTAGTTTCTACCTGTTGCTTCTTGCCTTGCCTTCGGGTGCTTTGGATAATAGATTGACTCCCTCTTCTTTGGGGCAGCCCCTGAGATATTGGAACACTACTATCATGTCACTCCTAGTCCTTCTTTTCATTGAACTAGACATACCCAACTCTAGCAACCATTCTTCATATGTTGTTAGCCTTCAGTCCCCTTTTGTATATAAATGATGCCCCTATCCTTAAATACATAATAATGGCTTGTAAAAATTGCATAAACGTCTCCAGGTAATCACCAGGAGATAAAAACTGACTCAAAGGCATCAAAATGAAATCTGAACATTGCATTTTTGTGTGGGAATATGAAATGTGTTTTTCTTGATTATGCCATGGAAATTCCAAGGATTTTCTTCTTCTTTTCTTCATATTCTCTGATTAATCTATGATCCAAGTACTAAGATTATCCAGTCCTGCTTAGGTTTTATTTTTAAACCCATCTACAATCTAACTGGGATGTTGCCCCCTGCTTCACCTTAGGATCAGAATATGTATTTATTTATTTATTCGATTTATATACCGCCCCCCTCTCCCCGAAGGGACTCGGGGCGGTGAACAGCCAATAAAAACACCCATACAAAGTACAATACACAAAATAACACAATAATATTAAAATTTAAAAACTGAAATATAATATGGCTCAATTAAAATGTAAAGTAAATATTAAAAAGATTAAAACCCGGTTAAAATTTAAAAACCCTTACGCCAGTCCGGCCTGCCGAAATAAGTGCGTTTTAAGTAACCGACGGAAGGCCATGAGATCGGGGGCGGCCCTTACCTCCGGGGGTAATTCATTCCAGAGAGGGGGTGCTCCCAATGAGAAGGCCCGCGCCCTCGGGGTCGCCGGCCGTCCAGCCGGCGACACCCCGAGGAGACCAACTCTATGGGAGCGTACCGGTCGGTGGGAAGCCAATGGTGGCAGGAGGCGGTCTCGCAAGTAACCTGGTCCCGAGCCATGGAGCGCTTTAAAGATAGTGACCAAGACCTTGAAGCGCACCCGGAGGGCCACCGGGAGCCAATGCAGCACGCGCAGAAGTGGCATAACATGGGAGCCCCTAGGTGCTCCCATTACCACCCTCGCGGCTGCATTCTGCACCAACTGGAGCCTCCGGATGCTCTTCAAAGGCAGCCCCATGTAGAGAGCATTGGCATAGTCTAGGCGGGAGGTCACCAGGGTGGAAGTGACCGTGCGAAGCGCATCCCGATCCAGAAAGGGCCGCAACTGGTAGATCCTACGGACCTGTCCAAAAGCCCCCCTGGCGACGGCCGCCACATGATCTTCCAATGACAGCCGTACATCCAGGAGGACACCCAGATTGTGGGCCCTCTCTGTGGGGGCAAGAATTTACCCCCCCACAGCCAGCGATGGAACCAGCCGGCTGTATCGGGGTGCCGGGAAGCACAGCCAC
The DNA here is from genome assembly GCA_023653725.1 of Bungarus multicinctus. Classification (NCBI taxonomy): domain Eukaryota; kingdom Metazoa; phylum Chordata; class Lepidosauria; order Squamata; family Elapidae; genus Bungarus; species Bungarus multicinctus. The sequence goes on from CM042841.1 coordinate 18,120,157, forward strand.
TCAGTCTTAGATGGGTTGAGCTGAAGCCTGTTCTGCCCCATCCAACACCGCACGGCCTCCAGGCACCGGGTCATCACTTCGACGGCTTCATCGGGGTGGCCCGGGGTAGAGATGTACAGCTGGGTGTCATCAGCGTACTGATGGAACTCTACCCCAAAGCCACGGATGATCTCACCTAGCGGCTTCATATATATGTTGAACAGGAAGGGCGAGAGCACCGACCCCTGAGGCACCCCGCAAACCAGGGGCCTCGGGGACGACCTCTGCCCCCCTGCCAACACAAATTGCGAGCGGTCAGAGAGGAAGGAGGAGAACCACCGCATAATGGTGCCTCCCACCCCCAACCCCCCCAGCCGCTGCAATAGGATACTGTGGTCGACAGTATCAAAAGCCGCCGAAAGATCTAAGAGGACCAGGACAGAGGAATAACCCCTGTCACGGGCCCTCCAGAGATCATCCACCAATGCGACCAGTGCCGTCTCTGTGCTGTGCCCAGGCCTGAAGCCCGATTGGCGTGGATCCAAATAGACAGCTTCATCCAGGTGCTGGGGGAACTGTTGTGCCACCACACTCTCGACAACCTTTGCCATAAAACGAAGGTTGGAGACAGGACGATAATTAGATAACAGAGTTGGGTCCAGGGACGGTTTCTTGAGGAGGGGTCTCACCACCGCCTCTTTCAAGGCGGTGGGTAGATATCCCTCACTCAAGGAAGCGTTAATAATACCCTGGAACCAACCTCGTGTCACCTCCCGGGTGGCCAACACCAGCCAGGAGGGACACGGGTCCAATAAACATGTGGTCGCATTCAGTCCCCGCAGCAACCTGTCCACGTCTTCGAGGGTCACAGGATCAAACACGTCCCAAATGACTGTTCCAATTCTGCCCCCGATTCCCCGCCCAGAACTGCCCATTCGGAGTCCAAGCCATCCCGGATCTGAGTGATTTTATCCACCAGGAACTTTGAAAAATCCTCAGCCTGTCCCTGCAAGGGGTCCTCCCGTGCTCCCCCTTCTAAGAGGGAGCGGGTCACTCTAAACAGGGCAGCCGGGCGGTTTCCTGCGGATGCAATAAGGGTGGAAAAGTAAAAACGCCTTGCCACCCTTATCGCCACTAAATAGGTCTTAATAAAAGACCGTAAAAGTGTTCGGTCAGGTCCGGAGCGAGTAGTCCTCCAAATACTCTCCAGGCGTCTTTTCCGGCGCTTCATCTCCCTCAGCTCCCCGGAAAACCAGGGGGCCGAGCGAGAGCGGCGCCGGGTCAGAGGCCGCAAGGGCACGACCCGGTCCAGGGCCCCAGCCGCCACCCTTTCCCAGGTGGCAACTAGGTCCCCCACCGAGTCGTGAGTCCGAATGTCGGGATATGGCCCAAGCTCCATCAGGAACCTATCTGGATCCATCAGGCGCCTGGGGCGGTACCAACGTATTTGGTCCGCCTCCCTGCGATGGGGAGGAGCGGCCTGGAAGTCCAGCCTAAGGAGCGAATGATCTGACCATGACAAGGGTTCAACAAAAACATCCCCAACACCCAGATCATCCTGCCACTGTCCAGAGACAAAAACCAGATCCAGAATGTGACCCCCAGTATGCGTGGACTCCTTAATTAATTGGGTCAGGCCCAAGGCTGTCATGGAAGCCAAGAACTCCTGGGCAATCCCCGAGGCCCCACCGGCTGAAGGCAGGTTGAGATCCCCCATGACCATCAGCCTGGGGGTCTCAACCACCAGACCGGCTATGACCTCGAGGAGTTCAGGCAGGGCCGATGTCACATAGCAGGGAGCCAGGTATGTGATCAATAGGCCCATCTGAACCCCGGAACCACACTTAACAAACAGGGACTCACATCCGGTCGTCTGAGGAACAGTGGATTCCCTAGGATCCAGATCCTCCCAAATAATTACCGCAACTCCCCCACCCCTCCCCTCGGCCCTTGGCCAATGAAAGACCTGAAACCTGGCTGGGCACATCTCCACTAGAGGGACACCCCCCTCCTGTCCCAGCCAGGTCTCGGTAATGCCTGCCAGGTCCGCACCCCCCTCCGTGACAAGATCGTAAACAAGGGGGGCTTTATTCACTACGGACCTGGCATTGCAAAGCATCAGCCGGAGGCCCGGGGCCCGATCATTCAAACAACTCAGGGAGCGAGACGTGACCTGGGGGCCGGAGCGTACCACCGCTTGTAAACAGCGGGGGCGAGCTCCCATAACTTGATAAGACCCCCTGTCAACACCATACCTGCCTCTCCCACCGATTGTAGGGATAACCCTTTCATCCCCCTCCCCAGAGGAAGCCCCCATCTTCGGAACGACCGTCCCCGATCCCAAGGCCTCCCGGTCGCAGGTATCCCCCGGTCTGGCCTTATCCCCAGACGGGTTGTCCCCCAAACCCAGCCCGGGCCCCCTCCCTAACCCGAATAATAAATTCCCTTTCCCTAACCCCATTAAAAATTTCAACAAAAATTTAAATAATTTAAAAGACCCCTTAAAATCCCTAAAATTAAAACCCCCAGCTGCGTCATATCTCCTCTCTGGTACCCAAGAACCATCCTCGAAGTATGACCGGGAAAGGTCTGAGGGCCACACCTGAGAAAGGGGGACATTCCTCAGGGCCCACAGTTCAGCTGCCGAATAAATAAACTTCAGTTTTTCATCACCTCTGGGCAGTAAGGCCTCACAAAGCAAGGGCCAGAATACAATGTCCTATGGAAGAAAAGATCCTCCACCCCAATGACCCTCTCACGGTCACTGGGGAGTCCTGATGACAATAGGCCCACCATCCTCTCATGATGGTGAGGGACCAGATCACACGGACCTTAGGGTGGAGGGTAAGGTTCAACCCACTGTCCTCTCACAACAGTGGGGAGAGAGATGATATACAACGCCACCGTCCTCTCACCATGATGGCGGTCTAGGAACCTCCTCCTCTGGCACCTTTCTCCTGGTCAAGGGTAGACAGATAAGGGCATTCGCTGGCTGATGGAAAATGTTATACCACTAAAGATGGCCTGGAATTGATGGTAGACAGGAGACAAGTTTCAGACAAGTGACCAGAGCTCATACAGGAACAACGATGTCAAACGCTGCCAGGCAAGACGGTACAGGTAGAAGAGGGCGACGAGGGAAGACAGCGAATGCCAGCAGCCTCGGCCGTCCACTAAAACAAAAACAAGAGGGGATCGCAGCAGGACAAATCTCAGCCGATCCTCTCGCCTAGAATTCAAATATCCCGCCATCCAAGATGGCGGGCGCAGCTGTAGTTCCACAGGCCCAGCGTCACAGACCCACCGCTCGTCACAAATACACTCCAGGATGGACTCACGGCGACGGTCGGGTCCATCTCTACCAGCTGGCAGAAGACCAGGAGGGAAAACTCTCCCCCCGACGTCCTCTGCCCAGATCGAATACAGCCCTCCGAAAACATCCGAGAACATCTCCGTCGCAGCAAGAAAGCCTCGGCCGATCCTGGGATTCAAATGTCCCGCCCTTCAAAATGGCGGGCGAAGTTGTAAGCCTGCAGGCTCTGCATCGCGGACCCACCGCTCCGCAGCCGCGGCTCCAGCACAGTCCAGGATGGCCTCAAAGCGACGGTGAGGTCCATCCCTACCAGCTGGCAGAAGACCAGGGGGGAGAAATCCCCCTCCGACGCCCTCTGCCCAAGCCAAACGAAACCCTCCAGAGCGTCTTCATTTCAGCCGGCCGACATCCCAGTCATGCGCTAAAAAATATCATTTTTAAATGTACTGATTAAGTAGAATTTTTAAAAAAGGAAGTATAAGAGGCAACAGACACTTACCATGCTGGAAATACTGGAGAGGAAACATTTAAAAATGTGATCCACTTGCCATTTTTAGCAGATGGCAAAGTTTGGTCTTTAAAATTCAATTAACCCAAATAGCTAATTAAAAATTTGAGATATTAGAAACACAGGATAGTAATCATGTTTTTTCCCTTGAACTGTAAACATAAAAAATGAAGGCTAATAGAAATGGGTGGGATTTGTTTACTTATTTATGATGGTAAATCTTTCTTGCCGATGATGGTGGAAAACAGAATGAATTTTGTTTTCATCTCTCCCCTTCCCTCCCCTCCCCTCGCCTCTCTCTCCTCTCCTCCCCTCTCCTGTCCATTCCTTTCTTTTTGTCTCCTTTCCTTTCCTTTCCTTTCCTTGTAGATTCCAAAAGCTCTCCAAAGTCAGGAAAAAGTCAGAAAGCAAGTTAAGAAGAATCAGAAATTTATTTTCTGTATATGACTCAACCCTTAATCCATTTCTTCTTGGACTTTTGACTAAGTTTGTGTGTACATGTGTTTGTAAGTGTTTGGATGACCTAGCTTGATCTGTTCAGTCCTTGGCAGATGACACTGTTGTTTTCTGCTGTTTCCAAAAGTTTTACAATCTCAGGAAGAAAAGTTAATTCAGAAAGCAAATTAAGAATTAGACATTTATTTAGTGCACGTGGCTCAACCTTTGATCCATTGCTTCTTGGACTTTTGATTAAGATTTCTGGTATGTTTGCCTCAACCCTTGATCTATCTAGCCTTTGGCAGATGACACTGCTGTTTCCAGAAGTTTTACAAACTCAGGAAAAAGAATTAATTCAGAAATCAAGTTAAAAAAGAATTAGAGGTTTATTGTATGTGACTCAACCCTTGATCCATTGCTTCTTGGACTTTTGATTAAGATTCTCAGTGCTTTTGTGTGTAGGTGTATGACTCAACCCTTGATCTACCAAAGCTTTGGCAGATGACACTGCTGTTCTCTGCTGTTTACACAACTGAGAGCTCCATTTATAGATGTAGCATAGGGCACAAAGCAGGGTGCAATTTCCCATCGGTGCATTGTAAAGAAGAGAATCCTTCCCTCCTTCCTGGTAATTATGTAGGACACAATCTGCTACAGATGCCTTAGCTGCACCAAAAGAGTTAAACTGGAAGTTGGAAATGAAGGAAACACGATTAAGTCTAAATGCTTAAAAATAGCACACAGCAGTGACAAGGGGAATAGCATGACAGGAACATAAAGCACAAGCAGCCTTGGAGAATAAGTGTGTTGATTAGCAATATCATTAAAGCTGAGGAGGCATCTGTCTGAGTCCTTTGTAAGACAACCAACTCCTCCATGTGGCAACACAAGCGAGAGACTAGCTCGCTTTAGACTTGAAACCACTGCACAATGCCATGCGCGCTGTTTCAAGAATGTGCCATTTCAAGACTAGCAAACCAGGATTGGGACAGGAAATCGGTACCAAGTTGGCTTGGGTACCACTCAATTTTGTTAAAGAAGTTGGTATGGACAATGGCCGGCAATGCTGAGACTACTTCTACGTTTCCACTAGATTCATATCATCCGCTGCAAATAATTCAGAATTCAGAAGTAAAGCTATTGAATAACAAAACAACAGAATTGGATAGGACCTTGGAGTTCTACCTGTGATAGGCAACCTTAGAGTCGTTCCACTGATTAATTGTTCTAATTACCCTGTTTCCCTGAAAATACGACCTACCCTGAAACCAAGGTAAGTTGTAGGGCAGCTCCATCCCGCCATCCCCACCCTAGCTTGATTTTATACATGTGCCTAATATAAGCCCTACCCTCCAAAATAAACCCTAATTAAGATCCAACCCATTCCAGAGTGCATGGGTAAAAATTAAGGTAGGGTAGGGATGGGGTGGTGGTGGAGCTGCCCTACAACTTACCTTCAGACAGTTGCAGCCAGGCCTTGCACACCTGGACTCATTTCTTCTGCAGCCGGCAAGGCTTTCCTGAAGGCCTCAATAGCTGATAACAGAGCTCTGGATCAAAATGGAGCTCTATTATCGGCTGCAGAGACCTTCAGGAAAGCCTTGCCAGCCACAAAAGAAGTTCATGAAGGCCTCTGACAGCAAAAAGGAGGCCGGGAGTGACGCCCGCAAGTGAGGTTAGTCAGTGGAGGACATCCCCCCAAAATAAGACCTGGTGCCTTTTTTGGTGGCAAAAAATATAAGACAGAGTCTTATTTTCGGGAATCAGTGGGATGACTTGCCTCCAGAAGTTGCAAGTGCTTCACAAGAAAAGGTGAAATACAGGGTGGCAAGCTCGAATTGACAATGAAAGGGATAGCTTTTAGATACTTAGAATTAGGATGAAATTTATTGAACAATGAACAGAACAATGGCATGTGATAAATTTGCAAATGTGACAGATAAAAGTAAATATGCTTAATGAGTATAGAAATGAAAGAAGAATTTAGATAATATTGTAAAACAAGGCATGAGATATTTAAAGAAAAATGAAATAAGCTCTAATATGAAGAAATTGGATAAAATGAGTGTAATGAATATAATAATATATGAGAATATTTAAAGAAAAATGGAATAAGTTAATAATATGAGATGAGATTGAATATGAAAGCTGAATATGTAAACATGGTTGTGTTTGTACTGAAATGTAAAAACCTGGAACCACATTGTTCACCCAAAGAGATGTCTTTTAAAATACAAAAAAAAAAAAAAAATTATTGCCAAAAAAGGAAAGGGGAAGTACTAAGCCTTCTAGCCAAGTTCAGGTTGCTGCTGATCCCTCTATATTTAATAATTTGGGGGTTTAAAGACCACTGTAAGATCATGGAATACAAGAACCCAAGAGACTGGCCACTTAATTCTCCTCCTGACCACACCACTGTCAACCATTCAACATTGCTATTCTTAAAACGGGAAAGAAATGAGATCCTTGCTGACTGGGATTTTTACCCAGTCATTTTGGATCTCCTTCCTGCCACCCGTGACCTAACAGCAATTTTGAACCTGGTGATAGAAACCAAAAAAATGTAGTCTTTCAATCCCTGTCCTGGGTGGTGTGCAAGTTAAGGATGGCTTTTCGGTGTTAGCTTTTCCCATAAATATTGTGCAAATGGAATCAAGCAGTGACACTTTTATGAAACACATCCTGTTTTATGGCCCAAAGCAGCTCTTATTAACACAGATGGAAGCTTCCCATTAATTTTTATTGAGGTTAGACATCAGCTGATAAGGTATTATCTCTTTTGAAAGCACATTATAGAAGAAACTTTGCCCCTAGCTTAGATATCTGCTTGGAAAGTTTATCCCAATATCCCAATATAGGTGATGTCATTATTAAGATATATTCATTGAACTGAGGGAGACTTAGCATAACACTTATGCTTGCTTATGTAAAAAAAAAAACGCTTATTTTTTTTTAAAAAATCCAAATGATTTAAGTTTGTTTTCATTTTTTTTTAAAATGATATTTCTTAAAGTTAGGTCAGATATGATTGATATGTTATTTGTTATGGAAGTCAACAAATACTACCTAATTGCCATCATAATGCTTAATTAATGTTATTACAAATGTCTTTTTCCACGTAATAGATTTCACAGATTGGAGATTTGGATGGTGGGCCAAGAAGAAGAATCTGTCAGCATGGATTATCTGGGTCTAGAAATTGACCAGGAAATGTGGTCTTGGTAGAGTAGAATAGAATAGAATAGAATAGAATAGAATAGAATAGAATAGAATAGAATAGAATAGAATAGAATAGAATAGAATACCTTTACTTAATATATAACTTCAACTTGCAGACCTAGAGTAAGTTCTACCAACAGATGAAGGAACAGTAATTGTAGCATCATGAGCCATGGTGGCATAGTGGTTAGAGTGCAGTACTGCAGGCTACTTTTGCCTGCAATTTGGCAGTTCAAATCTCACCAGACTCAAGGTTGACTCAGCTTTCCATCCTTCCGAGGTGGATAAAATGAGGACCCAGATTGTTGGGGGGACTCTATAAACCGCTTAGAAACGGCTGTAAAGCACTGTAAAGCGGTGTATAAGTCTAAGTGATATGGCTATTGGAAGGAGGAATCATGGATAATGTTAGCATTGTTTTCACACTCTCTTAAGCTTGTCTGCTTCAAACTCTAATGATGATGACAATGTTATCCATTTAGTCCTGTCTGACTCTTGGCCAGGGGTCTTCAAATTTGATAGTTAAGACTTGTGAACTTTAACTCCCAGAATTCCTCTTCCAGTCATGTTAGCTCAGGAATTCTGGGAGTTGAAGTCCACAAGTTTTAAACTTGCTAAGTTTGAAGACCCTTGCTCTTGGTGATTCTGTGGGCCAGGTCTCTCCGCATCTTCTGATCTTCCACTAATTTTTGAGTTGTTCTATGCTCTGGCTGGCGTCAGCTTTGATGGTCACACTATGTTCTTTGATGGCCTGGTTCCCTTTTACTGCTAACTGTTCTCAACATAATCACTTCCTCCGGTGAATTGCTCCACATGACACGGCCAAAGTAAATGAGACACAAATTTAAGATTTTGCCTTCTACTGATATGTTTGGTTTCAGGAGATTCTGTTGTGGTTCACTGGCAGCCTGTGCAGAGGGCAGTGGAATTGGACAGTGGGGAAGAACAGGGACCAGTCCGGGAGTCTGGAGAGGACTTGGACGAGGATCCTGCATCTGATGCAGAGATGAGGCCAGGACCATCTGGGAGTGGGGTGCTGACTCGGAGCCTCCAGAATCTGGCAGCAGCGAGGCAGAGGAACAAGGGAAGGCTGTTCCCAGTGCTTGTGTGCACAGAGCTGCTAGAAGGCAAGAGCAACTGAAACAAAAGGGGTGACTTGGGAGTAAGGCTAGGAGGTGATTGCCCCTCCCATAAGGTAAAAAAGGACGTGCAAAGGTAGAGAAACCTTTTCAGGAAGCAAAGTCGTTCGCTCTGTTCGGATTAAACCTTGAAGCTCTGTGTGGACTTTGTACTTCGGTTGTTTTTTTTATACTTCATTAGTTGTTGGCAGCAATTCAAAAGAGAGAAAGGTGGGTGCTTATCTCGAGGGACTGTTTGGGACTCATTACAGGCTGGGAATGAATATAATTCCCAGAGTTGAAATAATTCTATTACTTTAATTCTATTAATTCTATACCTAGATAATAATATATACTATATAATAATAATAAAATATAATAATTCTAGACCTAGAAAACCTAGAACTACACCGCCTTCAGTCCGATCTAAGTATAGTATATAAAATCATACATTGCAATGTCCCACCTGTCAATGAATACTTCAGCTTCAACCATAACAACACAAGAGCAAACAATAGATACAAACTCAAGGTTAGTCGCACCAAACTTGATTGCAGGAAATATGACTTCAGTGGTCAATACTCTACCTGGCTCTGTGGTTTTTTTTCCCCAAACCCCAAAAACTTTAACCTTAGACTGTCTACTATTGACCTCACCCCTTTCCTAAAAGGTCTGTAAGGGGCAGTGCATAAGCGCACCAATAACCCTACCATCCCTGTCCTAATGTTTTATATATATATATATATATATATAAATTATTTCAGAGAACCAGTGGTAACCTTCCCCCAGGAGTGGGGAGGGAATGGAGATTTTGCAGTATCTTTCCCCTGACATGCCCACCAAGCCTTGCCCACAGAACCGGTAATAAAAAATTTTGAATCCCACCACTGCTGTTATCTGTTACCGGTATAACTCTAAGAACCAAAATGCTGTAAAGACAATCTTGCAGAAGACAAGAAATACAAACTGAAGACCTAACTGAACACACACACACACACACACACACACACACACACACATACTCATACACAAAGGCTTGGTTAACAATAAATTTTGACTGGAATTTTCATTGGGCTTGAGGTAGGATGAGTTGTTGCAAGAGACCATAATTACCTATTAACATGTTTGCACCGTATCTATCGATGTTTTCTTTCCGAAGAGCAAATATTTGCATCCGAAGCTGTCTCGAATTATCGCATGTAAGCCTCTACCTTAATTTGACACCATTGCAGCGGCTTTCACACTTTAGAAAGAAGAAAACCTTTCCGGAATCAAGAATGTTAAAGTTCTGCATGCAGAATGGTTTGCCAGTGGTTTTGATGATAGCCCAATAATAGACATTAAGATAAGAGAAAGGAACTTGCCCCGGTTTCCTTCCCAAATTGCCACATTTTTGATCATACAGCACATCTCCGAATCCTCAAGTCTTCCAATACTTCAAGGATTGTCACAGGGAAGGGGGGGGGGTCAATTTATTCTTCATAGTATCTGAGGGCAGAACAAGAAGCCATGTGGTAGAAGCTCATCAAAGGGAAATCAAACTCAGAAAATAAGGAGGAATTTCCTGACAGTGAGAACTGTTAAGCAGTAGAATAACTTGCCACCCAGAGTTGTGACTGCTCCATCACTGAAGAGTTTTGAGAAAAGATTGGACATTTAAATTAATTTTAATGGGGTTTAATGTATTGAATTTTAAGGTTGGGATCTTAGATTCGGTTACAGCCCTTATTTAATTCTATTTTAATTGTTATATATATGTGTGGTTTTAGTAGGCTGTGCACCCCCCTGAGTCCTTCGGGAGAAGGGCGGTATATAAATTTTAATAAATAAATAAATAATTTTTGTCTGGGAAGGTGTAAGGACTATTGGGTTGGACTAGATCTTCAATGTCCCTTCCTGCTCCTTTGGTTCTATGATCAGGCACATCCAGCTTCATCATGTGAAATGTTAATACCACTTTATAATGCCTTGGTAAGGCCACCATTGCAATACTGCATCCAGTTTTGGTTGCCATGATGTGAAAAAAAGATGTTGAGACTTTAGAAAGAGTGCAGAGAAGAGCAATAAAGATGATTAGGGACTGGAGGCTAAAATATAGAAAGAACAGTTGCTGGAACTGGGTATGTCTAGTCTAATGAAAATAAGGACTGGGATGACATGATAGCAATCTTCCAATATCTCAGGGGTTGCCACAAAGAAGAGGCAGTCAAGCTATTCTCCAAAGCATCTGAGGATAAGAAGCAATGGGTGGAAACTAATCAAGGAAAGAAGCAACTTAAAACTAAAGAGAATTTTCCCATGACAATTAGAACAATTAATCTATGGAACAACTTCCCTCTAGAAGTTGTGAATGCTCCATCGCTGGAAGTTTTTAAGAAGAGATTGGATAACCATTTGTTTGAAGTGGTGTAGAGTTTCCTGCCTAAGCAGGGGGTTGGATTAGAAGACCTCCAAGGTCCCTTCCAACTCTGTTATTGTGACTCAAATATTTCACAATCGTTTTTAACATCTTTTTTCTAAAGAGTCTTATTATAAGCATTTCGCCAGCTACAGAATTGAGATGTTTGAATTTTTTTTTAAAAAAAAGCATTTGGTTTTAATGTATTGAAGCATTTGGTTTTAATGTATTTCATACAAGCCACTTTATATTTGTCTTCTTATTTTTGGCATCTGTTAATTTGCTTGAGCATCCTGTCTGAACAGAAAGGAGCTATCACTTAGTGTAAATAAACCCACCCATGTTTTAAATTCTTGTATGTGGCTGCACTGGGCCAGAATTATCAATGGATCAGATTCACTTCCATATGAATATCCATGCTTGTTTCAAACCCCATTTTTATCTGAGAGGTCAGGTGGTATAATCATTACACAATCAAAAGAAATGTAAATTTTGGTGGGTTTAAATGTGTTTACCAAAGGCTCCTTGCATGATCTGATGCTTTCATCAAAATCACGAAATGAGGATTGCATTACCATAACAATGCGACTTGCTGGTCCTTTTGCATATAAAAAATGGATGGAATTTGCATTGCCAAGAGTGTAATTCCCCCACCCGCAGGATGTATCTAGTGTTCACAATTTGCAAAGAAACCCTTGTAAAAAAAAAAATCTAATGAAAAACAACCATACTTATAACAATAGGGTTATAACCCTATTGTAGCTGCATGCACGCCCGCACACAATCAAGCATAGAGTTCAGTAAAGAATCAGGACTTCATCTCCTTCTGCAGAATAATTTTCAAGAGGAACACATCTGTATTTGGGGAAAATAATCCAAAAGGAATAGTATATTAGAAAAAAAATACATGAAAAAAAATAGTATGGTAAGTTAAAACTTCTTTTTGGTTTTTTAAGAAAAAAGGCATATGTTATTGTAAAGTAAGCATACATTTGCAAATATTAATGGAAGCTTTGGCTTGCAATAAACGTGATGTATCCTCAATTTAAACAAACAAACCAAGAAACCAAACCATCTTCTTTTCCAGGAACACTTGCTAGTGAAGAAAAATATCATGCATAGTTTTAAAATCAACATTTAAACAAGAACAGAATGAAATAAGATATGCGGAGAGCTGCCTCAATGCAGAGCAGATTTATATTAAAACTTTACACATCTACATCGAAAGAAGAAATCAGTATTCTAGGAAACAATTCAAAGACACGCAGATAAAAATGCTTTCACTGTAGTCTGGGATATAAACAACAACCAAAAATATTCCATATTTTTTCAAAAGTAATAGAAAGTAGTAGAAAGGACTTTTTTTAAAAAAGAAAAGTCTAAATTGTAGGATGGAATTTACCACTGATAGTACACATCATTGAACCTGTTGGCCTTTTCCAACAGGTGTGCAATGAGTGCTCATTTATTGAAAATGAAAATAAATGCTTATTATTAATATTAGCTAATAGATGTGGTTTTGTCTTAGAGCAGTGCACTCCACTAAGTAATCACATATTTGATGAAGAATTCTAGTGTTATGAAGAGAGAGTGAGTTGTTGTTTTTCCATCTGTATCATCTGCATATACAGTCATGGTGGTAAAAGGAAGGAAGGAAGGAAGGAAGGAAGGAAGGAAGGAAGGAAGGAAGGAAGGAAGGAAGGAAGGAAGGAAGGAAGGAAGGAAGGAAGGAAGGGGGGAGGGAGGGAGGGAGGGAGGGAGGGAAGCAGGGAGTTGCCTTTACATTGTTTAAACATTTATGGGTCAAGAGTCTATATATAGTCATAATGGGGAAGGAAGGAAAGAAGGAAGGAAAAAAGGAGGGAGGAGGGAGAGAGGCAGTCAGGGAGGGAGGGAAGGAAGGAAGGAATTTGTCTTCACATTGTTTAAACATTCATTGGCCAAAGAGTCTATATACTATCAGTGGTGGGATTCAATTTTTTTTACTACTGGTTCTGTGGGCATGGCTTGGTGGGCGTGACAGGGGAAGGATATTGTAAAATCTCCAGTCAGAGGTGGTATTTGCCTGTTCTCCAAATTACTCAAAATTTCCGCTACCAGTTCTCCAGAACTGGTCAGAACCTGCTGAATGCCACCTCTGTATACTATTATGGTGGCAATGGATGGATGGATGACCATAAATGATCATCCTTTTGAACAATGACATTTGGCTTTCTTAAGACCCTCCTGCTATTATAGGACTAGACCTAGGTTCTATAACAAAATAACTGCTCTACTGCCTATGACCAAACATCACTGCAAATTCCCTTAATATTAATGTCCCTTTTTTCTCCTTTTGTCTCCTATCACCACTCTGGTTCTTCCTTCATGTTGCTTTGTTATTACAATCTCCTGGTGGCAAGGATTTGCCTACACTTTACTTACAAAAGTGCCAGATACACACCGCACATAAACAGATTAAAATGGCCTTTTTTCCCTCTCCGACAACATCTATTAATCAGTGGTGCACCATCTCCCAAAGAACACGAGCTGCCCCTTATGTGTTCGAGAATGAGATGATAATATTGCAAGAGGGACGCTGAGTATCGCTCCTTGATTTCAGTCGAATGTTCAATGGGTTAGAGATGGCATTTAAAACCCATTTTCAAAGTAAAAAAAAAAAACTGTTTTTTTTTTGTACATTATGCAAACTTCAGCGCCCGCTGAAATAAACGTGATTGAAAACTCACATTAAGGTAGCTTTTATTCCAAACAATTGCATAGCTTATTGAAAACTGTTGTGATAAGGATCAGTTGTCAAGGTACTCTTTCTATTTTATTTTTATTTTTCTCCTTTTATTTTTATTTTATTTTTTTTACGCTACTCTCTGCTAACAGTGTAGTGTATTGAATCATGTGACTTCTCTGTAGTTTGTGACACCTTTTGCTACTTCTACAAAGACCAAACTTTTTCTTGAAGAAAAGTGGCTTCTAATATGGCAGAAAGGGGGGGAGGGGAACGTTAAACAAATGAAAACTGTTCTACCTAATGAAAATGAAGACTAACACTTTAATGAAAGTCAATGACATTTGCTAAACAGATTAACTGTCCAAGATAATCCATGGAACAGCTACAAAGCTGATTAAGTTCAAATAATTCTTCTGTGAGAAACAGCCTAGGCTGAGATCTTTAAGCAGCTACACTGAGTAATGTCTGTGTAACCAGTGGCAAGTCTCTTTTTGTCTAAGTTCCAATTCCTGGGTCATCATATTGCTGTTTTTCTCACATTGATGTTTTTCCTAGGACTTCTTTGCATCTTCTTCTCACTTTTTGGTAAATTGGGGAGAACCTCAAAGCCCAGTCCTTCGCCATCTATGGGTTACTCTGGACTTCTCTGATGTTCTTCAGCTTCACTGACATCTTTAGATCTTTACCATCCAAACTGATTGATATCTTACTTAGTTTGCCAGACATTGTATCTTTCGCCATCTCCAAAACTCAACTCTTTCATCGACTCGCTGCCAGTTCATCAGCTCGTGTTTGACATTAAAACCAAATATTAGCCATTCACTAACTTATGACTGTTCTATTATTAAATCGTTGAAAGGAGAATAGAATGGAATGGAATGGAATAGGTATAGGAATAAGAATAAGAATAAAAATAGGAATGGAATGGAATGGAATAGAACAGCAGAGTTGGAAGGGACCTTGGAGGACTTCTAGTCCAACCCCCTGCTCAGGCCAGAGTTAATATACCATTTCAGATAAATGGTTGTTCAATCCCTTTTTAAAAACTTCCAGTGTTGGAGCATTTACAACTTCTGAAGTCAAGCCATTCCACTGGTTAACTGTTCTCACTGTCAGCAATTTCTCCTTAGTTCTAGGTTGCTTCTCTCCTTGATAGTTTCCATCCATTGCTTCCTGACCTGCCTTGAGGAACTTTGGAGAATAGCTTGTCTCCCTCTCCTTTGTGGCAACCCCTCAGATATTGGAAGACTGTTATCGTGTCACCCCTAGTCCTTCTTTTCTTTAAACTAGACATACCAAATTCTAGCAATCATTCTTTATATGTTTTAGCCTTAGATTTACAGCATGGTAGCCTTGTGCTAAAAAAATAGTGGCCAGCCCCATTTAGGACCTTCTGTTTATTCTCACTAATGATCCAAAATGATTGGATAAATACAGAGGGGCGTGCCAAAGAGGCTCCTGTTGTATCTGAGATTAGTCTCAGCCTTGGCCGAGAGCTGATCCTCTCCAATCCATCTTCATTTTAAGGAAAGATTTGGAGAGCTCTGCCTGTATTTCAAGTGACTCATTTCTTTTATGGAGACAACAACACATGTTTGTGATGATGCACAAAGCTGTGGCACTTCACGAGCTGTTGACTTCCATTTTTCTCTTTTATAAGGTTGTATATAGTGGCCTTTTATATCCAAAGCATTGGCTCCAGACTTTTACAGCTACAGTCCCTCCTCCCCTTCCTGCTCCAATCCATTTATGTTTTACAATGTAGGTTGATGTCATATAAATTAGTAGTAGTGTTCACTGGGGAAAGGACTGAAAAAACACCAGGCTAACTTCATTTACCAGAAGGCAGCATATAAAGTAAATGGTGTTTTCCTGAGGTCAGAAAAGGATCTCATTAACTGAACATAGCTCATAAACTTTCTCCCCAGTCCATCAGGAGTGCAAGGCAGTAGGGAAATAAACCTTTGGAGTAACTTAGAATTGTTGCTTTTTTCCAGGTGGAATTACCATGCAGCCCATATTTCTAGCCGCTGCCAACGCCTGTTGGTTCATATGAATGAAACCTGAAGAATATGGAGACAGGAGAACTCATGAATGGAAAATAAAGCGACTTTCATGCCATTCTACAATTTCTGAAAAGTCTCCTAAAATCCAGTCTATAGAGATTCTCAATCATACAAGTCATGGTTGACCCAAAAGGCAATTGGTCATTCTAAATGTTGAAAATAACTCCAAAAGAGTTTCTGTATATGCAGTACAATGCAGTGATCTGGGTGCAGATGTGTACAATGAGGAAACAAAACAAAAATTTCATAAATGCACAGCACAACATAGGAGAACAAACACATTGGGACTAGATTCAGCAGTCCATCTGCATTTGAAAGACAGGACATTATTTTGAAGACAACAACATCCATATTTCGGACAGAGAAGACCACTGGTTTGAAAGAGGGGTTAAAGAGGCCATCTATGTCAAAACTGAACAGACCCCTCTCAACAGAGGGGGAGGGTTATTTATTTATTTGATTTGTCAATTGCTTACAAGATAATAGGTATAAGTATAAACATAGTTAGGAATACATGGATACATATAAGAAAATAAAAGAAACAATAGGACAGGGACGGTAGGCACTTTGGTGCGCTTACGCATGCCCCCTACAGACCTCTTAGGAAAGGGGTGAGGTCAATAGTAGACAGTCTAAGGTTAAAGTTTTTGGGGTTTGGGGAAGAAACCACAGAGTCAGGTAGAGTATTCCAGACATTGACCACTCTGTTGCTGAAGTCGTATTTCCTGCAATCAAGTTTGGTGCGGTTAACCAACATCATCTATCTCCAGTCTACAACATAATTCTTTCAACAGTTCCAAGAAGGCTCCACACCAATTTGCACCACTCAGATGACCCTGAGGATACAGATAAACCCCAAGTAGCCTCAACAACTCTCCAAAAGGATGCAAATGAGCAGCTGTCTGCAAGGAGTGTAAATCCTTCCATTCCCGACTATCCTGTCAGATCTGAAGAAGCTTCTTGGATCAGAAGCGAAACGACTTCAAAATTAAAAAAAAAAAAGGAAGTCCCGTTGCCTCTTGGGGAAAAAAAGCATTTTTGGGACAACCATGACCTGGATGACTGAGAATCTCTATAGATATTTCTTCCAAGAAGTTTCTTCAGTTCTAACTGACTGATGGGGCATGGAAGGCTTTATATTCTTTTCAGTCATCTGGTCATTAGCACTTTGGGGATTGGTCTTTAACTCTCTGAGAGTCATTGAGGCAATTTGGGGATTTATGTGTATCCTCCAAGTAACCTGAATCAGATCAGGTGGTGGAACATTTTTGGACAGAAAGGACTGTCCCCTGATTCATGCAAGTGTTTTAGTGCAGATATCAAGTGTGTGTCCTTGTTTGGCTGGATGCCAATTAAGTATCTTCAGAGATATTTATCATCTGTCTTTTCAAGATCTTTTGGTCTGCTATCAAACATCTCTTTCCAATTAAAAAAATGTTTGTGTGTTTAATAAACTTCAGGTGAATGTTACTAACCCACAATCTAGTTCTAGTTTAATCTATCTCTTGAATCTAGTTCTTTCTAGAAAACATAAAGCAGGCATATGGCATGTTCTCGGTGACAATGCCAACCAGGCATAAAATCTTTGGAAATGTTCTTCCTTTAATTTCTTTTCTTCAAAAGATAGTCTTAGTTGTTTCCTGTTTTTTTTTCTGCTTTAGCCAATATGTTGGATGGATGGATGGATGGATGGATGGATGGATGGATGGATGGATGGATGGATGGCATTATGGATGGCAGTAGTTGAACTCAGTAAACCCTTTCACATAATGAAGTTACAATCACTTGAAGATGAATTGAACATATTTAAATAGGCTATGAGAGCAATTTCTGGAAAACATGAAAGAAACAGCACTAAAAGAAATAAAATACTCCATTGTTATTTCCTCTAACCATTTTTTAATTCTATGCCAATATCTTTGGGCTTCAGTGCAGGACCACCACATGTGATGGAGTAAATTGAACTAAAACCAGAATTCTTTCTATTAGGAATTTTTAACAGACAATTTTCCAAAAAAGCCAAATATTACATATTCTTACTGCAGCTAGATTAATTTTTGCACAGTGTTGGAAACAAGCCGATATTCCAACAGAGGAAATGATCATTCAGAAAATAGCAGCCAGTGCAGAGATGGATAAATTAACGTTAGCACTCAAGGATAAAGAATCATCAGAATATTATAAGAGCTGGGAATGCTGGTATGACTGGATAGAACAAAAAAATAAAAAGTAGATTAGTAAATATTGTTAAATTGAAAAAGTGGTAGTAATTACATATTCGCATTAAGATGTATTTGAAAATATGACACCAATAATGATAACAAATAAGGAATCACAGACTGTTGATAATGGAATTGTTTGTTTTTATTCGTTTTCTTTTTTCTTCTTTCCTTTTTCCTTTTTTTGCGTTGTGTATGTGCTTGTTTGTTGTTTTAGTTGTATAATCAATAAAGTTTGTTTATTTATTTTTTAAAAAGAAATAAAATAAAAGCTCACAAGAATCTTTTATTTCCAAATAACTTAAATAGAATAATCATATTTGTTTCCACTGGAAAATCAGGTGACAATTTTAACTGAAACATACACTTAAATTGAATGTGTAGAGAATACGTAATTTGTAGTTCCTCACTCACTGAGTAGAAAATGTCCCTTTTGCCCCTGAGAAAGTTTCCATCCTATGGAAGGCTCCCTAAATGGAGTCTCACATATTAAATAATAAAAAAAAAACAATGATATCAACAGAAGGAAAATTATATGGTTCTCCAGCTATGATTAAATCTTGCAAATATCCGTTCCAGTCCCAAACTCTGGCGTCTCACATATGAAATGCACATCATTTTACTGTTTCTTTTTCTTGTGCTAGAGGGCATTGTTTTAGTCTCGCTTCTTTTAATTATGCATTTCTACTCTTTTGGTCATCGGCTGTATTACGATCCTGCATTATCTAATCCGTGGTTGAATAGGATTATCTTTCATGATCCATGATGGATTTATGTGTGTGTGTGTGTGTGTTCAAAGTCAGATGGTCTCAAAATCTTCTCCAGATGATCATGTTTGCTGATGAAATGTTTAATAAATTTAAATTAAATCAATTTGTGTTTGTTTGTTTGTTTATAAGATTCTTTCGCTGACTTTCAAGTGGGAAAACAAGTAGAAGAAAATAATTGAAACATTAAAACTATGCAGGTTAAGATTTTAAAACTGTACTGAAATCAGAACTAAGAGGTGGACAGAACCCCAACTGACCCAGGGGTGGGCTTCAAAAATTTTAGCAAAAGGTTCACTGCCTGGTTGCTGGATGGGTGTGGTCATGGTGGGCATGGCCTAGTCAGCCTCCTGCACCATGATGAGGGGGGGATTTTTGTCCTCCCTGGGCTCCGAAGGCTCTCTGGAAGCCAGAAACGGGCCCATTTCTGGCCTTCCTGAACTTCTGAGAGGCCTGTTTTTCTCCCTCCCTGAGCCCTATATTTACCTGCATCCAAAACGAGCCATGTGGGGATTCCTGAGAGGGGAGGGGAGGGGTGGGCGTGGCAAGCCAAGAGTGGGATTTGGGGGTTCTCTGAACTGCACAGAATCTTAGCTAGGGGCTCTCCCAAGCCCCTGAGAACTCCCAGCAGCCCACCTGATCTGACCCCATCTCAGGCAATGAGTGCTCCCTTGGTGCCCTCAGGCCAACCAGCAAAGGCAAATTTCTTTCTTTCTTTCTTTCTTTCTTTCTTTCTTTCTTTCTTTCTTTCTTTCTTTCTTTCTTTCTTTCTTTCTTTCTTTCTTTCTTTCTTTCTTTCTTTCTTTCTTTCTTTGTTATTAAACAAATTTATATAGCTGCCTAACTTACATGTAATTGAGTCCAGAGAGCTTACATTTTTTTTTTCAAAAAAATATCCACCACATAATAAAGCAATATTTCGAAGCAATCTGCTAAACAATCTTTATGCTTTACACAGAGAGAGAGAGAGAGAAAGAAAGACAGAGACAGAGAGAAATGAGTACATACATATACATACAAACATACATAGATACAAACACAGAGACACACATGTACATGCACATACATACACCCACACAACTGTAACATGTGGTCACCAGCTAGAAAGACAGAGAAATACATGCAGACATTTGAATAGATAATGTAAAAGATGTTATGGAATATGTAATTCTCTTTGTGATTTGAAGAAAGTGTTTTGCAGCTTGCTTCAAGATCTCTGGGTACTAAACTGTCGTGCTCAGGAATTGTGATGTTATATATTCAGAGCAAATATATTACAAAATAGAAATTGTCAGATCTGCAGCTTGAGAACTGCCACGGGTTCTTATTTATAAATCAAAGAAGTTAGCCGATTTGCTTTAATACAGAATCTGGCATCTGAAAGGCAGATTTATTAATTTTTTTCCATACTGCAGAAAATCCATTATGTATTTTGAAGTTCTAGAAATCTACTGAAATTTAAAACTCATGAAATGCCCAATGAAAGATGCAAAACCTTACATGATACCTGATATGAGATGAGACGAGACCTTATGTAATATCTACATAAAAGTGTTTTGGCTTGATTGTGAATTAGCTAATTGGGAACCAGCTGCAAGACGAAAACATATTTGTTGTGTAAACTCTTACAGCTTGTCTTAATCTCTTGCAATCATGTTCTGTTTGTCAGCAAATGTGTTAAAAGCAAAAAGACTATGTATCATTTCCGTTCGCTAAATTGATAAAAGAATAGTTGCAAATAATTTAACTCTGTAATTGCAAATTTGAGCGGAATGCCGCAGGGAAATTAAGAAGGTTTGACTGGCAAAAATCCATCATTTTGCTAGACTTTAAACAACATCTTGTAATGACTTAAGGTCACAGTTGGACCAGAATTTTCATTGCTATGAAGTCCACAATATGAAGTGAAGCAGAGGGGCTACCACAAAGAAAAGTGGGTCAACCTCTTTTCCAAAGCACAGCAAGGCAAGAAAAGATACAATGGATGGAAACTAATCAAGGAGAGAACCAATCTAGAACCAAGGAGAAATTTCTTGTCAGTGAGAACAATTAACCAGTGGAACAGCTTGCCTCTAGAAGTTGTGGGTGCTCCATCACTGGAGGCTTTTAAGAAGAGATGGGACAGCCACTTGTCTGAAATGGTATCAGGTCTCCTGCTTGAGAAGTGAGTTGGACGAGAAGACCTCTAAGGTTCCTTCCAACTCTCTTATTCTGTTATAATTGTGTTCTGTTATATAGAGAGAGCAATAACATATACCATGACCTACTGAAATAAAGCAGTCTTCATTGACTTTCATTTTTTTGTCTTCTTATCTAGGAAATTTGATGTGGGGAAAGAGAATTCTTAACTGATTGGGTTGGCACTGACAATTACTGCCAAGTTAGGAGAGAGGAACCATGTTTCTTTCAGATGTGTTCTTCTCAAATAAATGCTCTGCCCTACATATTGTATTGGCAAAAAAATTAGAAAATAAAATACAGGCTGAATAGTCAAGACCTTATTGATGATCCAAACTCTGTCAAGGATCTTGGAGTACTTATCTCTAATGATTTAAGTGCTAGAGCCCACTGTAACTATATAGCCAAAAAGGCGTTAAGAGTTGTTAACCTAATCTTACGTAGCTTTTTCTCTGGTAATATTACACTAATAACTAGAGCATACAAAACATTTGCTAGACCAATACTCGAATACAGCTCATCAGCCTGGAACCCACATTACGTATCTGATATTAACACAATAGAGAAAGTCCAGAAATATTTCACAAGAGTTCTCCACTCCTTTACTCGTTGCAGAATACCTCATGCCACCAGACTCGAAATTCTAGACCTAGAAAACCTAGAACTACACTGCCTTCGGTCCGATCTAAGTATAGTATATAAAATCATACATTGCAATGTCCTACCTGTTAATGAATACTTCAGCTTCAACCATAACAACACAAGAGCAAACAATAGATACAAACTCAAGGTTAATCGCACCAAACTTGATTGCAGGAAATACGACTTCAGCAACAGAGTGGTCAATGTCTGGAATACTCTGCCTGACTCTGTGGTTTCTTCTCCAAACCCCCAAAACTTTAACCTTAGACTTTCTACCATTGACCTCACCCCTTTCCTAAGAGGTCTGTAGGGGGCGTGCATAAGTGCACCAACGTGCCTACCGTCCCTGTCCTATTGTTTCTTTTATTTTCTTATATGTATCCATGTATTCATAACTATGTTTTTACTTATACCTATTATCTTGTAAGCAATTGACAAATTGACAAATAAAATAAATAAATAAATAAATAAATAAATAAATAAATAAAATCTCTGATGGCTTCCCAACCATTATGGTAGGTTAGAAGGATATATTAGTGCAGGGGTCCCCAAACTTGGCAACTTTAAGACTCGTGGACTTCAATTCTGGGAGTTGAAGTCCACAAGTCTTAAAGCTGCCAAGTTTGGGGACCTCTGTATTAGTGTTTGGGGAGTCACCCTGGAACTGAACAAATGGCAAGCAGCCAAACCAAAGGAGAATAGAGATGACCTTAAAGCGAACAAAATGAAAACAAAATGAAATATCAAACCATTCAAAATGAATATTTCTCTACATAGATACCTACTAATTTAGCCTTGACTTCTGAAGCTTTCTGCTGAGTGCATTCAGGCCATATATAGCATACATGAATATGTATATGTAATAATTGCTAATAGCATGCAATTTCATTACCCCACTTGATTTTATAAGAGTTGATGGATTATACAATTGCTCACCATTCGTACTCTTCAGACTAATTAGCAATTAGAAATAATTCCCATTGGATTAATTGGTTAGATAGCACTTAGAACATAAATCTTCCCCTCCCCCCCCTCCCAATTCTAATAACAGTTCTGTCAGACTAAAATGCCAGGTTTTCTTTTCAGACGTAAAGCAATATCAATCAGATTCGCCCACTTTGCAGGTTCTTCTGTGATTAATCACATATTTGTGGAGGATATGTTTTGCTCCTTTAATCTCTCTTTCATTTTAATTATAATTATTTCAGAAAATGATATGAGGCTATTGCATTTTTGCAACGCACGTGAGTGTGTATGTACGCAACTTGCAGACGTTATGACAGGCACAAAGTAAAGGTGGTTGCATTAAGCATCGGAAATATTCTGAAAACCGGCTACTTTTCTTTCTGCTGTATTGGGAGGAAGTTGAATGAGTAGAGGAAGAGAGGAGAGGAGAGAGAATGGAAAGAGAAGAGAAGAGAAGAGAAGAGAAGAGAAGAGAAGAGAAGAGAAGAGAAGAGAAGAGAAGAGAAGAGAAGAGAAGAGAAGAGAGCTGGAAGGGACCTTGAAGGTCTTCTTGTCCAGCCCACTGCTCAATTGAATTATTGAATGGAATTATTTAACAGTATTATCGTTATCATTTCTCATCTGTGAACTGCTCTTTGTGTTGAGAGCTACAAAGGTGTTTTCAGGCATAACATGGATTTGTAATTATTCCATATTCTCAATATCTGACATCTCAACATCACATCTGCAAAATGTGTTTTTTTTAATCCAGACTAAGCTCAGCTTTGTTGTACCATAAATATTCATGCCACCAAAATCTCAAGTCTTCATTTCTTTTTTTATTTATTTATTTGCATCCCACCTTTATTAATTTTATAATTAAAGGCAGAAAATATATCCAGCACACCTTCTTCCTCCTCTTTTCCCCATAATAATTCTGTTGTTTTTAATTTACCCTTTCAATTCCCTTTAAAACACTTTCCAAAACTAATATCAAACCATTTGCAGAAGCTCTTAACTTATAAGTCTCTTTTTAAATTTTTACTCTCACAATCCTCTTATGTCTCTCTTCATATTTCAAGAACCAAAATAATCAAAAGAGAGATAATGGGCAACCTTGGCTTTTTCTTTTTATAACTCACATAGGTTTGTTAAATCACCATCAACAATGATGTAAAGTATAAATCTATTTTACCTGTTTTTTACAATTCTCTCCAAAATTCCTATCTTCCACAACTTTAAATAAGGAAGCCCAGTTTATATTGTCAAAGGCCTTCTCTATATCTCAGAAAATCAACCCTGCTTGTTTTTTTATCAGGTCATTCTTAATATCCTGAAATGTCCAACACAATTCTAATATCATCTTTTAGGTAGGATCTCACAATTGATCTAATGAATAAAATCTTGCAAAATTATTTTTTTAATTTACCAGCTTGAATGGTAGTGAACAATTTATAGTCATTATTTTTTTAATGTTAGGAAGGGTTTTTTTTAGCAGTTAGGAACAGTTCATCGTGGAAAAAAATCTATTTATGTGTTCACAATACATGACTTGCCGATGACTTTATAACATGTAATCATCATCATCAATAAAGGTGGATAAAATAATTTCAAAAAGGACAATGATATTCACTCTTAGGGGCAGCCATTTTCTCTAAATAATGGTGGTGCAGTGGTTAGAATACGGTCACTGAAAGCTAACTCTGCCCACTGCCAGAAGTTCGATCTTAACCAACTCAAGCATTGCAAGGTCGATAAAATGAGGACCCAACATACTGACTTTGTAAACTGCTTGTAAAGCACTACGGAGCGGTATATAAGCCTAAGTGCTGTTGCTATTCTACAGACCATGTAGGTTCTGCTATTATTCTTCATAATGACTACTTCTGTACAATCCAACTAGAACATTTATAAAAACCTAAGAATGAAACCCTTTGATTCCACATTAACCGATACACTCTTACTATTTTGTATGGTAACCAGTCATGCTATATTTCACACTCAGCTGTAGCTTAGGCATTAGTTAAATTTCACACTTTCCAACTGGCAAGTACATTAACTAAATTTCACACTTCGACTGTTAACATATAGCATGTTTCCCCCCCCACCCCCATCCAAACCTCACTTTTAAAATTGCATTGTGAGGGCCAGAGTGAAATTCAATCGTAGGTGCTAAAAGCAGAGAATTAAGTGCATTCCTCCCTTTCTGAGTGGGTCTTGGTTGACACATTGAATTATTTCTTTTCCAAGAAGCCTTGCAGGTTTCTTATTGAGTGGCATCTGGAATATCTTTCTAGGGATATCTACAGGAGGCCCTTGCTCCTTGGACTTCAGCAAACAGCCAAGATACATTTTCCTTTCTTGACCGTTTGCTGTGAGCTTTTTAATGATCCTTTTCTCAGTAGATTCCACAGCAAGACAGGGAACATCTGAAGGGCCAATGCAAAGTTGCTACTGTTGTCACTCCTTTCATGCCGCATTTCAATATCAGGAATTCATTTATTGCAGGAAACACGGATGCTTGTTAATGTCTTTATTTTTATTTATTGAATTTCTCCAGCCCATCTCAGAAAAGGATGGCGAAGAATCACAAAATCCATTAAAAACCAAGTAAGCTTTTTAAAAATTAATAGCATTGTTAGAAAATAGAAAAACAAACAAACCCAAGTACAACCAATACATTAAAAAAAACATTATATACTTCAATAAGAAATAGCATAAATTAGTGTAAGAGATGATCAGGCCGGAGGGGCAAACTTGTAGTAAGTCATTAGTCCCTGCACAGCCACTTGAGATCTAAGTCCAGCTCACCTTGAATGCCTCTCTTATCTCCCACTCATTTCCCTTGACCGTTAGTTGATCAGATTCTTGTAGAGTGCTTAAGCTTGCAGTAAATCTTTATTCTCATTTGAACTGCCTGAAATCTCCTGATTTCCCCAATGCCTGACATTAAGGATTGTTGTAATATATAATCCAATAACAATATATAGAAATTGGGTAGTTCCCCCGTTTGAACTCAAGGTACTGAATTCAGTAAAAAGTGAAAATAATATTATTTTTCCTACCAGATCTCTTAATTGCAATAATGCAATAAAATCCAATTGTAGAATCTTGAAAAAAAAAACTAGAATGCATAAATATCATTTGCAAATCTTCAATGGAGATAGGCAAAACTACTTTTATTAAATAATAATTAATATTCATATTAAATAGAAGTTACCATCCTATTGCTAGTTGTCATTGTTAGGTATTTGCTAATGGTGTGAAGATAACTGTAAGGGACTATTCTTAAGAAATTACCTTTTTTTAATTTTAGTATCTAAATGACAATAAGCTGGGATAACATTCATAAATGGCCATGGGGTATGTTAGTAATATTTACTGACAGTGATGTAGAAGTTAAACTGTGCAAAGTTTTTTTTTCCTCAAACCCCTTAGCTATTTCGTTTAGGAAAGCACATGACCTAATTAAGATAAAAGGGATAACACAACCCCCCAAATTGTTATTCTGGAAAATAAAGAGCACTATTTAAGTGGGACTTTAATTTTCATCATTAAATATTTTAAACGGCTTGCTATATAAAGTTGCATTTTTATTTGAAATGAGATTTCAAATATATGCACTATGACATTTTCCAGAGCTTTATAATTAGGAAGAAATTAGTGTTAATGAAACATTTAATATTATTTATTGTGGGGAACAAAAATTAAAATGCTTTCCTACAGGGCTTTAATTACCATTAAGCTTCCTTTTCCAGTTCAGTGGGTAATATGAGTGTTGTAGAATAAGAATTTCTTCCTAGCCCTCTAAAGGATTTAAACAATAGATACATGTATGCTCCTAATGCAGCAATTTGCTGAGGAGACACATAATCTAAGATACCCATAGAGTGTCCTCAGCTGTTTATTGGGAGGGGAATGTATGGGTCATTTCCATACATTTATTTGAATATGCAAAATTCTGTGGTTCTGAATGCATTGAGACTTCTGCTTTGATGAGAACAGAATCTTTGTAGATCAGGATTGAACTGTGGGGTTCTTGGTGCTCTCTGAGCTTGGTCATATATTTTTTTGCAGATGTTTTATTACCAAACTAGGTAACATCATCAGTGCTAGAAGCCTTTTTTGTAGGGCATGCTCTCCTAGGCACTTTTGATGGGCATACTGTCTTAGGATGCAAGAAAACCACCAAACTCAGAAAGCAGCAAGGATTCTGCTTTGATCCTGGAGCTGTTTCCTCACCATTGTGGTGTGGAAATTGATATCAAAAGTCAAGAAATGTTAGCAAGAAGTCTGTGGAGATTCTTAGTCATCCGGGTCATAACTGTCGCCAAAATGCTTTTTCAAAAGGCAACTGCAACCTTCTAGCAAGAAGGTGAGCAACCTCTGGTCCATTCTCCACCCTGATTTACTTATTAATGTGATGGAAATTTAGATTGGCAAAAGGGTGAACAACCTTTGGGCCCTTTATAACCTGTGGACTTCAACTCCCATAATTCATGGCTGGTTCAGGAATTCTGGGAGTTGAAGTTCACCTGTCATAAAAGGGATCTGGTTGCCCACCCATGGATTAGTAGTTTCTGTTGCTGTTATTGGCAGAACCTCCATTCAACTTGTCCCTCTAGTTTTCCCTGGATGACTCTAAAGAAAGGAAGCCTAACCCTAATCCTAACTCAGTCAAAGTTGCAATGGAGCTACTGGATAATACCTTACAAGCCAGATTTGGAGTTTCAATGCCTTTCAGTGATGGGATTCTACCAGTTCTGTGGGTGTGGCTTGGTGGGTGTGGTGTGGCTTGGTGGGCATGGCAGGGAAAGGATACTGTAAAATCCCCATTCCCACCCCACTCCTGGGGAAAGATTACTGGAACTCCCATTCTCTCCCCACCCCACTAACCTGCTTTCCAGCTCTGTTCTCTTGTGCAGGACAACCAAAGAAGACCCAGCTGATCAGCTGGGACTCAGGAGGCAGAGAATAGATGGGGGCAGGGCCAGTCAGAGGTGGAATTGGCCAGTTCTCCAAACTAAAAATTTCTGCCACCGGTTCTCCAGAACTGGTCAGAACCTGCTGAATACCACCTCTGCTTTGTAGCATCCCCCATTCACTTGACCATGTTTTATGAGGGTTTTGCCAAAAAAAAACAGCATTTACTTCCAGTTTTCAACAAATATCAAATTATGGGTTCCCTTAATGACCATCCTGAAAAAGATCATTCAAATCAGGTCAGTCACATGTCTAAATTTAATTCATACATTTAATTCTGATTGCCATCTGGTGGTATCCCATTTCTTCATCAAAGCTCATCATCTGCTTCATCCTTGTAAGCAAAGGAACCAGGCACAACACCTGGTTTTACAACCCAACTCTCTTTTGGGGGTTATAACAGTAAGTAGTACAAAGGATACTTTTGCCTCTCTGTGCCTCCTCCTCTTTTTTTTCCCTGAATTTCTAATGAGACAACCTGGTGTGAAAGGATCCAATGGGTGTTTAATGGGTCTTCAGTGGGGAAAATAAAACAGCAGATGGATTCCTGTTGTTCTGCTTCATAAAGCAAGTAAAAGGCACACTGATCTCTTCACAATTTCCTGAACCGAAATGAAATTACAAAACATGGCCTTTTTATAGAGCAGTTCAACTTAACCAAATGTTCTCAATAGCATCATTGGTCAATTGAGAAACATCTAGAGTATGTTTTTGATGGTGCTATGGCTGTTTACATGCTTGTACTGGATACACATCCAGATTAGACTTTGACAATATTCTCTAGCAGAGATTGTTTGAGATAATAAGGTGCCAAAATCAGTCTTTCCAAGAGTTTCCTGTCCTTTCCAAAGTCTCAGGAGGTGGTGAGAAGTGCAGTGGCTTGGTGGCTTAATGATGCTGAAGGTAGTGTCAGCTGCAGCAGTTTGAGTCCCAGTACTGTGTGGCAGGGTGAGCTCCCATCACTCACCTCAGCTTCTGTCCACCTCACAGTTCAAAAGTATGTTCTATGCGAATAGATAAACAAGTACCACTTCAGTGGGGAGACAAGTTGATGCTCTGTGCAGGCAGTCAGATTGCTGATGGCCCTGAATTTTCCTGGTTGTGGCGCCCACTTGCAACTCAGTTCTGGGATGGGGGGCAGGGTGACACTACAGTTCTTTCTCTCTGGTATGAAGGCACTTCCTGTGGCAGAAGTGTGTGATTGTATCCTATAACAGGGCTGGTACCTTGACAAACCAAACTACAACTCTGCAATAGTATTGTGGACTCCTGTCTACTGGAATGCTGCCATACATGAATAACAATGAGGTAGTGGATTCTCCTTCATTAAATGTACTTGAACAGAAGCTTGATGGCCATTGGTGAGAAGCTCTAATAGCACATTTCTCTCTTGGTTGAGAGGTTGGTCTACGTCAAGGGTGTCAAACTCAATTTCATTGAGGTGGTTGACCTTGGTTGACCTTGGGAGGCTGGGTGGTCGCAGTGAACTGAATGGTCGTGGCCAGGGTGGTTGTGGCCAGCTTGACATTATTTGCATTGAGGGGCACCTGTGGTGGTCCAGGTGGGGCTGGAGGGATCCATTGTCTCCAGTGTGCACCCAGAGGGCTGCCGTGGCCCCTCGCTGACTCCAGGGTGGCCCTGTGGCTCTAGGGATGACCATATTCTGGCCCAGATGGCCCCCACTAAGTTTTAGATCAGTGCCCAGCCAGCCTGGGCCAGGGCTAAGGCACCAGGGGCCACCATTTTCAGGGCAGCCAGATCTAACCACATTGTGGGCCAGATAATCTGCCCCCTGGGTCTTGAGTTTGACACCCCTGGTCTAGGTCAAGGGTCTTCAAACTTGGCAAGTTGAAGACTTGTAGACTTCAACTCCCAGAATTCCTGAACTAACATGACTGGAAGAGGAATTATGGGAGTTGAAGTTCACAAGTCTTAAAGCTGTCAAGTCTGAAGACCCATGCTCTAGGTTATATCCAAGATCCCTTTCATATCTTACATTCTATGAATGTGCATGTCAGTTTATCATCAGGCTAAGATCCTTTCCCATCCTTTCTCATAATGGCCTATTCCATCAGTGTCCTTTTTACATTCCTACAAAAGAAATATCTAATTGGAAATGCATCTGGTGGGTGTGGGGGGAAACGGAGCAATCTCTATGGGATGATGTGAGTGGAAAATGATTGTATAATTTTACTTCTTTCGTGCAGAATCTTAAAAGAGAATTGACAAGAGCAAAGAAGATGAGATGCATACATTTGTCAAGATAAAAAATTGAAGCTTCAGTAATAAGTACCAATCCTTGGTACATAATGATTGCAGAGTCAAATACTTAAGACCAGATGTCCCATAATCTTTATTACATATGCTACTGAATTTCAAATTTATAAAGCTTTTACATCAATTCCCTGGTGCAATATCACCTTTTGATGGCTTTCGTCATATTTGCATGTGTGGCTTTTACTAGATTACCCTGGAAGCTGATAAGTGTATGTGTGTGTAATGCATTCCGGTGATAATAACCACATTTCCAATTATTTTTTTGCATAATAAACGACGCTATGAGGCAACCATCTTTCAAAACTTTTGTGGGAAAGTTGAATGCACATTCTAGGAAACATGGCGCTTTGTATCCTCCAAGGGAAAACAACTCTAAACTCTGCAATGACAATGAAGTAGCCGGAATGAAATTCACATTTGTTTCAGGTAAGACAGACTGTTTTCCTTCATTATTCATCACTTGATTTTTCACTTTGAGGTACAGCTTTCAGCTAATACTTGAATAGTGAACAGGCTGGAACCCAAGCTCTTCAGAAGAGGTGAAAGAACTGAATATATCCCATTTGGAGAAGTTTAAGACAAAGTTACCTAGCCAGAGGTCTTAGGCCTTTGGGGCTCCTTAAAATCCTAAATATGGCCCCTAAAAGAATGAGGTTTCTGCTGCAGCAGAAGCAGAAAGTTATGCAAGATGGAAAATGCCTATGGAGATTCTCAGTCATCCAGATCATGGTTGTCCCAAAAGTGCTTTAAAAACAACAACTACTACTACTACAACTGAAAGAGTGCTAGATGACTGCAACAGTGGTAGGATTCAAAAAATTATGCTACCAATTCTGTGGGCATGGCTTGATGGGCGTGGAGTGGCTTGGTGGGTATGGCAGAGGAAGGATACCGCAAAATTCCCATTCCCACCCCACACCTGGGAGGAGGATTACTGCAAAATCCCCATTCCCTCCCCCACCCCACTAACCTGCTTTCCAGTTCCATTCTCCTGTGCAGGGCAACCAAAGAAGACCCAGCCAATCAGCTGGGACTCGGGAGGCGGAGAATAGATGGGGCGGGGCCAGTCAGAGGTGGGATTTGCCGGTTCTCTGAACTACTCAAAATTTCTGCTACCGGTTCTCCAGAACTGGTCAGAACCTGCTGAATACCACCTCTGGACTGCAAGGAATGCAAATCGCTCCATCCTCCACCGTTCAATCAGAATGGAAGAAGTTTTTTGGATGAGAAGCAAAATGAAGGAAAAAAAAAACAGACAGTCCAGTTGCCTCTTGAAAAAACCCCTTTGGGATTACTTCATGGAAAGTTGGTGTGCTACTAAAAGGCACATAGAGCTAAATGAATCTGAGAAGTATTATGGGTGTTGCTACTAAGCCAAAGCCCCTGGTTGCCTTGAAAAAAAAAAAAACCTAGTTGAAACCATTAGATAAATAGATGCTTTCCAGGCAGAGAGTACTTTCCATTTGTGCTCATGCTGCCTGCTCACATTTTCATTATTGTAATGTAAAGACAACGCACAAGTCTTTCTTGCCATTCTACTGCTGCATAGCCAGAAGTAAATAGCCCAATAAACAGCCATTGGGTCCAACACACACAGTTCATGATTTTTATTTTTATTTTTTTGCTTATTGAGACAAGTTGATTTGCATCTGAGTTCCAGTTAATTAAAGGTAATTGGCAAGCTGGCAAGCACAACCAATCCAGTAATTACCTTCCAAAGATATTGGGCCCACTTGATGGAAATGCTAAGAGGGTAAGTAAGGAATGGAAAATAATTCCTGCAAGGATCTTGAAGGGACAGAGAAGCAGGTATAGGGGACATTGGTGGTGAAACCTTTTAGAGGGAGGAATAAATCAAGGGACCAAGCAGTAGAAGGGATGGGAAGGCAATACATTGTTCAGCAGGTCTTATTTTCTGAAATTAAAAAATACTCACACACAAAACTGGCATTCTGTTCAATAAATTTCATTTTCTTCCATCTGGAAAAGTCATGCGGTGCATTGTAGGGTATTTCTAGAAGCCTTTCGGGGGAGGGTTATGTTGAATTCCAGATGGCCTACCTATATGGCAAAAGTTCTACAGGAGAGAGTGGGGGGGAAGGGAGGGAGGGAGAATCTGAGAAGGGATGATAAGAGAATAAGAGAGAGAAGGAGAGGGAGAAGGAGAGAGGGAGAGAATGAGAGAGGGAAAGAGGGAATGAGAAAGAGGGAATGAGAGAGGGGGACAATGAGAGAGAAAGGAGGATAAAGAGAGGATGAGAGAGAGAGAATGAAAGAGAGAATGAGAGGGAGGGAGAGAGAATGACAGAGAAAGAGAGTGACAGAGAGAGAGAGACAGAGAGAGAGGAGACAGAGCAAACTCTAATGACAAGTATCTTTTGGGAACCTAAAATAACATTTCAGAGATATTTGGCTTGGGTCTGGTGGTGTTCAAAAATAATAATAATAATAATTTTCAAATTGATGAAAAAAGATACTGGCTGGAGGGAGGGTAAGTGAATTGCCTTTATTCCCATTGAGATGGGTGAAACTAAGATGCAATGAAGTTTTTTTTAGTGGCGTTATGGAAGAGGGTTTGCCATTGGAAATTTTCAGGGTGGTGGTGGGAAGGAGGAGGAGAAGATATTATTATTTCCCATCTCCTCCCAGTATTAACCAAGGATACCATTACGATTTTACAAGATCAGCCATGATTTACTTAGTAGCACTTTCTACTGTGCTTATGTTATAACAAAAGCAGCCAACTACTGTAAAACAAGGAATTATTTCATAGCCTGTGTTTAAAACACTAAGCCAAATTTGAAATCTATCCATCCCTTGCAAATGCAGGCTGTTTTTGCAAATATAGTAACTTGGTTACTTAACTAACCTAGTTTTTTTTTTTGGGGGGGGGGGTGCACTGTCAAATAACAGATAACTTACCCAAAATGCATTGCTTAGCACAATGCATTGAAGCACGAACATACGCAAAACTCTAACCAAAACTCTAACTAAACAAGGTTAGCGTGTGTGAATGCATTTCCCTAAGGCTCTAAGTGACCTGGTTCAAGGTCCATCATATCCATCCTGCATAAAATTATGCAAACCCCGGTCTAATTTTTTCCCCTAGCAATGACAACTCACAACCCTAATAAAAACAGTGAATGCTACATTAATTTCAAAATGCTAAACCCAAGCAGGCACAAAACACTTTTGGGTTGGATGTTGTTTCCTTCTGTGTTTTTTTAATGGAGCTTTTAGCTGCATCGGTGAATTATTTCTTAAACTGTTTTTTAAGTACCTAAGATGTATTATTGTTTTAATGCACTTCATGGGACATTGAATAACACATACTTACATTATTTTACTAATGTTAAGCTAGTGTTTCTGCAGGATTCGGCATCAGATAGCATGCAAATTTCCATGAACGTGATCACCAAGCATGCTTTTCAGTTGGCTGAGTGTTTGTGCCATTAAATTCTAGTGCGATAGAAAAATAGGATAGGTGGGTGGTGTTAACCTCAAAAGGCCATTCACACACACAAAACTCATTCTGAATTGTGTCGGATTTATGGCTTCCGTATAACCTTTCTTCAAAAGTGATGCTTAAAAATGTAGGAAGTCCTTGACTTATGGAGAACTATTGATAAAGTCCTACAAACAATATAGGGTTTGAAAAGTTTTAAGACTGAGAGAATAAGAAAAGGAAGGGTTTGTTTCGGGTTAAACACTAAAGAAAAATCCGATAAAGCAAGACATAAAAGAAAGATACAACTACACCGATCTTACACATCACCTTCTTCCTTGACCTACTAAGGGTAAAATACTTTTCATCGGTAATATTTATGCATCTTGTATTAACCCTTTGTGTATATTGCTATGGTTCATGGCAACTCCTGTGTATTTCCATGAAAGCTTTACAAATAATTATGAAGAAAATTTTAAAAAGTCAAAAAGTTGTCTCACCCACCCTAGACTGATAGATTATAAATTTCATAGATTATAGACTGATAATCTATTAAATAGTGCTTTAACTCTCTTTCTGGGAGGGAGTGGGAAGCCTGGGGATATGATTCCAAGAGATGGCAAAACCACTTTCCTTCTTCCCAGTGGACAGTAAGACAGATGTTTGGAAAATGTTGCTCGATTAGAATAGTAATAGCACATTGTTAGCTACAATCAAGATCAAGTGAGGTACTAATACCACTCTATAAAGCCTTAGTAAGACAACACTTAGAGTACTGCATCCAGGTTTGGTCACCACACTATAAAAAATATGTTGAGACTAGAAAATGTGCAGAGAAGAGCAACTAGGATGATTAGGGGACTGGAGACTGAAACATATGACGAACAGTTACAGGAACTGGGCATGGCTAGTCTAGGGAAGAGAAGGACCAGGGGAGACAGGATAGCAGTGTTGCAATATTTGAGGGGCTTCCACAGAGTGGAGTGGGTCAAGCTATTCTCCAAAGCACCTAAAGGCCAGACAACGAATAATGGGTGGAAACTAAACAAGGGGAGATTCAAATAAGGAAGATTGGAAATAAGGAGAAACTTTCTGACAGTGAGAACAATCAACAATCAAAAATCAGGAATTAATCAATCTCTTTCCAAACTACTCACGTGCCCTTTTAAAAGTGTACATTGGAATTTTAAATGACGCAATTGTCATTTAAATTAATGTTTAAATAATTTAATGCTTTAATGTCATTAATGTTATTTTGACAATTTACCCTCTATGACAGCTTTTGGAGAAGGTCCTGGTAACAGGACAATGGGAAAAAAAGTGTCTTTCTGGGTTTATTTTAGACAAGGTTTTATGATGTGTGAATCACGAGATATAAATAAAGGCATAAATGTGGGTTTCTAAAAATTGAATAGGCTGCAAAAATTCAATTCTGTTTTTGTGTATGAAACCTGCCCTTCTGTTTCTAGTTTCAGGTGCACAAAGGATGAATGCAATTATTTAGGAAGTACTGTTTAGCTTGTATTACTATAGTCAGTATTAAGCATGGCAAAACAACCAAAAATCCAACAAAAAATATCTTTCATATCAGAATTCTCAGGAAAGACAAAAAACATCAGAACAGATTAATCAAAGAGAGATCCAACCTAGAATTAAGGAGGGATTTCCTGACAATGAGAACAATTAATTAGTGCAATGGTTTGCCTCCAGAAATTGTGGATGTTCCATCACTGGAAGTTTTTAAGAAGAGATTGGATAACCATTTGTCTGAAATGGTATAGAGTATCTTGCTTGAGCCAGGGGCTGGACTAAAAGGCAGAGGTGGTATTCAGCAGGTTCTGACCAGTTCTGGAGAACCGGTAGTGGGAAATTTGAGTAGTTCCGAGAACCGGCAAATATCATCTCTGACTGGCCCCATCCCCATCTCTTCTCTGCCTCCTATTGAGTCCCAGCTGATCGGCTGGGTCTTCTTTGGTTGCCCTGCACAGGAGAACGGAGATGGAAAGCAGGTTAGTGGGGTGGGGAGGGAATGGAGAATTTTGCAGTATCCTTCCCCTGCCATGCCCCCCCAAGCCATGCCTCCCAAGCCACACCCACAGAACCAGGAGTAAAAAAAAATTGAATCCCACCACTGCTGCAAGGTCACTTCCAACTCTGTTATTCTCCTAGAATTGGGCAATAGGTAGATTGAAACTGGTTTGGCTTCACAGAGAACGCTAAAGTAGATAATTCCTTGAATCTGAACCAGACCCAGCATTCTTTTTAGAATTCTTTTGTGCCATATAGGCTAAAACTCCAGCAAAATTCCAGTTCCAAGGATTTTTGTTACCCCAACTGAGATCGTGTCTGATGTATCTTCCAAAATACTTTCTCACAATTCTCTGTGTGTGTGTGTGGTTTTTTTTTTTCCGCTTCCAGCTCGTGGAATGGTGACAATCACCAATGTTTAAATCACCAATCTGATACCTTTCAGATGTAGTTAAAAAAAAAAAAAGCAATATTCCACAATCCACCCCAGTCTCCACTATATCTGCTTTTGTAATGGGGAGAGTTAGTTGAACTATGAGAGGTACTGTATCTTGCAATTGACTTCTTGTTGTGATGAGAAAAGATGGGTACAATCCAATCTTCCTTACAGAATTAATCATCTTGATCATTCATGACCCATTCTTTTCTGATAAGAGATTTATGTAGCAATCAGAAGCCGATGAGCATTAGCAGTAATGAGTCCATTTCATTATAAATCAGCACATTAAAATGCAGGCGTGCAATTCTGCAGAAGCTAAAGTAATAGTTGGAGATACTTGTTCCTTGACTTCCTTCCATCCTTTGTGTCTCCTCTCTTCAAATAATTCTCCTAGCAAGAATATCCTTTTCTGCTTCCAAAGAAGGGTTGGCAAATTTAAGAAAAGTCCAGTGAGCCACTGTTGGTCGCCTGCAAGAAAAAAATGGCAGGGTAAGTTTAGTTTTGTAGTGAACCAATCTCTCCTTTTGAAAGAAAGTGAAGTTCTGAGAAAAACACATACAGTATATAATTCTTGGAGTAGTGAGGAAGAACAGAGAGTTATTCTACCTTTCCAGAAATGGCAGGTGTCAAGAAAGCATCAATGGCAATCCCTTCCTAGGCTCTGAAAAAGAGTGTTCTGAAATTTCTGCATAGTTACATGAGACATCAAGAAAGACCATTCCTAAAGCCTCAGAAGACAATGTCCATTTTAGAATATCGTAAGTGTCCTTTAGGAGCTTATTTATATGTAGGGGAGGGAGGAATATAAATAGGGAGGTCAGAGGGAGTGGTGGGATGCAGAGAGATGAGAGAGAAAGAGAGAGAGAGTTAGTTGATAGATAGAGACAGATGATAGATAGATGATAGATAGATAGATAGATAGATAGATAGATAGATAGATAGATAGATAGATAGATAGATAGATAGATAGATAGGCAGGCAGGCAGGCAGGCAGGCTTGCAGATGATAGCGACAGAAGATGGATGGATATATATATATATATATATATATATATATATATATATATATACACACACACACACAGCGAGAGAGAGAGAAAGAGAGAGAGATGATAGATACTGTAGGTAGGTAGGTAGGTAGGTAGGTAGGTAGGTA
>CM042841.1:18159501-18254501 GCA_023653725.1 Bungarus multicinctus
GATGAAAACATTCCTGCTTTTTGACTCACCTTTTTATGTATAAGTACATCTAAACAGCATATTCAAAACAAACATTTTTTCCTCTAAGGAAATACTCACGGAATGACTTTCATTCTTAAGTCTTTAAATGGCCCAGTCACAAATAACTGTATTTTATACATCCATTCGTATCATCTAACAGAATTTTTTTTTTCCTCCTGGATCTCATTCATCCAGATGTACATTTTTTTCCCAAAACTCATCTCTGGTCTTCCATTATCACCATTCACTGTGCTATTACATGCAGTTATCCCCAGGGATAGCAATAGTAATAGCCCTTAGTCTTATATAGTGCTTTACAGCCCTCTCTAATCAGTTTTCAGAGTCAGCATATTTCTCCCAATATATTTGGGTCCTCATTTTACTGACCTCGGAAGGATGGAAGGCTGAGTCAACCTTGAGCCAGTGAGAATCGAACTGCCAAACTGCTGGCAGCTGGCAGTCAGCAGAAGTAGCCTGCAGTACTACATTCTAACCATTGCATCACCACGGTTCTTAATAGATTCCTATAACAAATTAGATGACACCAATTGGTTATTTGAGCTTTTGATATCATGCTGTTTAGTAAGATGGAGAAGATGCAGACCCTGTTATCAATCGTAGGTGTATCTATGTAACATGGACGTTCCCTACTTTATGGTATTGTCAGGATTCCGGCAGTTGCCCTAATTAAATCATGAGCCTCAAGCCAAGCTTCAAAAACTTCAAAGGTTTTATTAGATGTGAACATGTTTTATGAGTTGATAGGTATAGGTTCTCCTTTTTGAACAGGGGGCTGGACTAGAAGACCTATAAGGTCCCTTCTAGCTTATGTTCTGTTCTGTTCCATTCTACTCTACTCTTCTACTCTATCCTACCTTACCCTACCGTATCCTATCCTATCGTATCCTATCCCCTCTTGTCTTCTACTCTAGTCTACTCAAATCTAATCTAATATACTCTACTACCCTACCCTACCCACTATTCTATTCTATTCTATTCTATTCTATTCTATTCTATTCTGAATTCAACTCTATTCTGAATTCTATTTTATTCTGAATTCTATTCTATTCTGAATTCTATTCTATTCTATGCTGTTCTGAATTCTATTCTATTCTGAATTCTATTCTATTCTGAATTCTATTCTATTCTTGGATTCCAATTTTGCTGGTGCATCACAAACCAAAGCCAGATGTTTCCCTTCCACCCCTCACCTCCAAGCAAACTTATGCTACTCTATGCAAGTTAGTTTCTCTAATTTAGAGACTATTTTGTAAGCCAGCATACTCACATCCCACCAAAAAGTTAGTTTCTCTAATTTAGAGACTATTTTGTAAGCCAGCATACTCACATCCCACCAAAAAGTATACCGATAAAACCTTGAGGATAATTGTCACTTTAAAAATCAACTTTTCTGTATTGCTGCCACGAATAAAGAGATTATACTTTTAAGATATTGCAGAAGGCGCTGCAAAGACAGAAAAGATTTTTTTTTTAAAAAAAGATCCCTCTAATCCTTCCCTGAGAAAATGAAGCAATATTGTACAGAAAAGGTCAATGAGCACCATATTTCTGACTTCTGGTCTAAAACTATGAAGCGCCCCTGTAAAGAAATGTCGAATGTAAAGCAGAATGTTTTACCATCAAAATGGTGCATAAGACATTGGGGAATTCTAGCGTACTTCTCTGTTTTGCAAGGTTAGGCTAAAAAAATTGGGCTGACATTTGTAGAGGATTGTCCAAAAGTAACTGAATGCAAGACATGTCTGAAAGCTGAGTAAAATTACCTGTATCTTCTTGTAGAATATGTGAGAGATGAAAGAATGTTTTCGTACCACTTTACAAAGCCTTAGTATGGCCACGCTTGGAAAATTACATCCAGTTTTGACCACCACAATATAAAAAAAGATGTTGAGATGATTAGGAGGCTGGAGGCTAAATCATATGAAAAAGGTTGCTGGAAATGGGTATGTCTAGCTTGATGAAAAGAAGAATAGAATAGAATAGAATAGAATAGAATAGAATAGAATAGAATAGAATAGAATAGAATAGAATAGAATAGAATAGAATAGAACAGAATACTTTATTGGCCAAGTGTGATTGGACACACAAGGAATTTGTCTTGGTGTAAATACTCACAATATACATAAAGAAAAGATACATTAGTTAAGAATCAAGATTCATAACGTACAACACTTAATGAATCTAACCAAGAAGAGAAGCAACCTAGAACTCAGGAGAAATTTCCTGACGGTGAGAACAATTAATCAATGGAATGACATGCCTTCAGAAGCTGTGGGTGCCCCATCACTGGAGGCTTTTAAGAAGAGAAATGGACCACCATTTGTCCAGAATGGTATAGGATCTCCTGCTCATACAGGGAGTTGGAGTAGAAGACCTCCAAGGTCCCTTCCAATTCTGTTATTCTAAGTGCTGTGAATATGTGGAAAACAGATGTGGTATGTCTAGAGATACACACATTTTTCTCCATACTTAGTTTTTCCTCATAAGATGATTGATTCCCCAAGCTCCTTCCTCCTTCTGTTTATCTTATCTTAAAATCATTAATTATAATGTAATTACTTCATACCAGCAACAGATAAGATGTTTTAGGAGGACATATGTAGGCTCAAACACCACCAGCTTATACATTAAAAGCATTCTCCTCCTGCTACTGATTTTTTAAAAATACACCATGCATTTATGGACTGATGCCTAATATCCTTTCCATTCACCCAACATTTTTACCCGTTTTGGGGTATCTTATATTAATTACTAATTAATCTAATCATAACTACTAATATTTTGACCTTGTCTTCTGCTATTGATAAAATTTATTCCATGTTTTATAATATTTAGACTCTTCTTTGTCTTTTATTTCTAAAGTTAACCTAGCACATGTCATATTTTTTCTTATTATTTCTGTTTCTGGAGGTATGATTTCATTTTTTCAGTATTGTGCATATATTATTCTAGCCACTGTCAATACATGTACTATTAGGTACATTATTTCCTTCTTAAAATTTTCTGATATTATTCCTAAGAGAAAAAAGACTCCAACATCTTCTCTTCCTTTTCAAACTAATAGATAAGAGATTAAATAGCTACGTATGGAATGTAATTATTGACAAACTGATAAAAGAAAACAGAGAGTGGCTTAGTTGCTTTGATTTTTTTTTCCCCACATCATAAAGAGCTGGCACTTATATTTAATTTGGCAGACATTTACCTGATTATTATAGATGACTGGAATCGAAAAGGGATTCCAAGGGTTTCAGAAGCCCATTTCACCTTGCACACTTGGGTTGGCAGTGTGTACCAATAATGTTAACTCGTTTTGCTTTGTGTTTATTACATGCCGCAGCTCCTACTTAAAATAATTAAGAAATGAGCGTCCAAGGTTCTTTGAGAAGAGGTGAAATTTAGGGGTGTTCTAAAAATATAAGGTGATGGTTCACATAATTTGCCTGGTTAGTAAAACATGATGGCTGTATTCAGGTAACTTGTAACGGCCAAACAAATAAACCTCATTATGACTTAGCATGCTGACTTGGCTTGTGTCAAATGCAGAGGTAATGCCTGTCTTGACAACATGTCACTGAAATCCATTAAGGTGGACTGATTACTTTCATGGGGTGGAGACAATAACTTGGTCCTCAACACCAATAAGACCAAGGAGCTTATAGTGGACTACGGAAGGAACAGATCAGACATCCGGCCCTTGCTTGTCAAGGGAGACCAAATGGAACAGGTGGCCAGTTTTAAGTTTCTGAGTGTTACCCTAAAAGAGGACTGACCTGGGATGCCCACATTGCAGCCCTGGTCAAAAGGGCCCAGCAGAGATGATACTACCTGAGACTTCTTAGGAAACAACAACTGAATGAAAAACTGCTGGTGACCTTCTATCATTGCACTATAGAGAGCACTTTAACTTACTGCACCTGTGTCTGGTTTGCCAATTGCACAGGGGCAGATAGGATGGCACTCCAGAGGGTTAATGTCATTGCCTTTCAGAGGATCATAGGTTGTCCTCTCCCCTCTTTATAGCTCTCACTGCCTTAAGGAAATTCAAAACATTCTCAAAGACCCATCTAATCCTGGGCACCCCCATTTTTTGAACTATTACCATCTGGCAGGCAGAACAGGATAACAAAAACAAGGACTAATAGGCTTGAAAACAGCTTCTAGCCCAGAACAGTAACTATATTGAATTCTACTGTATAGTGCAATATTAATGCAGTATCAGGGGGTTTCAACTTAATTGCATAGAATGTGAAAATTGTATGTTTCTGTTTTATTTTTATAGTTTTTCCTATGTCTAATGTACACTGAAGATAACATTTAACTTCCTTGTACAAGGTGTAATGACAATAAAGTACTAGTAGTAGTAGTAATAGTAGTAATAGTAGTACATATTATCTTTTGTAGCATGTTGAGCAAACTGAGCCATTGGTCTGTCATTCATTCATTGTTCAAACATTTCAGCCACATCATTGACTGGTGTTGATTTGTGGTATTGTAGGAAATGAACAGGCTGAACTCAAGGGAAGGATCAAATGCATCATTAGTCATGAGTCCATGCACGCCCATAAAAGATTTAAGCCCAGGCTGCCTTGAATGCATTTCTTAACTCCTGCTATTTTCCCTTGAATGTTAGTAGCACAGATTCTTGTAGAGAGTTTAATCTTACAATAAATCTTTATACTCATTCGAACTGACTGGATGTCCTGATTTCTTGACAGATATTTCTCCAAAAGTTTAGGTAGGACTTTTACTGTATATGGAGCTGTGAAGATTGATTTTGTCATCTTCTGCTTTTGGAAGAGAACATCTGCTCCTGGCCTGCTGTATCTCCCTATGAAACATATTTGAGAAAAGATGCATTTAGCTTAGTAATTATATTTTTATCTTTTTCATCTTCAAGGATTTCACATTGTGCTGTTTTATATTGTGATGCCATGATGTTACATATTTACTGGTTCCACACTACATTGAGAAAACATGGAAAGGTGAGGACATTTGCAGATATGATGGCGTGGAAGGAAGAAGCAATAAATGAGAATATAAATACAAATCTTTATTGTAGTTAAAGGCCAAGGAAAGAAAATATTCTAAGGATGGTAAATAATATAAAAACAACATGCTTCAGAATTACTCCTAATAAAGTACTGAATACTTTCCCAGTAAATATCAAGTTATACTTTAGATTAGTTTAGAAGATAATATATTAATAGCTCAGGATTGAATGTGTGGTCCATGACTCTCTCTGAACTCGGTTATTTTCTTGCACATGTTTCATGACCCATCTAGATAACATCATCAGCACTAGAAGAGAATGGAGTTATACTTTATTGGTATGCTCCCAAATATATCATGTTTCACACTACAAGTTATTACCCAGAGTTTTGTCTAATCGCAATATCTTTATTTATATCTTGAAAAAAAGGACAAATACATTCTAAATGATTTGCTATGATAAATGAGAGAGTGCGAATGGATTCCATTTGGCTATGATTTTGAAGAGGTTCCAAACATTTTAACAAATTTAATTAGACAAGACTTGGTAGCCTGCTTGAAAGGTAACCCAAGGCACCAATACACAATGAAAAATGACAGTGAAAATGTTTGTCCGTCTACTAACCAAAATCGAACTGCATGATTATAGTATAGCTTGTGGCTGGCTGCCTTCCATAGCTTGCTAGCAGCGTTAATCTGAATGGTATCTTAAAAGCAATGCAGGATGAACAATTCCTTGGTTTTCTTCTCAATTTCATATGCCCATAGGTTTCTTTTATAACTCTGTTTGAAATGTTAAATGTGGTAATGTTGTTTTGCAACAGATTCCACCTTGGTTATAAAATATTCTTCTTTCAGTTCTTCTGCTTTCTCTGTTATGTCATCCTGTGCAGTGCCATCCTCCACTCCTCTCCTCTACACCTATTCCTCTTCTATACTCTACTCCACTCCTCTACTCACAAAATGATTGAAATTTTAGGCTTAGACTTAGAACTACACTGCCTTCAGTCCGACCTAAGCATAGTACATAAAATTATCTATTGCAAT
Source organism: Bungarus multicinctus (assembly GCA_023653725.1). Lineage (NCBI taxonomy): Eukaryota > Metazoa > Chordata > Lepidosauria > Squamata > Elapidae > Bungarus > Bungarus multicinctus. Next base: position 18,165,583 of record CM042841.1, read on the forward strand.
GTCCTACTTGTCAATGAGTACTTCAGCTTCAACCACAATAATACACGAGCACACAATAGATACAAACTCAAAGTAAACTGCACCAAACTTGATTGCAGGAAATACGACTTCAGCAACAGAGTGGTCAATGTCTGGAATACTCTACCCGACTCTGTGGTTTCTTCCCCAAACCCCAAAAACTTTAACCTTAGACTGTCTACTCTTGACCTCACCCCATTCCTAAGAGGTCGGTAAGGGGTGAGCATAAATGCACCACCGTATCCACCATCCCTATCCTAATGTTCCTTTTTTTGTTCCCTTTATTTGTGTCTATTCTTGTTCTTGGATAAACTGAGTAGGACTTCAGATGGGTTTTCCCCCTACCTGGTAAGACTTCTCATGTGAAGTGGCAAACTAGGTGGTTTTAATCTTTCAGGTCTTTTTAAAGATGCTCTAGGCAGTTGTTTGCAAGAGGTGTGGAGAGAGTTCAAAAGGATAAGAAAGCAGGAAGCTCTTCTGAACGCCCATCTCTTCTTAAAGATCATCAGAGTAACATCTTGGAATGTGTAATTGGGAACAGGATACTTCCACCAACGTTGCTAATGGAAGAAACTTCTCACTGGTTGTAATTTTAATTAAAATTTGCTTATGCTGCAGGAGTCTATGGATTATACTTCTAAAGTGCTTATGCTCCAGCTGTGTGCTTCTTTTCACAAACCTATTATTATATATTATTTTCTCTTTTAAGCTGCTATTACTATTTAAAGGAGCTTCATTATTATTGTCTCCTCTCTGTTTCTCAGACAAAATCAGATTATGTCTGACAACTGAAGAGAAGAAAACGAAATCTCATTTTGGCTAAACTTGAAAGTAGGCGAAAGAGAAACAGGGTTAATAAGTTAAGAAAGAAAAATGAAGTCTATTCCTTCTGGGTTGCAGTATACATTTCAGATTTGAATGAAATATTCCAGGCAGAAAAGCTATAATTTTCCCTTTGTTAATAATGTTTATTAAATATATGTTGGAGATGCATGTGGATGGATGTTTCTTTGGCTTACCTTCAGTTACAGGTTCCCGAAGCAGGATTTAACCAGCTCAAAAGCAGTAGGATCACTAAAGTATCCAGAAAATACATTTTAAAAAAAACTTTCTTCCTGAAAATTAAAATATGGTCTGTCTATACAACTCTGTCTGGAATTTAATTGATTGCAGCACTAATCCAATCAAACGCCTACCTGAAAACACTAATTATTAAGTTAAAGATTAATTACCATTATCTTCTCGTCTTTTCTACTGCCTTCTCCTATTGGTATCTTGTGTTTATATTACTTGGTTGTTTGTATGTACGCTGATAGCTTATAACCTAGAGACAAATTCCTTGTGTGTCTATTCACACTTGGCCAATACAGAATGTTCTGTTCTGTTCTATTCTATTCTTTTACTGTATTCTATTCTGTTCTGTTCTATTTTCTGTTCTATTCAATTTTCTATTCTAGTCTATTATTGTTTTCTGTTCTGTTCTGTTTTATTTTGTGTTCTATTTTTTATTCTATTTTATTTTATTCTAGTCTGTTCTATTCTATATTCTATTATATTATATTCAACTCTGTGCTATTCTATTCTATTCTTCTCTTCTGTTCTATTTTCTATTCTGTTTTCTTTTCTATTCTATTCTACTGTACACTATTCTATTCTACACTATGCTACACTATGCTATTCTACATATAACTCATTCTAAAATGGCTGGAAAGCTTAAAGATAAGTGAAATTTTAACTTACAGAAATCAAGGAGATGGGATACCATCACTAGCAACATAAGCCAGAACTTACCAAAAGAAATTATTGCCAAGAGGCCATGCTAGTGAAATGAAGTCATCTATTTGGAGATTCCAGAGTCTTCTACAGCAGTGGTCACCAACCGGTGGGCCGGGGACCACTGGTGGTCCATGAGAAAATTTTGGTGGTCTGCAGAGAAATGTCACCCCCAAAGAACCCCCAAAAGCAATTCATCCAGGCTGTGCAGGAACACAAGACTGCGCCGCCCACATGGTCCACAGGAATACAAGGCTTGCATTGCTTGCATTGTGAACAACATTAGGTAGTGAGGGGAGCAGGGAAAAGGCAGAGTGAGGAACTTTCCCCATGAGCCCCATGCACCTGGCCTGGCCACTGGACTGCTTCTTTCTGCTTCTTTCTTCTTCTGCTTTTGGCTGCACACAAGAAAAGCAGCAAAAGTTTTTCTTTCTCTCCCCCAAACTCTGACAGAAATGAATCTTTGGGACCCTGCAAGGCCTCCTTGTCTCACAAAGTCTCCTTCTCTCCCAAAGATTCATTTCTGGCAGACTTTGGGGGAGAGAAGGAAAGACTTTTGCTGCTTCTGCTACTTTCCTTGCATGAAGCCAAAAGTCTCTCTCTCTCTCTCTCTCTGAGAACGGAGCTGGAGATGGTATCTTGCGATCCCAAATAAAGAATGATTGATCGGTAGGAAAACGGGGTGGGGAATTTTCTTGCAGATTTTTTGGGGGAATTTTCCCAGGGTCTCTGGTCCATGGGATTTAAAATTATGAGTTTGATGGTCCTTGAGGTCCAAAAGGAGTATGAAGCTATCTTCCTATGTTAAAGTACTTCCTTCTCTGTCTATGCATACAAGGGCTTCCATTTATTCTTTACGTGACTTTGATGCTTCAGACTTTGTAAATCTCAGTGGTCTACTACAGATGAAATAATACACCAAAGCATGAAAATATGAATTTCTCCAAGAGCCAGGCGACTTTCTCTTCAGTTTATTTACTATAGTGCCCAAGATTAACTTGGCTAGGTTAGATGCTGTGCAGATGTTTAAAATGTATTTTTTACAGCCTGACTTACCAGTATGGTAATTTAACTGACCCTATGACTCCTGAAACCCTTCAGTTTCATAGTGCCAATAAATTTCAGTAGTATGCTGGCTGAACAACAGTGATGGGGTAGTTGGAAAAGAATGATGTAATCTCTGTAGAAATTAATTAGATGCTGTCAAGTCTGAGTTAATCCCTAGAGACCTCTAAGTTGACTCATTTGTGCCCTTTTGACTTAAGAGAATTTTCAGCTTAAAAAAAAAAACCTGTTAAGTTTAGAAAAATATTTAGCAGCTTAAATGCCTCAACACCTCATCTTTTTTTCTAGATCTTGCTTCCAAAATCTGGACTCCATGGTAAGATGTGGGAGGCTTCATGGAGTCCCAACTAAAGGGAGACTTTGCATTTCTGGAGAAATAGCCATTGAAGACATTGGACACATTGTGGTTGACTGAAAATTGTACTTTCCAGAAAAAAATATTGGGACATCTGGGAGAAACAGTCTTACAAACCTACACATCATCAGTAAGAGTACATTCTTCATTTCAAAGGCCATCTCAAGGAGAACAGAATACCTAGATCAGATTAGGGTTAACTATATGGATGGTGATTTATTATGAAGTTTTGTTTTCTTTGTATCTATTTGAATTTTTATATCCATAGTCAATTCACTTCACAACCTCCTCCTCCTCTTCTGGAAATAAGGAGAAACATTCTGACAGTGAGAACAATCAACCAATGGAACAGAAGTTGCCTTCGGAAGTTGTGGGAGCACCATCACTTGAGACTTTCAAGAAAGACTCCCATATGTCAGAAATAGTGTAGAGTCTCCTGCTTGGGCAGGGAGTTGGACTAGATGACCTACAAGGTCCCTTCCAACTCTGATTATCTATTATCTCTTCTTCTTCTTCTTCTTCTTCTTCTTCTTCTTCTTCTTCTTCTTCTTCTTCTTCTTCTTCTTCTTCTTCTTCTTCTTCTTCTTCTTCTTCTTCTCCTCCTCCTCCTCCTCCTCCTCCTCCTCCTCCTCCTCCTCCCCCCCCCCCTCCTCTTCTCCTTCTTCCCTGGAGATAGGTTTAATAAAAATTTCAGCTAAAAAAACCACCAATCATCCCAAAAACACAAAATCTGAAGTCCACCTTTAGCTGTGGAGGTGAGATCCACTCATTCTACCTCTCAGCCCTATGTGTTATATTACCTGGGGTCTGGAACACCAAAATCAGTTCACTTGCAAACCCTTAGCTTTTAACAGCTTAGCTTATTGTCTCAGCATCAGCTAACAAGTAAATATTTTCAGGAAAACACTGTCAGAAGATGTGGTGGTAGGATAAAATTGAATCAGATCCAGATGGGACTCTAATTTCTGCTACTGTGGCTATCGATTGCTTGTTCTTTTTGCTGGAGTGAGATCAAATTTAGCTTGGTGAAAAATCTCTCTGCGTTAGAAATGCAGTTTTTATGTTTTACTTCACTTTAAAGCAATTTCTAAGAAGCTCCATCTCTTTTCTGGAAGGGAGAAGTTTGTTTCTCTGAAATTTCCATCCTGTATTATGTGAAGCTAGTCAGACTGTCCATTGGGATGACTCAATTGGCCAAAACACAATTTTAAAAGTGCTTGGAAGCTGACTATAATCTAAACAGAATATGCTTTTTTAAAAAACAAAAATCATGGCGATCATTGTCTTCATTAATTTATTGTTTTAAAATACTTTATGTTTAAGTGTTTTGAAGCTCATTTCCAGTAGCAAGTTTCCACTGCCATCCACAGGTAGATTTTTTTTAATACAGCTTTTTTGTTTGTTTGTTTCTTTTCTTTTTTTTTTACTTATTGTGCTCATTAACCAGAAAAGAAAATTGATATACAAATATTAAAAACATCAGAAACTATATTGAGAATCTCAGGATAATTTTTTTTTTTAAAAAAAAAAGTACATGTAGGCAAAATAAAAAATTTGGCTCCAAGAGAATATTAAATAAGAATCTTTTAAAAGATCTTGTACAAACTACCTATAGCAAGAGGTTATTTGACAGGAATATAACTGATAATTTATCAAGATGGTCATTATAATACATGCTAAGCTTTGCAGGCCATTATCACAGATCTTTATAATTTATCAAGGAAATTGACATAAATCCAACAAGTATCATTAATCATGATAATGTGCCCTAATTATCATAACAGGTTAACTGGTCAACTAATTAGCATAAGTTATGATAATGAGCCTTAATTGTCCAGCTAATTACCATTATTACTATACTTTAATATTTATATCCCAAATCCAGTAACTCCTCTATTTATTTTTCCAAAAAGAGCCATCCTTTACAAGTGAGAAGAGAGGGAAAGACTAATCAATCATCAGGAGATGGTGAACTCTAGTTCTATCTTACGCAAGAAAGCTATCTGGGTGACTTTAGTCAATCACCAGGAGATGGTTAATTCTAGTCCTACCTTAGGCAGGAAAGCCAGCTGGATGTCTTTGGGCCAATCACCAAGAGATTGTGAATTTTAATCCAGTTTTGGGCACAAATCCAGGTGACTGTCCTTGGGCCAATCGCTTTCTCTCAGCCCTAGCAAGGTGGCAATGGCAAACCACTTCTGGAAAACCTTGCTAGGAAAACTGCAGGGAATTGCCCAGTCAATCTCTAAGAATCAGGCATAATTGAAGAAGAAAAAAATAAAACTTCCACAAAGTTTTTGAAAATTTTTGGGGGGGAGGGGGGAATCAACCCAAAATGAACAAGAGGGAAACAATACTCAGCCCCCACAAATGATACAATTGTGCCATCAAGATAATAAAGAATCTCTAAAAACTATTAATTAAAAGCTCTAGAAAATGAGACAGTCTTCTAATTCCACCACAGAAGAATATAATTCATCCCAAGAGCAGCCCTATAAGAAAAGAATGTAATGTATTTTGCCAAATGATAAAGTTGACTATTTCTCGGGGATACTGGAAAAACAAAATTTCCCATCTAGATAGAAAGTTACAATCTTCCTCTTAAGTTAGTAGCTAAGGAAGAAGTATTAAGGTTGCTACAAGAATGAAAAATGTTTTATGCCTTTTTCCTCCAGTCATAATTACATAAATCTCAGCTGGTTCACGATGTATTGAAATGTTTCTTTACAGGAAAACGCAGAAGTTAAGTATTTTTTTTTTATTATTATTTCTGAGCAAATCTTCCAACAAGTACAAAATATAAACCATAATGTATTATTCCAAGACCCACACAGACTACAGGATGACCTTTACAATAGTGTAATTTGATATACAGCTATAAATTTAGTTGTTACGGCTCTGATATTAAGTAATAAGAAACTTTATAGTTACACTGTTGTAAATTACTGTAATGAGGGGCTTCTAAGATAAATACAGTAATTTCAGCATTCTTACTAAAGTGCTGTTTACCACAGTAACACTCTAGAAGCTGTAATTTTAGCACAGTTATTTTTACCTGGTTTTTCTGTGTCTTGGAAATAAATATAAACTCAGATGTGTTTTGCACCAGTCAATGATCTCCCATGCATTATTTAAGGATGGGTAACAGGGGAGGGGATGAAAGGCAAGGAGAAATCAGCTTATGGAAAAACAATGAGAATAATACTTAAGAAAAAAATGTGATTTTTTTTTTCCCAACTCTGGGTAAACCTACATTCATGAGAGTTGCAGGTTGGGAAGAATATTGACGCTTTGAAACTTTGGTCTTAGAGAAGACTTCCGAGAGTACAACTTGCCTCCAAAGGGTACCCCATCACTGGAGGCTTTTCAGAAGAGCCTTCTGATCTTCTGAAGTTGAGCCAAACCACATTATTCTGTCCTATCAGTGCGGCCACTAATGTTCCAAATCACTCAATGGCACATAATCAATGGGAAAGGAGAGCATTAATTAATCAATAAAGCATTAATATGTGGAACGACTTCCTCCAGAAGTTGTAAATGCTCCAACACTGGAGGTTTTTAAGAGTTTGGACACCCGTTTGTCTGAAATGTTATAGGGTCTCCTCATGGCAAAAATATGGCCAGTCCATAGTTGGATTTCGATTCTAAATCAGAACTGTTGATTGTGTTAGGCTTAGCTCAAGAATGGGTCCTCATTATAAAGTGGTTAATACCACTTTATAATGCTTTGGTAAGGCCACACTTGGAAAACTGCATCCAGTTTTGGTTGCCACGATGTAAGAAAAAGATGTTGAGACTCTAGAAAGAGTGCAAAGAACAGCAACAAAGATGATTAAGAGACTGGAGGCTGAAACATATGAAGAACGGTTGCTGGAATTGAGTATGTCTAGTTTGATGAAAAGAAGGACTAGGGATGACATAATAGCAGTGTTCCAATATCTCAAGGGCTACCACAAAGAAGAAGGAATCAAGCTATTCTTCAAAGCACCCTATGAAGCTACGGATGGAAACTAATCAAGGAGAGAAGCAACCTAGAATTAAGGAGAAATTTCCTGACAGTTAGAACAATCAATTAGTGGAACAATTTGCTTGCAGACGTTGTGAATGCTCCAACACTGGAAGTTTTTAAGAAAAGATTGGATAGCCATTTGTCTGAAATGATATGGAGTCCCCTGCCTAACCAGGGGGTTGGACTAGAAAACCACCAAGGTCCCTTCCAGCTCTGTTATTCTATAATTCTGAATGACTTACTGTAGCTCTCTGGAGAAGTAGATATTGCTGGGAAAGGTTGAAAGAAAGACAAGACTGGTGTCCTTGATGCTCTCTGAGCTTGATAGTTTTCTTACTGGTGTTTCATTTTAAAAAAAGCTCTGCAGAGAATCATTAAAACTGCCCAGAATATCATTGGGCTGCAGCTACCAGCCCTGGATGACATCTTCACATCTCGCTATTTGAGGAAGTCGCACAACATTCTCAGAGACTCTACCCATCCTGCTCACAATCTTTGTGAACTGTTTCCTTCTGGCGGAAGATACAGAATGATTAAAACTTGGACCACATGCTTTCTGAACAGTTTTTATCCCAGGGCTATAATTGCACTTAACAATGAACTTAAGGACAACCATCAGTGAATTGTTGGACAGTATTACTTGGTCTGTTGTGTGGATGTTTATGTGCTTTTAGGGGGTGGGGAATTTTGGCAGGTGGGGAGGAGTTTGGGGATTGTCATGTGTGTGTGCATGTTGAATCTGGTCTCTGAATTTCGTTGTATGAGTATACTGTCTATATATGACAATATAGAATTCAGTTCAATTCATTACCATATTTTTCCTTGTGACTCATTTGTAGGCATGAAAGCAAGCCACTCATATCATCAGACACGATATTCAGCATTATTCCTGAAATGCTTTCTATGAATTGTATCCATGGAGCCAAAATTCCAGAATTTGATAACATGTCAGGCACATAACAAAAGTCAGCAATTCTGTGGCTGAATACTATATTAATGGTAAACATTTCATTGTGTTATTCAGCGACACTCCACCAGCAAATCTGTCATTCATCATGGTTAGAGAAACTTCTAGGCATAAACATGATTAATTGGTTTCTACTCTTTGGAAGATTTCGAGACATATATCATTCTTGTTCATCAGACAACTCGCTTAAATAAAGCAGAAAGCGGGAATGTCTGTTTATTCCAGATAGCGTTGCACTGTGTCTTTTAGCGTCCCACGATGCGTTTCGGTACAAGTTTCCAGTGTAATTCTCACACTACCCTTTTTGTACAGAATAATGAAAGAGGCATCCAGCAAATCAACGCTTGTCTCTCTGAGAGTTAGCCTTCTAAGTGAAGGTTAAGACATTCAAATTTAACTATCCAACAGGAGACACGAAAAAGAAGATGCTATTTTTTAACAGTTGGGCATAGGCTCTGATGTACAACTTTAGATGCTGTCCTGCCGCTTCCAATCTCATGCCATTGGACAATTCAGTGCAAATAGCAATAGCCCTTAGACTTATATACCCAGGAATGGGTATATTTAAAATTTTAGCAACGGGTTTTCTGCCCGGTTGCTGGGTGGGTGTGGCCATGGTGGCCATGGCCTAGTCAGTCTCCTACACCAAGGCAGGGGGGAGGTTGTCTTCCCTGGGCTCTGGAGGCTTTCTTCGAGCCTCCAGGAGGGTGAAAATGACCTCCCTGGGCTCCGGAGGTTCTCTGAAAGCCAGAAATGGGCCTGTTTCCAGTGTTCCCGAACTTCTGGGCGGCCTGTTTTTCCCCATCCTTGAGCCTCCATACGCGGCCTGCACTTACCTGCATCCAAAATGGGCCATGGGGGGACTCCTGGGAGGGGAGGGGAGGAGTGGGTGGGCCCAGCCAGGACTGGGATTTGGGGGTTCTCTGAACTGTGCAGAATCTTAGCTAGAGGATCTCTCGAACCCCTGCAAGCCCCCAGTAGCCCCCCCTGTATATATCACTTCACTGCCTCTTTAAGTGGTTTACAGACTGATGTAAGGAAGGGAAGCTGTCAGCATTCCAGCAACCCTCCATTCCACCCAATAACTCCAAGACAGACATCTTCTCAAAGGTTCCTTTTTTATTTAGATGGTAACTGCCACAACTGAGGAATCCTGAATCTGAAAGTCCCGGGCTTCCTTACAATAAGTAAAAACTACAAAATCCATCCCCTGTGCCCATCATCCATCACATGGCCCAATCATCATCCATCCCCAGTTAAAGACTTCCTCTCACTTACGTGCAAAACAACCTGACCTTGAATCAGAAAAAGAATGTTATTATGTCTAACTAGATATACTTCAATAAATTCCCCTCTCCCACTTTCCCAGGCTCAAATGTGGCAGCGTGGGAGCATCTGATTCCAATATGGCTTCCAAAGCTGAAAGAAGCAACATGTTACTCAAAGAAAGGTGGCTAGGATTATGGTAGTAAAGGACCTCAGCCAGATTTTAGGAATAACTTAATTCAACTCGACGGTTACTGGGTTATGACACTTCTTTCTGGAAGCATTGGTTGTATTTTCAGAACACAGAGTGACCATCAAAGGAGGCGACCATTGAGTTTTTGCATCGAAAGGCCTGCACGGGATTTCATCCTTCTCCATTTCCACTAAGCCAGAGGAAATCCTATCATGTATTAAAGACTTTATACATTACAGTCCAGAAACAACAAATGGGGGAGGGGGGAATCTGATTTAGAGCCAAACTGTTATAAGCAATATCCTTTAAGGCTTACAGGACTTTATTTGTGGAACGCAAAGCTGTAGCTTCCTGCAGGTGTGTTTATCGAGTACAGTCATTTTAATTTTTGCAAGTGTAAAGAAGATAGACAGTTGCACACTGGGAAAGGAGGGGAGTCTAACCATTTTAAGCAAATCCCAGGAAAAAAAAATCTCCATATGATATTTCCACCTTCGGCTGATAGACAGGCCTTGTCACTCCAGTTATCTTGGTATCTCCACATGTTGCCCGACACCCTTCTTAGTTAATTTGAGCTCTTCTATCCGTTCTCAGCTGCTGTTCCCAGTTTGGCTTGCTGTGCAAAATTATAAACCCAACACGTTGCAAAGTAAGGAAGTGAGAGATAATAAAAAAAAAAATCATTGACAGATATCTGATATCTGAATTACTAGCAAGGAATGGGGAAGGGTTGTTCTGTTTTTGTGATAAATTATAAACTTATGAGTTAGAGTTTCTCTTGAAAATGTTGGATTTAGAAACCAAATTTCAACTCCATATATTCTGCCCTAAAGGAAAAGAATGAAGCATACAGCACACAGCTACAAATAATGGACATTTTATCTAAAGACTTGGAAGTTTAATGTTCAGAGAAGTTAAACTTGGAGAGAATTAAACTTTACAGATTAGATGGAGAATAGTTTTGATTATTATTTTATTGCACATCTGCATAGGGGTGAAGACAACAATCATTTTCCTATCTTCTCTTTATTAATATTGTGTCAGTATACTTATTTATAGTTTATACTTATTTATAGTTTGAGACAGTGGTGGGATTCAAATTTTTTTACTACCAGTTCTGTAGGGCATAGCTTGGTGAGCATGGCATGGCTTGGTGGGAGTGGCAGGAGGAAGGATACTGCAAAATCCCATCCCTACCCCACCCCACTAACCTGCTTTCCAGCTCCATTCTCCTGTGCAGGGCAACAAAAGAACACCCAACCAATCAGCTGGGACTCGGGAGGCAGATAAGAGATCGGGACGGGGCCAGTCAGAGGTGGTGCTTGCCAGTTCTCTGAACTACTCAAAATTTCCACTACCGGTTCTCCAGAACTGGTCAGAACCTGCTGAATATCACCTCTGGTTTGAGATCCGTTTCTGTCATAGGGCAACGTGAGCTCCCATCACAGGGTCCAGCTCCTGCCGACCCAGTGGTTCGAAAGTGTACAACTGTGAGTAGATAAATGGGTACCACTTCGGTGGGCAACTTAACAAGTATACAAAAGGAGCCCCCAATTGGCCATCCCCAGGGCAACGGTGATGTTGCCAGAAAATCCTTTAACCATAGAAGCACCACGGATATATTAGTATAGTTTGAGATCAGACACTGTATTGCTTTATAAAATAGTTTATGCTATACAGTCTCTGACTAGTTCCTTTTGTATCTGGTGGATTCTCCTTTAAACAATAAATAATTCGAATTTATATTGCTTAGCTACTTCGTGTAGCTTAACCTTCTTCCACTTGGTTAGATGGCTGGATTGACCTAACGTAGAATTTATTATTTTATTTATTCATCACATTTATATGGCTGCTCATCTTAAAAGAAATGACCCTGTGGGCTATTTCTTTATTAAACCCATTTGTAGAAAATTTAAAGACTATACCATGTTGTCAATACACCCACACATTTCACTTCTTTTTTCTTCTCACTTTGGGCCCTGATTAAAATCCAAAACTTCACCAAGATAATTTTGTAATAATTAAGCTTCAAGGAAGATTAAATATCAGAGTTGCATGTGATCTGGCAATCAGATTTGATACATAGAATTCATGAGCTGAATCTAATACTGAGTATTAAAAAGTAAATTATTCAGGAAAAGCCTTTCCTTTGCAATCTACACTGTATCAGTATGTGCAGCTATCTGCTTTTCTCCTGAAGAGAAGTATTTAGAATCTGAAAAAAAACTCTTTCTGAACTTATTAACAATAAACAGTAAATATGTGTTCATTTCACTTTCATTTAACCTGCCTTATTCACTGCAGTTTCTTTTTCATCTACATAATCTTGGTAAATAAATCAGGCATAACAGATTGAAAGTTTAGGGTTTTTTTTAATATTCTGTTTTACTTTTTAAAATATTTGATATTTCTGTTGGATCCCAGAATTAAAGAGGTCCTATGGGCCTCCCTTGCTCTCCTCTAAGCAGTATAGTTTAGGAATTATTTTACAGCTGAGTTTTAGAGAGTCAGAGCTATTTGTCAGTCCATGGACCACATCGGAGTTGTACCAATACAGTCATCTCCTTGGTGCTCTCTGACCTTGGTTCTTTTCTAGTAGACATTTCATTACCCAAACTAGGTAACATTATCAGTGCAGCACCTGTGAGCTGGAGAATGAAACATCTTCAAGAAAACAGCCAAGCTCAGAGAGCACCAAGGACCCCACATTTCAACTCTGAGCTACAAATATTGACAGCCATTCTGGTTTATTGATAACCCACCATTGGCAAGGCAAACTGGCCACTGACCAACCCCCTAATCCAAGATAAAGATGCCTCTTGACAGATTGTCTTCTAAATTAGCAACACGTCTGAACTTGACCATCAAATCCCTTGCCTTCCTACTAGAGGTATGAAGTTTTTGCCAAGGTCATTCCATGTTTAATACTGTTAGGCAAAAAATGAATGGAGAAAGGAATGCACCTGGCACCTTCCAAATTGGTCTGTGTTATCAGAAAATAGTACGTGTCAGGCTGATTGGTTACAGATTATTTCACTGTATTAGTTACACCTTCTGGAGACGTTTTTCTCAGGACAATATCCACTGAATTCTGAATCATCTGCTAAAAACTCCTAATTTTGCATTGGGCGCAAGCCCATTAATTTATGTCTAATTATATTCTTCCGTGTGAGATATAAAATACCTTAGGGTTTTCTATAATAAGGTTCATTAATGTGAATGAGAAATAATTCTCAAACTTCTTCTGCCAGGGCTAATGTTAATACTGATTCTAATTGCTCTTATAGGGCATTAAAGTGCAGATATATTTTTTAAAAGAAGGGGGAAAACTCTAAGCTAATCATTTAACAAAGCCATTCTTATAACCCTATAGCTTAGAATAGCGGTTTTTAATTTTCTTCATATGCTGCATCATTCCTGCAATGTGTGTCTGGAGAACAAGAACAAGAAATTGTATTTAAGTGAGAATCACTTTTGGAGGGTTTTTTTTTTTAAAAAAATTGTAACAATAATGATAAACAGATTGCACCCTGTGACAATACTTTTAAACCATCACACAGGAACATCTATCTATCTTAGATCCTTGGATGGACTCAGTAGGTAGACAAAATGCCAAATTTAAATCCCATATTCAGCCTGTTTCAATATCTGACTGAATATGTGACGAACCTTAATAATAATGCAATACACAATAATTTATAGAAATAGAATGACTGCGGCAAAAGAAAGCAAAAGTAGCACCAATAGTAATCCCAAAACAACAGAAACACCAGTTGAACACCTATGGAATTGACAAAATCACCATCCGTCAATTGCAAAAGGCAGCTTTGCTTAGAATAGCTGACATCCTGCAACGACGCCTCTAGCACAATGCCAAATCTAACAAAAATTCCAAATCCAATCTGAACATCTGGCTGACTATGTGAACAAGCCATAATAATAATAACAATAACAACAACAACAACAATAATAATAATAATAATACTGCAATGTTCAGTCTCTGCCAAACCTGGGCAGGTACTGTCACCCCATTAGCCTTTTGTTTGAATTAACAGGGTTAGGTTGGGTTGAGTTGGGTTGTTTGGATTGTGTATTGTCTTGCTTTGTCTTTTGCAAATTCCCATCTACAAGCAGCATTTTTCATTTTGTCCTCTATGGCAAAAAAATAAAAAAAAAATGCTAGCTGGGTAGTATTTCTGCCAACCAATTAGGAAACTAACTTAATAAATTAGAGAAGCAGGAATGCAAATGTACATTCCAAAACCTTCTTATCCCTATCCAACTTTACTCACATTAAAAATAGGTAGCTGTTTTGTGTCCGTGGAGAACTTGTCTTATTTACCTTCCTAGGTAGCTTCCATCATTTTCTTTTTAGTTCACCTTTGATAATTGTAATTCTGTCTGAATGGGTGTTCTGGTTCCACAATAGGTTCTTGATTCCTCTTCTGGCTGTTGATTATCAAAGACAATTGTTGACACACTTCCTTTTATATCTGTGGGGATTCTCTGTATATCCAGATCATGGTTGTCCTCAAAGTGCTTTTTCAAGAGGCAACTGGACTTTCTGATTTTTCTTTGAAGACGTTTTGCTTTTTATCTAAGAAACTTCTTCAGCTGAAGAAGCTTCTTGGATGAAAAGCTAAATGTCTTCAAAGAAAAACCAGAAAGTCCAGTTGCCTCTTGAAAAGGCACCTTTCGGACTTCCTTTTATAAAACTCCTTGAATGCATCCTAACTTCTACTCCCAGATGTATCAACATCATCACTGGCTTCTATAGGCCAGAATTTGGTAGCCTTCATCTTAACTCTAAAATGAGTTTCTCTTTTCAAACAATGAATAGATGAAGGGAGCTCAGTTTTCACCACTTCACCATTCACCTTGTGAATCACAATGGAGTGTAATCCACAGAAATAAACAAATATAAAACAGGGGCAGGGAAAGTGTGGCCTTCTAGAAGTTACTCGAATGCAACTCTGAGCATTTCCATCTTTGTTGAACCTGCTGGAAGCTACAGCTCATCAAACTCAAGGCCGCTAAAGCTTTCTGATGACTAATAAACACACTTTCTTATCGTGTGGCAAAAGAGAATTTGACTAATTAAACTGTAACAACAATAATAATGATTAAAAAAAATAACACTAGCAGCCATTACACTGCTTGAAAACAAATGAAAAACCTGCTACAATTTGTGCTCGAATTCACAACTGTCTTGCTGATTGCTTGCAAAGAGAAAATTTGCAGGACCTCCGTAAAACAATCTGTACACATTTCTCTGTATAAGCAGACTAGCAAAAAACAAAAGTGGGAAATTTGTATTCCAGCTTGCACCTACCATTAGCACATTAGCTTTGCAATAGTTGGACCTGACAATTGGACTATTAACCTAATTAGCACCACTAGAAGAATGGCGAGGAAGAAATACGGAAGATAAAAATAACTTGTTTTGTTTTGTGCCTGTGCTTTCATTTCATGGGTGAGGAGATTTCACTTGTACATCCCTAGGGCACATTGGTACTTGTCAGCAGAAATGACGCTGTTGATTATTGAATTTAGAATAGAATAACAGAGTTGGAAGGGACTTCGAAGGTCTTCTAGGCTGACCCTCTGGTTAGGCAGGAAACTCCATACCATTTCAGACAAATGGTTATCTAATCTTTTCTTAAAAACTTCCAGTGTTGGAGCATTCAAAACTTCTGGAGGCAAATTGTTCCACCGATTCATTCTTCTCACTATCAGAAAATTTCTCCTTAAGTTCTAAGCTTCTTCTCTCCTTGATTAATTTCCACTTATTGCTTCTTGTCCTGCCCTCAGGGGCTTTGGAGAATAGCTTGACTCCCTCTTCTTTGTGGCAGATCACAAAGCTATGTACAAGGTCCAAACATGTGAATTTGGAAAGTCAGTATTAAGAATTCAAGTCAAGCACATGATTTTGAAAAACCATTGAATATTTACAAGCAAAGAAGCAAAACATTCTGCAGCTGTGGTCTCTGTTTGTTTGTTTAAAACCAAGTATCAAAGTGATGTGGCTATGCACACCAGTGGACATAATCAAAATATTCATCCATTTCTTGCTTTTAACAAAAGTACATAGGAGGAAAAAAGGAAGGAAGGAAGGAAGGAAGGAAGGAAGGAAGGAAGGAAGGAAGGAAGGAAGGAAGGAAGGAAGGAAGGAAAGAAAGAAGGAAGAGAGGAAAAGGAGGAGGAGGAGGAGAAAGAAAAAATTACCAAAGGGAAATTGATTGGCCACAATACAGTGAAACCTCTTGATAAAGTTTTTTTTTTCCTTTCAAGATTGGTGTCAGCATTTTAAGATAAGTAAGATTAAAAGAAAAAAGAGTAGAAGGGATTTTTTTGTTGCACGCCATTATAACAGAATCTTTAAAACTTGTCAAAATTTCTTTCTACCATATCTTTACGAAAGAAATGGCACTCACTTTGCCTAACTATTTGCAAGCTTTAATTATATTTCAGGCTTCTGTTAACCAGGAATCGTTCTGACAGGTCCGGAAAGCCGTGTGGTTTAATTTTTTTCCCTCTCCTTGCAATTTTAGGAATGAAAATGTTATTGATCGATTAAACTGACATTCGTCCATTTGTTCAGTGCATAATATTTTAGGGAGGAATTAAAAGTAGGCAGTGTTATTTGCCCATTCATTTTCTGTCTGACCCTTCTATTAGCTTCCCATCAGCAGCTTGACATTCAATAATATCAAAGATTGCACCAACATCAATATTATTTATAAGGTCAGCCGTGTCAGAATATTATGATGTTGTTTAAAAGATCTCACTAGAATTCTGTTGAAGTGAGATCTATTGCAGAACAAGTCCCACATATATAAGCTCTTTTCTTACAGGGTAGTAAATATGCTTTACTATAAATATTTCCAGCTTAATAATATTATCATAATTAATAGAAGAGATAGAGTTCTCTTCAGGCTAATATTTATTTCTCTACGTCTGTTTGGTCTAGTGGTTAAGGCACCAAACAAAAGCTGAGAGATGGTGAGTTCTAGTCCTGCCTTAGGCATGAAAGCTGGCTAGATGACTTTGGACCAATCACCAGGAGACAATGAGTTCTAGTCCCCCCTTGGCATGAAAGCAGTTGGGTGGTTTTGGGCCAATCATTAAGAGACAGTGAGTTCTAGTCCCCCCTTGGCATGAAAGCAGTTGGGTGGCTTTGGGCCAATCATTAAGAGACAGTGAGTTCTAGTCCCGCCTTAGGCATGAAAGCTGGTTAGATGACTTTGGACCAATCACCAGGAGACAATGAGTTCTAGTCCCGCCTTGGGTATGAAAGCAGCTGGGTGACTTTAGTCCAATCACCAAGAAACTGTGAGTTCTAGTCCCTCCTTAGGCATGAAAGCTGGCTAGATGACTTTGGACCAATCACCAGGAGATGATGAGTTCTAGTCCCGCCTTCAATACGAAAGCAGCTGGGTGACTTTGGGCCAATCACCAACAGTCAATGAGTTCTAGTCCCACCTTAGGCATGAAAACATGCAACTTTTACACAAAGACATGCATCTTCAGATGATTGGGGGAGAACAAGGGTGAAAAATCCCAAAGGTGCTTTTTTCAAGAGGCAACTGGACTCTCTGGTTTTTCTTTGAAGACATTTCACTTCTCATCAAGAAGCTTCTTCAGCTCTCATTGGATGATGGGGAATGGAAGGATTTCACTGCAGATAGTTAGTCATTCCCCTCCATCCAGGATAAGAAGCAAAACATCTTCAACGAAAAACCAGAAAGTCCAGTGTTGCCTCTTGAAAAAAAAAAACACTTTTGGGATAACCATGACCTGGATGACTGAAAATTTCCATGGACAAGGAGATGAAATCCCACAATGATGCCATTGACTTTTCTTTTCTTGCAACAGTCAAGAACACTCAAGAACATCATCCAAGAAAATGTCAAAACCAACTGTTCTCTGACACTAGAGAAAATGAAATGGAGACCTTTTTCACAGGGGAGGCAAAATTTGGGGAAACTGAAGGACAGATTTGAGACTAGCATGACTATATAAGTGGTACAATGATAGGCACATCATGTAAGGATGGAGCACCTGTTACTCCTGGAAGCAAGCTATTCCACTGGTTAATGATTCTCTCTGTTAGGAAATTCCTCCTTACTTCTAGGTTGCTTCTCTCCTTGATTAGTTTCCATCCGTTGCTTCTTGCCCTGCCCTCAGGGGCTTTGGAGAATAGCTTGACCCTCTCTTCTTTTTCTGGAAAAATATGTTGACAACCCCTCCCCACCACCACCTTCTGATTGCTTTTACTTGGTGTTAAGCCTCCTGGAAATGCCTCTGGGCCAGAGGAGTGACGTCTACATAAATTTAATAAATAAATGAATCAGTTTATTCCATGGAGCAGACATGCTTGCTTTGTTCAAAAGACCCCTGGAACAGTTTTCACAGATCTATTTATTCACATTTCAGTGTCTAAACAGCCGACTGCCTCCTTTTCTTTCCCTCCCTTCAGCTTCTCATTTAATATTTGAACAAAGTTGCTCTCCGAAATAGGAATTACACTCCTGAACAAAAGCAAGATAAAATCAATACTTGTAACAGTTATTGCTAGCTGTGTAGTGTTTATAGATTTAAATATAGAAACAGTTTATTCTATGGTATTTATCAGTGTCAGAGGCAAGAAACCTGCAAGAGCAGGAAAAACAGTGGGTGACTGACTATAAAACTGCAGGTTATCCAATTCGGTGTAATGGCTGATGTGGTTGAGCAAGCTGTTTAATTCAGAGGGTTAGATAGATATGCCCACCTAATGTTCCCATCCTTGGTGTCATAATGAGACATTAAAATATAAATTCTCGGGAGCTTCTCTGATATTTTATGCTCAGGAACTTTCTGATTATAGCAGCTTTCGCCCAACTTTTCAAATCTATTGGACTAGAAATCCCATTTATAATATACCTGGAGGACATCAAGTGTAAACTTTAAGAATTGCCATTCTCCCTCTCCCTCTCTCTCTCTCTCTCCTCCCTCCCTCTGGCTCCTTTCTCTCTTCTTTCCCTTTCCTTCTGTTCCTTCTCTCTTCTTTTCCCTTTCCTTGCCTTCCTTCCTTCCTCCTTCCATCTCCTTTCTCCCTTCCTTCTCTTTCCCGCTCTTCTCCCTCCTTCCTTCCTCTCCTCTCTCTCTTTTTCTTCCTCCCTCCCTCCCTTCCCTTTCCCTCCCTTCTTCCTCCCTCTGTTCCTTCTCTCTCCTTTTCTCTCCTTCCTTTCCTTCCTTGCTTCTTTCCTTCCTTCCTCCCTCCCTCATCCCTCTCTCTCTCCTCCCTCCCCTCTACTCTCTCTTTCCTTCCTCTCCTCTACTCTCTCTCCTTCCTCTCCTCTCTCTCTCTTCCTCCCTCCCTCCCTCCGCTTTCCCTCTCTTCTCCCTCCCTCTGTTCCTTTTCTCTCCTTCCTTTCCTTCCTTCCCTCTCCCTCTCCCCCTCTCTCTCCACCCACAACACTATGCAATCACCAACCATTTCTCCCATTGCAAACCTCTTTCCATGTTTGTGTTCCAGAAATGACAGGGTAGCAGAGGAAGTACAGGCCAAACATTTCAACCATGTCCTAATTCCAATGGAGCTCCTGTCAAACATTCCTAAGGGCGCCTTAAATAAGCTGCAGTCACATCAAAGATTGGGATCTGCCAGTTCAAAAAGAAACTTTAAAAATGTCATCTCCAATAAATCAATAAGCATCCCTTGGCCAATTGCTCAGGCATTCTAGGTGTGGACATAAGCCGTTTGATATCTTGCTGGCCCTCTATTCTTCAGGGGAGGAAGATAATCATTGTTTCTTTTTTTATCTTCCTTGGGTATTTCTACCTCAGAGGCATCTTGAAAGTTTACAGAAAGCAGCTGAAGTTTTCCAGTTGCATTAGAACATAGGAGACCCTATACCATTCCAGATAAATGGCCTGTCCAGTCTCTTCTTAAAAACCTGCAGTGATGGAACACTTACAATTTATGAAGGCAAGCCATTGCACTGGTTTATTATTATTATTATTATTATTATTTTTTTAATTACATTTATATGCCGCCCTTCTCCGGAGACTCAGGGCGGCTTACAGTCTATGGAGCACCATGCTAGGTGCTCAGCAATAGCCTTCATTCCATTGTATATGCCTGCTTATTACTAGGGCTTTTGGCCCCCTCAAGCGGCATTTTTACAAAGTCAGCTTATTGCCCCCAACAATCTTGGGTCCTCAATTTACCTACCCCGAGAGGATGGAAGGCTGAGTCAACCTTGAGCCTGGTGGGATTCGAACCTGCACTAATTGCAGGCAGCTTGCACTAAGTGCTAGATGATTAACAGCCTGCACCACCAAGCCCTATTATTCTCACTATCAGGAAATTTCTTCTTAATTCTAGGTTGCTTCTTTCCTTGACTGGTTTCCATCCATTGCCTCTTGTCCTGCCCTCAGGTGCTTTGGAGAATAGCTTGACTCCCTCTTCTTTGTGGCAGCTCCTCAAATACTGGAACGCTGCTATCATGTTACCCCTAGTCCTTCTTTTCACTAGATTAGACACACCCAATTCCTGCAACTGTTCTTCACATATTTTAGCCTCCAATCTGCTAATCCTCTTCATTGCTCTTCTCTATGCTCTTTCCTGAGTTCAGGGAGTTGCAATCCTGGATGCAGTATCATGCTGTATGTTTGCTGAGTTGCAAATAAAGTCTTTTTCATTTTACAATGACAATCTGAAAGAAAGGAAAAGATGTAAAAGTTGGTGTTCCAACTTTTTTTTATTCCTTTCTTTGTTTAACTGCAAAAAGAAGTGCTTGGAAGGGTTGGGTGGTGTCAAACTTGAAAGAGCACGTAGATTATTAATTTCATTTAGTAGGGATGAATAGGGAACGATATTAAGGACAATTAACGATGAAGATTTTCATCCATATAAATGCACCAAGATCACTTCGAAAGCTATTTAGTTAATTGATCTATAAAAAAAAGCTTGATTCACGATCAGCAGATAGTGAAATTAATCTTCATTTGAAGCTTGAAAACAAGTCTGGACAATATGCTTGGGCTAAGGAAATACTTCATGAATTTAGCATCAGACTTTGTCCTCAACAGCTTTACATCTTTTTACTCCCTTCCTCATTTTATTCTTTTTTCTTTTTCTGTAACAGGTAGGATAACAAATAAAGGCAGGGTGGAGTTCACATATTGTCCTAAACCCATAGTTAGCTTAAGATCCCCTGTGAAATCCCCAATGTAACTTTGGCCCATTCTTCTTTTTTTTTTTCCTTATCCTGTCCAATCTCAGGATTATTATGAAGTTGAGGACCAACTATGACAGCTTAAGTATTTGGAAGAAAAACCAAAAATAAATTGATGGATGGTCCTTTGCTTGTTCATCCAAGGGCAACCTGCTTCTCCAAGAAATATCCAGCAACGAAGGGAATCTTCATTGCAAACTTTGCTTGGAGTCTTAGGGCAAACTTTCTATCAGTGGGCTATCTCCTCAAAGGAATCCCCCTTTCCTCCTCTTTAATTTCCTCTTCCCCAAAAGGAAAAGGATAACATGAGTAGAGAATAGCAATAGCAATAGCAGTTAGGTGATGTAAAACTATTCAACACCACCATCAATGCTACAGCCCTTCAAAAAGACCTTGATTATGTGTCTGAATGGTCTAACAGTTGGCAACTCCAAATCTCGACCAACAAATGTTCTGTCCTACACATTGGTTTAAAAAAAAAATCTATATACCAAATACAAGCTAGGCGGATATGACTTTCTTGATGACCCTCACTCTGTCAAGGACCTTGGAGTTCTCATATCAAATGACCTAAGTGCCAAAGCTCACTACAACAGTATTGCCAAAAAGGCTTTAAGAGTTGTAAATTTAATTTTACAAATTATTCCTCTGGTAATACTGATTTGCAAACTATGGCATTCAAAACATTTGCTAGACCAATACTTGAATTCAGCTCTGCTGTCTGGAATCTGGACTGTATATCAGACATAAATACAATTGAATGAGTCCAGAAGTATTTTACCAGAAGAATACTACACTCCTCTGTTCGCAACAGAATACCCTACACCACAAGACTTGAGATTCTAGGCTTAGACAACCTTGAGCTATGCTGGCTAAGATTGGACTTAAGCATAGTACATACAATCATATGTTACAACATTAACACCAGTTAATGAATATTTCAACTTTAACCACAACAACACAAGAGCACACAACAGATATAAACTTAATGTTAACCACTCCAAACTTGATTGCAGGAAGTATGATTTCAGCAACAGAGTGATCAATGTCTGGAACTCACTACCTGATTCTGTTGTCACCTGCTCAAACCCCCACTCCTTTACCCTCAAACTAACCTCTATTGACCTCACCCCATTCCTAAGAGGTCTGTAAGGGGCGTGCATAACCGCACAATCATGCCTACTGTCCCTGTCCTATTGTCTCCAATTATTAGTTCCTATTTCTTATATTTAAACTTGTGTTTATTATTATTTCTATTGTGTTATAAGCTTTTGACAATAAATAAATAAGTAAACAAACAAACAAATAAATAAATAAAAGCCTCGGTGGCGCAGTGGTTAGAGTGCACTACTGCAAGCTACTCCTACTGCAATTTGACAGATCGAATCCCACCAGGCTCAAGGTTGACTCCGGTATGTAAGAGGTATATAAGTCTAAGTGCTATTGCTATTGCTAAATAAATAAATAGATTTATATACCACTTTACAGTGCTTTACAGCCATATCTAAGCAGTTTACAGAGTCAGCCTAGTGCACCCAACAATTTTGGGTCCTCATTTTACCCACCTTGGAAGGATAGAAGGTTGAGTCAGTCTTGAGCCTGGAGAGATTTGAATTGCCAAATGGCAGTCAGCTGGCATTTAGCAGAAGTAGCCTGCAGTACTTCCCTCTAACCACTGCGCCACTGTGGCTCATCTTGTTCCTTTGCCTTTCTCCCATCCTTGCTACCATCCTTAGAGGAGATCCTAGATCAAGAGGAGAAAGAGTGGAACTAGAACGTTCTAGGATCCGGCAACTAGAGACTTCTGTTTTGAGTATGGAACCCATGCCATCAATCCCTAGAGACTGACAGTGGATGTTTATGGATGTTGTCTTTTTATTCTTGCATGGACTGCACCAGTAGAGGTTAAACCAATTTCATTACATACATGGCGCGCAATGACAATCAAGGGTTTGTACTTGAACTTCTGCAAGTGCTCAAACCCAGAAGTCTTGTTGAAAGGTAGATGAAGATGGCCTTCAAAAGGTATCAAAGATGCTGAGCAGGTAGTCCAGTGATAAGAAATGAGTTATATGATCCAAAGAATAATCACTTCTCTGCTTCCTTTAAAGAAGAGCTTAAGGAAGACATTAATAGTCCTTAGAGGATGGTCCTAGTAGTCTGGCAGTTACCTTGCTGGACCTGGATAATGAAAGTCAGTGCAGCTTAATTAAGGTAGTTAGATTTAGCGATGTAATTGAACTGCACTGTATCCTCTTGCAGCATCTAAATCCATTGGAAAGAGTAAATAACCCTGCCCTTGATGTGCGGATGGTCAACAATCAAGCGTCTAGACATACCGAAACGATATACTGTGGAGTGTATATTGATTAGCCTTTTAAAGTTGCACAAGGTAAATGGGCATAGACATACCTGTCGCTCTTTAAAGGTTTGTTCCAAAGATATTTCTTTCTAATTAAGCAAAATAGCAATAAAACCTTCCAGTGCAAAATGCAGCTGGTGTTCGAAAATTTGCAAAGGGTTGAGGAAAGGCTCCAGTGCCACCTAGGGGTCACTCCTGGGCATGTTGCTAAGCAACAAACTCTAATGCAGGAAGTTGGCTCTGACTTATAGATTAACAGAGTTGGAAGGGATCTTGTAGGTCATCTAGTCTGACCACATGCCCAAGCAGGAGACCCACACCATTTCTGACAGATGGCAGTCCAGTTTCCTCTTGAAAGCCTCCAGTGATGAAGCTCCCACAACTTCCAATGGCAACTTCTATTCCATTGGTTGATTGTTCTCACAGTCAGAAAATTCCTCCTTATTTCCAGGTTAAATCTCTCTTTGTTCAGTTTCCATCCATTATTCCTTGTCTGGCCTACAGGCGCTTTAGAAAATAGCTTCCTCTCTGGGGCAGCCCCTCAAATATTGGAAGACTGCTTTCCTGTCTCCCCTGGTCCTTCTCTTCACTAAACTAGCCAGGCCCAGTTCCTGCAACTGTTCTTCATATGTTTTAGTCTCCAGTCCCCTAATCATCTTTATTGCTCTTCTCTGCACTTTTTCTAAGGTTTTGCCCAAATTTTTCTTCTTGAAGATTGCTTCAATTCAGTTTTAAAATACATAAAGTTTGCACGAAGGACTTGCGGTAAGCATTTCCCTGCATATTACTGAGAACTTGGTGTATTTTAGATATTTTATTTATTTTATTGAACTTATATACCGCCTTATTTCCCTGACAGGACTCAGGGCGGTGCACAGCCGAATTAAAATACAAAAACAATACAGAATTAAAAACAATTTAAAAACCAAATATAAAGGCTGAAAAGCTAAAAAATATAAAGGGGTTAAAAGCTAAAACCAAGTAAGACCGAATTAAAACCCCCTAAAAACCCTAGGCCAGACTGGCTTGATGAAGTAAATAGGTTTTCAACGCGCGCCAGAAGGTCAAGAGATCAGGGATGGTTCTCATCTCCGGGGGTAATACGTTCCAGAGGGAGGGTGCCCCCAACGAGAAGGCCCGCACCCTTGGAGTCACCAGCCGTCCAGCCGGCGGCACCCCGAGGAGGCCGACTCTATGGGAACGTATTGGCCGACGGGAGGCCGATAATGGCAGGATTATTTTAGATATGTATCTCACAATGCTCTGTTTTCCAATTCAAAAATAGACATCAAAGTTAGGTTCCTTCAAAATAAAACAATATGAATCATTCTTAAGCTTTCTTTAATGGTTGGAGATTCATAGGGACTCATCCGGTCCTTGAATATTCATTTCTCCCCCAAATTATGATCTTGGGCTGTTGTTTGCCACTCCTACTTTAGATGATCGTAGTGACTTTGGTTGATGTATTCAGAAGGCCACTCCAAAGATTGGAAATTGCCTTGCCACAAATTCTTCTAGGCAATCCCTAAGTTGTAATTATTCTGTATAGAAGGGAAAAAAGACCAGAAAATGGCTGAAATTATCCAGTGGTGTTGATGGAGGAGAGTTATGTGTAGCTAATCATGGTTTATGGCAGTCTTTAAACTAGTCATACTCCATTCTCTAGCATCTCAGTTCAATATTCATAATATTCTGTTTTACTAAATTACTGAGGAGAGTTTACAAAGCTCAGAAAAATCAGGAACTCCACATACTTTTTTGGCTTGTGTTTTCAATTTTGTACACATATCTTTATGCTTTCTCTTGGCAAAATGTATCTGAACAGTCCTTTTCTCTATACACCTTTTCATTGAAAATGATTTTTTTAGCTAGTATAAGTTCTTTCATTTCACATTAACCTGAAGTTTGCAGAATACAAAGTCGATGGTTTTTACATAACCTCTTATGTTTAACTTGAGTTTATCAATATGTGTGAGTGTGTGTATATGTGCATGTTTAGAGTTGCCACTTGCGTTGCTGTGAATTGTGAAATGTTGATTTTAAAAGCATCTATGATGAATTATTTTTTTATCTCCCACTTATTGCCTACACGGGAGGCTCTTGAAAATCTCAGACAAGAGGGTCAGAGTGCTTTGCCAGAAGAGCTGGATGGAAGTGTAATAAATAGATAAACATAGTTCTAAAATACATCAAATTAGCTATCAGATGTGAAGCACATTAATTCCACCTGAAGCTCTTCAAAATAGCAGGGTAGGCAATTTTATCAAATTGGAGGATACCTGGATAAGTTCTCATAAACACCGCCACCATTTTCTTTGTTTAGAAAAAAGGACTGCAGCCTGAGGAATAGGGAGAGTGTCAGTAAGCAATTAAATTTTAATTGAGCATAAGAGAAAGTCCACTTGCTGTAACTTACTAACCAAACAGCCTAAAAAACTACCCTCCAACAATTATATTTATTTTTCCTCTGCCTTTTCCTGAAAGGCATAAAAAAGGACACCATCAATGAGAACAGCCAGGCCGCACTTTGTTACAATCATCATTAACAATCGAAGGGGAAAGGTGAAAACAGCAGCAAAAATATCATGGCAATAGAATGAATCTGCTAGCTTGATTGGAGGGAGGTGTTAAGAGAGTGGAGGCCGGAACCGTCGCAGGAGGCTTTCCGGCGGTGGCGGCGGCGGCCTCGTTCTTACCATCTAGATGGAGGGGTGTTGCCGGGGCTGGGGCTGACGTCGTGGGCGGTGAGAGGGCCTACGACGAATATGGTCTGCACCCCCGAGTGATGGGCCCTCCGCGAGGCCGGATACCTACTACCAGCGGGATGCAGGGACGAGGCTTGACGCTGCCCCTCCGGCCCCAACAGTGGAGTCAAGGGGGAAGACCGGAGGGGCCATGGACGTGCCCCGAGTTGTTTCGATCTGGACTCGGGCCCCAGCCGGTTGGCTCCCAGTTTCGCTGCGATCAGTTAAGGAAGACTTACTCTAAGACGCTATCGTATTCTATAGAAGATCTGTGGGCCCTGAGATATGTCCCCCTGTCTCAGGAATAGCCCTCTAATCTCTCTAAAGCCTATCTCAAGGACGGAACTTGGGATCCGGAGGGATGGTGGGGTCGTAGGAAGCGTGGGAGGGAGGGTTGTTTAAAATTTTTAGTTAGATTTTTAAAGGGGTTAGGAGTGTCCGGGCGGGGGTTGGGGGACAACTGGGTTTCAGGTTTTTCATCGGCCGAGGACCCAGGGGAGGGAAGGGGGGGTTGCGGTGGTTATTAAGGAGGATCTGTGTCCGAGGGAAGCCACTGTTTCTCAGACGACCGGGTATGAGCTCCTTTTCGTGAAGTTCGGTCCCAGGGTACAGGTGGGCCTGTTGGTCGCATACCTGGCTCCCTGCTATGCGGCATCGGCCCTGCTTGAGCTCCTTGAGGTTATAGCCGGCGTGGCAGTTGGGACCCCCAGGCTTATGGTCATGGGGGATTTCAACTTGCCTTCTGCCGGCGGTGCCTCGGGGATTGCTCAGGAATTCATGGCTTCCATGACAGCCATGGGCCTGACCCAGTTAATTCGGGACCCTACTCACGTAGGAGGTCACACCCTGGATTTGGTTTTTGTCTCTGATCAGTGGCAGAATGATCTGGGTATGGGGGATATAGTTGTAGAACCCCTGTCATGGACTGATCACTCGCTCCTGAAGCTCGACTTCCGTTCCGCACCCCCTGACCGCAGGGAGGCGGGACCGTTAAAATGGTACCGCCCCAGGCGCCTGATGGACCCGGATAGGTTCCTGACGGAGCTTGGGCCATTTCCCGAAGCTCACACACACGACTCGGTGGAGGGCTTGGTCGCCACCTAGGATAGGGTGGCTGCTGGGGCCCTTGACCGGGTCATGCCCTTGCGGCCTCTGACCCAGTGCCGATCCCAAGTGGCTCCTTGGTTCTCTGAGGAGCTAAGGGAGATGAAGCGCCAGAAAAGATGCCTAGAGAGTAGTTGGAGGGCTAGCCGCTCTGGGTCTGACCGAACACTACTACGATCTTACATTAAGACATATTTAGTGGTGATAAGGATGGCGAGGAGGTCTTACCTCTCCACCCTTATTGCGTCCGCGGAAAACCGCCCAGCCACCCTGTTTAGGATGACCCGCTCCCTTTTGGAGGTGGGAGCGTGGGAAGATCTCTTGCAGGGGCGGGCTGAGGAGTTTTCTAAGTTTCTGCAGGACAAAATCGCTCAGATCCGGGATGAGCTGGACTCCGACTGGGCATCTCCGGGCGGGGGGGCGGGGGTGGATATCGGTGAGGTCAATTGGGTTGAGTTCGATCCTGTTACTTTGGAGGACGTGGACAGGATACTGGGGGGGCTTAATGCCACCACTTGTTTGTTGGACCCGTGTCCCTCCTGGCTGGTTTTGGCCACTCGGGAGGTGATACGAGGCTGGTTCCAGGGTATTATAAATGCTTCCTTGAGAGAGGGGCTGTTACCTGCCGCCTTGAAAGAGGCGGTGGTGCGGCCCCTCCTCAAGAAACTGTCCCTGGACCCAGCATTGTTATCAAATTATCGTCCTGTCTCCAACCTTCGCTTTGTTGCGAAGGTTGTTGAGAGTGTGGTGGCACGTCAGCTCCCGCAGTACCTGGATGAAGCGAGTTATCTCGACCCCCTCCAATCGGGTTTCAGGCCCAGGCACAGCACGGAGACAGCGTTGGTCGCGTTGGTGGATGATCTCTGGAGGGCTCAGGACAGGGGTTGTTCCTCTGTCCTGGTCCTGTTGGATCTCTCAGCGGCTTTTGATACTGTCGACCACAGTATCTTATTGCGCCGGTTGGAGGGGTTGGGGGTGGGAGGCACCGTGTTGCGGTGGTTCGCCTCCTTCCTCTCCGACTGTTCGCAATTTGTGTTGACAGGGGGGCAGAGATCGGCCCCGAGGCCCCTACTGTGTGGGGTGCCTCAGGGGTCGGTGCTCTCGCCCCTGCTGTTCAACATTTATGTGAAGCCGCTGGGTGAGGTCATCCGTGGCTTCGGGGTGGAGTTCCATCAGTACGCTGATGATACTCAGCTGTACATCTCCACCCCGGGCCACCCCAACGAAGCCGTCGAAGTGATGACCTGGTGCCTGGAGGCCGTGCGGAGTTGGATGGGTCGTAACAGGCTTCATCTCAGCCCGACCAAAACCGAGTGGCTGTGGTTTCCTGCGCCCAGATACAGCCAGCTTGTTCCTTCGCTGGCTGTGGGGGGAGAGGTTTTGACCCCCGTGGAAAGGGCGCGCAATCTGGGTGTCCTCCTGGATGTACGGCTGTCCTTAGAAGAACATATTGCAGCCGTCGCCAGGGGGGCTTTCTATCAGATTCGTCTGATTTACCAGTTGCGGCCCTGTCTGGATCTGGGCGCACTTCGCACAGTCACTTCCGCCCTCGTTGTCTCCCGCCTGGACTATTGCAATGCTCTCTATATGGGGCTCCCCTTGAAGAGTCTCAGGAGGTTGAAGTTGGTCCAGAATGCAGCCGCGCGGGTGATCGTGGGTGCCCCTCGGAGCTCCCACGTAACACCGCTTCTCCGCAGGCTGCACTGGCTTCCTGTAGCCTTCCGGATTCGATTCAAGGTGGTACTGACGGTATTTAAAGTGCTCCATAGCTCGGGACCTGGGTACTTACGGGACCGCCTACTGCCATCATCAACCTCCCGCCGCCCAGTACGCTCTCACAGGGTTGCCCTGCTTGGGGTGCCGCCGCCTGATCGTTGTCGGCTGGCGGCCCCAAGAGTGCGGGCTTTCTCTGTGGGAGCTCCCTCCCTGTGGAACGATCTCCCCCCGGAGATACGGGCCATGACGGATATCCTGACCTTCTAGCACGCAGTGAAAACCCTATTTTTAGACAGGCTGGCCTGGTCCAGTAATGGGTTTGGGTTTTATATTTAACTGGGTTTTAACTGTTAAATTTTATATTTTTAACTTTTAAATTAATCCCTGATTTTATATTTCTAAATTTCTCAATTGGATGGGATACAGCTGGACCTGTTTATTTAATATATTTTTAAATTGTATTTAAATTATATTTATTCTTGATGTATATTATATGTTTTTAGTAGGCTGTACACTGCCCCGAGTCCCTTTCTGGGAGAGGGAACGGTATAAAAATTCAAATAATAAATAAATAAATAAGAGAGGTATAAGTTTAGAGTCCTGCCACTGTAGAAAGTGACATGGACCAAATCTTCCTCAGAATACCAGAAGCCTTATCTGACTGTTCCCAAGAGAATGAAGTCAGTCTGGTCAGATTAATAATAGGCAAAAGCAATCAGGATCACACACAAAGAGTCACTTTATTGTTATTTACCAACGTTACAAGAATCTCACCAGACCAACTACATTCTCTTGGAAAATGTCAGGAAAAGGGGACAAAGATTCTAAGCTCAGCCCTAGTTATTCTTTTCAATAGACTATACATACCCAGTTCCTATTGATATAAGATTAATCAAATTTATTAATCAAATTAATCATATTGATATAAGATTCTATAGAATATCTATAGAATACTTTATTGGCCAAGTGTGATTGGACACACAAGGAATTTGTCTTGGTGTAAATATTCTCAGTATACATAAAAGAAAAGATACATTCGTTAAGAATCAAGAATCATACCGTACAACACTTAATGATAGTCATAGGGTATAATCAGCAATCAAATCATACTAGGAAACAGTCAATATAAATTGGAAGGATACAAGCGACAAAGTTACAGTCCTACAATCACAAGTGGGAGGGGATGAGTGATAAGGAGTGATGAGAAGGTTAGCAGTAATAGTAGTGCAGACTTTGTAATAGTTGAATAGTGTTGAGGGAATTATTTGTTTAGCAGAGTTATGGCTTTCAGGAAAAAAACTGTTCTTGTGTCTAATCGTTCTGGTGTGCAGGGCTTTATAGAGTCGTTTTGAGGGAAGGAGTTGAAACAGTT
Source organism: Bungarus multicinctus (assembly GCA_023653725.1). Classification (NCBI taxonomy): domain Eukaryota; kingdom Metazoa; phylum Chordata; class Lepidosauria; order Squamata; family Elapidae; genus Bungarus; species Bungarus multicinctus. Next base: position 18,195,752 of record CM042841.1, read on the forward strand.
TATGTCCAAGATGTGAGGGGTTTATAAATATTTTCACAGCCCTCTTTTTGACTTGTGCAGGATACAGGTCCTCGGTTGAAGGCAGGTGGGTAGTAAATGTTTTTTCTGCAGTCCTAATTATCCTCTGAAGTCTGTGTCTGTCCTGCTGGGTTGCAGAACCAAACCACACAGTTACAGAGGTGCAGATGATAGACTCAATTAATAAAAGATTAATCAAATTAATGTCTCCTGTCATTGGCCAAGGGTTATAGATGACTATCTTCTCTGAAAATCAAATCTTCCTCAAAATTTTATGCTGGCGGCATTGTCAGAAATCTGCTGACATTCAGAAGGCTTTCGACTGTGGCCCAGATATAAAATTCCAGTTTTGTGTCATCTATGTAGGCATGCTTTTCTTGGGGTTGTTGGGGTTTTTTGTCCCTCTGCAGCTGTTAAAAGGTCAAAGGTAATCAGATAAGCCAGGACGGATGCTATATGTCATTGTAATTGACTTGAGCTATTGTAATGCAGGCCCAGGAAAGGCGAGAGTAAAATAGTGTCAAGAGGGGCATCTAAGGAGATAGTAAAGATGTCCCATTATTAGGAAAAGTGGGCACCCTGCAGCGAACGGATGCTCTTCCAACAATTTGTGTCAATAAAGAAATGTGGTGGCATAAAAATGAAACCAAAAGTATATATCAGGAGTTATCTTTCATGGTAGAGTACTTCCTTGAGCGGAAAGATAAGGGACGTGAAATCGAGGGATGATTATTTGCTTATTGTGGCTTATCTGGGTGTTGTTGTTACATGAAGGAAGTTTGAATTAGAAAGAGGCAAAACAGTGGACAAGTTCCAAGTCTCTTATCGCCCAGAAACACCAGCTGTTATGTGGTATCCTTGGTACTCTGAGCTTGGTTGTTTCCTTGCAAATGTTTTGTTACCAAGCTAGGAAACATTATCGGTGCTAGAAAAGAGTGGGGTTAACTCCCTGTTTAAATACAGTAACTTGCCTTGCCATTTTTGGTAGGGGAGACATTATCTCATTAATCTATTTGCTATGGAATCCTTGACGCTCTCTGAGCTTGGTGGTTTTCCTGCAGATGTTTTATGACCCAACTAGGTAACATCATCAGTGCTAGAAGGGAATGAGGAGAAGGAAGAGGAGGGTTGTGGGGTACTTAGTGCTCTCTGAGCTTGGTGGTTTTCCCGCAGATGTTTCATGACCCAACTAGGTAACATTATCAAATGCTAGAAGGGAATGGAGTTAACTCCCTGTTTGTACATTAGTACATGGGTGCTAGAAGAGAGTAGAGCTTGCTCTCCTTTTATATACTAATGGCTTGCCCTGTCAGCATTGGTGGGAGTGTTCTTGGTGGTTTTTTAATTACAATATTGTTTGTCTAAGTTGGTAGTTCTTCAATTGGGGTGTTATTTCAGAAAACACTAAGGATCCCACACTTCTTATTTTTTTTAAAAAAAATTTAAAATATTGTTTTATTTGTTCCCTAGTATGATTTGATTGCTTATTAGTAACCTATGACTATCACTAAGTGTTGTATCTTATGATTCTTGATGAATGTATTTTATTTTTTCTTTATGTACACTGAGAGCTTATGCAACAAAGACAAATTCCTTGTGTGTCCAATCACACTTGGCCAATAAAGAATTCTATTCTATTCTATTCAACCCTGAACTACAACTATTCTGTTCTATCAGTACTAGATGTTATGTCAGCACTGGACAGCTCCTTCTTTCTATTTCTAATACCTCTTGTACGCTGACTGAACTGCTATTCAAAAGGGGTGTTTGTGACTTAACCTTAAGCCTGCATAAAGTCAGCACAAGCTCCAGATGCCTTCTTAGGATGACAAGAATGTCATTCTGAAAAGTTGGTGATTATGCAGCAGAGCTTGGAGAAAGCAAAGTAACATTTCTAAAAAGGAGAACTGGCTGCTTTTGTTTTTGTTTTTTTTTAAATTCTTTGCTTATATGTTCTGCAATAAACTTGTACCCCCTTCCTTAGGAGTCTCGTGTCTTCTTTTCCTTACGCATTAGGAATGTCTGCCAGCTTTGTTTAAAGGTTTCAGTGGCCCATAGCCCAAGTAGCATTATAATTGGCAACTTCATTAGCACCATCTCCAGAAGAGTCAAGGATTCAAGACACAACGGAGAGAGATAATACATCGAAAATAGGTTTCCTGGGAGAATTGTATTGTTTCCAAGGGTGGATGTAAGCAGCCAACATCAAATAACCATTAGTTCCTTCTATCACATTCTCCGAACATTTTCAAACTGCGTCTCCCTCGACCAATATTAACTAAGCAGCCATTCAGCCTCAGAATTCACAGGAGTTTGCTTGCCCAAGCCTTTAGATTTGAGTGTCTCCTTTTAAACTCCCCTTCATTTAAACTTTCTCTAAAGAAAAAGATTTCTTTTTTTTTAGATGGCTAATTTCAGCTTCCTTTCGAGGAGGCAGCGGTTAATTCAAAGGTCTGGGTTGTTAGAAAACTTGGTCCTGTCAAATGCAATTTTGGAATTTGGAGGGTGAAATTCTTCAGACAAAAAGAAACATTTGGGATCCACTAATGATGCTGCATTCAAGAAGCAGCTTATTTGATAGCATTCAAAGTTCTTATGGTGCTGTCCCATCCATAAGTTTAAAGAATCACCAAAACAGTGTAGCCTTATTAGAAATTTGCCAGCCATATACTGGATTCTTCAGCATCACACACACAGTTGGAGAGGGCAGATGGCTCTGCCATGAGAGATACTTTTCAGTCCTTGGTGCACTCTGAGCTTTGTTGTTTTCTTGCAGATTTTTCATCATTCAACCAGGTAACATCATCAGTGCTAGAAGGGAATGGTGGCTTGCCCTTTTATATAAAGAAATATATCCCAAAATATCCCTTCAGTAATAAAACAACTGCAAGAAAACAACCAAGCCCAGAGAAACCTAGGACCTTCATAATTCAACCCTAAATTATTCTCTTCTACAAGAGATACTTTATCTGTGATTATGGACTTTGTTGTAGAGATGCTAGAGTGAGTTATCTGTGTTGTAAAGCAAAGCTTGGGATCCTGCTTGAATATCAACAATTCTACTAGAGATAGGATCTCTCCTGGATCCTTCCTGGAATTGATCTGTGGCCTGTTGGTGGAGAACCCTTGCTTTTTGAACTTCTGGTACTTCAACCTACTCCAGCCAGTACTGGTTTAACCTGACACAGTTCTGTAGAACCATCAGGGAAAAGTAGTTTATAGTCCCACAATTCCAATGGGTTTGGGGTGGAACTAAAGGGGGAAATTTTCTTTAGCAGTACCAACCCTTCTGGAATGCATATCTCTGAAGCTTTTCTGTGATGGCATCTTTTTATTCCTTTTCCTTAATTTTGTGTCTACTTTGTGCTAATTCTTGTTGACTTTGGTGATTCTAGAGGGCTCCTCTCAGGATTTTATCAGACCATTTCTGCAACCCAACAGGACAGACACAGACTTCAGAGGATAATTAGGACTGCAGAAAAAAAATTACTACCAACCTGCCTTCAGTCAAGGACCTGTATACTGCATGAGTCAAAAAGAGGGCTGTGAAAATATTTACAGACCCCTCACATCCCAGACATAAACTGTTTCAACTCCTTCCCTCAAAACAATTCTATAGAGCCCTGCACACTGGAACAAATTAGACACAAGAACAGTTTTTTTCCCGAACGCCATCACTCTGCTAAAAAAATAATTCCCTCAACACTGTCCAACTATTTACAAAGTCTGCACTACTATTACTATTAATCTTCTCATTACTCCTTAACACCCATCCCCTCCCACTTGTGATTGTAGGACTGTAACTTTGTCGCTTAAATCCTTATGATTTATATTGACTGTTCCCTAGTATGATTTGATTGCTTATTGTACCCTATGACTATTATTAAATGTCGTACCTTATGATTCTCGACTCTTAATGAATGTATCTTATCTTTTTTATGTATACTGAGAGCATTTGCACCTAGATAAATTCCTCGTGTGTCCAATCACACTTGGCCAATAAAGAATTCTATCTATCTATCTATCTATCTATCTATCTATCTATCTATCTATCTATCTATCTATCTATCTATCTATCCATCCATCCATCCATCCATCCATCCATCCTTCCTTCCTTCCTTCCATCCATCCATCCATCCATCCATCCATCCATCCATCCATCCCTCTATCCATCTATCTATCTATCTATCTATCTTGTTCTATTTAAGTTCCCAAGAATCAAAGCAAAAGTGTAACACACAAACAAACTAATACATATTTATAGTGGAATTTTTTTAATGGGGATTTGTTCTATTTTGCATTTCCAGAGCTAACACAAGAACGGAAGTTGTTTGCTGCAAAACCATTTGCTCTTCTTTGGTTTTTCAGCATTTTTGCGCCGTTTGTCAGAGTTTATGTGGATGGTACCGATGTGTGAGACACAGTGAACAAATATCCCCCCCAGCCATGTTTGCTGCTTGTTTCATTTATTCCCTAAACAAAGTCACCCAACATGTGACAATGTGAAAAACTAATTAAAGTAATTGCTCCTTTAGATTCCATAAAAAAGCATTATGTTTAAGCTGCAGTAAGTGCAACTAAATGTTTCCTGGAATTGGTGATCAGTCTTACATCACTGAATAGGTATTTTGGCTCATTCTTGTATGGCAAAGGGCTGCTTCAGTTTAGCAACATTGGGGTCTTTTCTAGCATCAGCTGCTCTTAATAGGTCCTACTGTAACATTTCTATGGTGTTTAGATCTAGATTTTGGCTTGGCTATTCCAATGGAATTTGTGTCTCATGAACTCTCTTGGTCTTCCTGCATGATTAACTTGTGTTTCAGTTTCAATTGACGGGCCAACAGCTTCACTGTAGAGTTCTCTACTAGAAGGCAACATTTGCCTTCCTTTGATGATGGCAAGTCAACCAGATCCTGAGACAGCAAAGAATCTCAAAATGATCATCACCCTGGTTGAGATAAAGCTTTTATTGCAGAATTCAGTATTTGGTTTCTACCAGACATAGCAACACCAAGGTAGCTTCCAAAGGTCCATTTTTGATTCAACTTGTCCATAGGACATCCTTCCAGAAGATCAGCTGAGAGCTTCTGAGTAAGCTTTTGGGAGCTTGAAGCTATTGAGAACCAGCATCCGTTGTTCTTAGTGACTGATAAATCCCAATTTGCTTTCCCAAAGGTGCTTTTTTCAAGGGGCAAACTGGACGTTCTGGTTTTTCTTTGAAGACGTTTCGCTTCTCATCCAAGGAGCTTCTTCAACTCTGACTGGATGGTGGGGAATGGAAGGATTTATACTCCTTGCAGATAGCTGGTCATTTGTATCCTTTTTAGAGAGCTGTGGGAGCCACTTGGAGGTTTATCTGTGTCATCAGGATCACCTGAGTAGTGCAAATGGGTGTGGAGTTTCTTGGAATTGCTGAAAGGACTGTTGGAGACTGGAGATAGGTGATGTTGTATCCCTCCTTCTCTGAAGGAGGGCTGTTCGATTTTGGCATATATGGCCTCTTTACCCCCTCTTTAAACCAGAAAGTCTAATCACCTCTTTAAAAAAGCACCTTTGGGACAGCCATGACCTGGATGATGGAGAATCTCCATAGACATCCAATTTGCTATGTTCCCTACATCGCTTATAAACTAATTCAGCCATTGAATAGCTTTTGCCATCAGGACGTTTTGCCTAATATTGCATCTGCCCTCCTTTAACTTAAGAACATTATTTCCTTTCCTGCATTCTGTTACAACAGAAAATAAACCTTTCCTGCTGTCTTGTTGCCTTAGATATTCATAATGAGATTCTTCCCAGAGGAACATCGTCCATACTCAGCCCTGAACCGGATGGCCCAAATCAGCCATTAATTTCCTTTAAATAAATCTGCGTAATAAAGATTAACAGGCTACTCTCCTTCTCTTCTTCTTTCCAGAGCTGGCTGACTTAGAAGTGGTTCTTAAATCAGCCTTTGAAGAACAGAAACCTCCTAAAATCTAATTGTTGCACATTAGCATTGCATCATCTCAGATATATTTATTCCCAGCTGTTTCCTGCCCCCTCAACAAATAGCCAAACCTCCAAAATGGCAGAAGCAGATGCATTACGGTTTCTACAGAGTGGGATACATACTGTGAGGTTTGTGGGATTCACAGATGTTGGGTACACAGGAGGACATTTTCCATAATCACTAAACACTCCTGTAGGTAAAGTGTTGTCTTTTATCACTGCTGTAGAACCTCCTTGAAACCAAAGGGAAAAAAAACAAAACAAGAAATCACTTCTTTTCACTATGGTACACACCTATTTGCATAAATGCTTCTGCCAGACTCTGTCCATATTGGCCCTGGCATGCTAAATTGGATTTCACAGCTGGTTATTGTTAGTTCTCTGTGTTTGTGGTATCCCCTTCTAGCAAGTGAGGTACAGGGTTCAGTTTAAGCTCACCATTCACTGCCAAGAGAGATGAGAATCATTTATACCTAGTTTTGATGCTAGTTTTGGCACACGTGGCCAATAAAGAATTCTGTTCTATTCTATTTTATCCCATCCCATTCTATTTTTTATTTTCTATTATATTCTATATTCTATTCCATATTCCACTCTATTCTATTTTCTATTCCATTCTATTCTATTCTATATTCTATTCTATTATTCTACTCTCTTCTATTCTTTCTATCCTATCCTATTTCATTCCATTCTATTTTCTATTTTATTCTATATTCTATGCTATTCTATTTTCTATTCTATATTATTCTATATTCTATATTCCATATTCCACATTCCATATTCCATATTCTATTCTATTCTGGAAATGTCAGGGAATGAACTTGTAGTTCTGAGTGTGAGAAGCTAGTGTTCCAGCCATGTATTATGAGTCCCTGTTTTAGATATGACCTTGATCAAGCAACAGCCTTTTGGGTCTCCCCACCGTTATTGATTAAAGTTCACTTGTACATGTCTGTTCTTATGATTTATGGTTACAAACACAATGCATCTTTGTTCTGTGGCCCAGAGCTAATATTTTGTTCCTTCCTGTGATGAAGTTAATGAAGGAAGCAGCAGGCCCTATTATAAGTGGGAGAAGAAGAGGAAACAATAGGCCAGAAACCTGAACCAGCGAAAGGCTTTTATTAACATAGCAGATTCAGTCAATGGGGATATTTGTGAGCAGGTACTCCTTTCAACCTTGTTTTCCTGTGATTTGCTTACAATTTTCTCACTTAATTTCAGACAGCTTTGTTAAGTGACACTTCTCCCTACAATGCATTCCATGATAGATGTAAAAGAGGCCTTTCTTTCTCTTTATTTCTTTCTCTAGAGATGGCATTTTCTTCTTGTTCTTCTTCTTTTTCAAATCGGTAGCAACCCTGACATTATTAGATGGAGAAGGTTGTATTGCTTCTTGTTTGTGTGTTTATTCTATGCTGATTTCAAGGACCAGCACAGGGGTATTGTGTATTGTTAAACAGGCATTTTTCACATACTTCCCCTTTCCTCCCTGCTCTTTCCATCCCCCAGGAATGTACTTGAGCATTGGAGGGCACAGATCAGAGGGGAGAACTCTCTGAGTCTCCAAGATACCGCAAACAACAAACAACAAATATGGCTTCAGTTACTCTTCAATGCAATGAAGTTGTTTGTCAAAATCCAACCAATGACAGAGAAATACTTCAAAGGGAAAATGGGGGGAGGGGGAATGGAGGGGAGGAGAAGGCAGGGGAGGGCAGGGGGAAAAAAGAGAGAGAGGAAGGAAGGAAGGAAGGAAGAAAGGAAGAAAGAAAGAAAGAAAGAAAGAAAGAAAGAAAGAAAGAAAGAAAGAAAGAAAGAAAGAAAGAAAGAAAGAAAGAAAAGAAAGAAAGAAAGAAAGAAAGAAAGAAAGAAAGAAAGAAAGAAAGAAAGAAAGAAAGAAAGAAAGAAAGAAAGAAAGAAAGAAAGAAAGAAAGAAAGAAAGAGTAGGTAGAAAGGAAAGCAAGGAAGGAAAGAGAAAGGAAGAAAGGAATGAAAGAAAGAAAGTAGAAAGAAGGAAGGAAGAAGAAAGAAAGAAAGAAAGAAAGAAAGAAAGAAAGAAAGAAAGAAGGAAGGAAGGAAGGAAGGAAGGAAGGAAGGAAGGAAGGAAGGAAGGAAGGAAGGAAGGAAAATTTGACTGTCATGTGCAAGTAACCCAAACCATTTGAATAGGCTCAAGTAGATATTTTATTATTGATGACCTATATTACAAGAATCTTGCCATGCTACCTGCCTTCCCTTGAGAAAAAGACACATATTGACCAAACTGTTTGACCCCCAACGGTCTTTTTGCTCCCTTTTTAAAATTAGGCACTTTCACTCAATCATTAATCCAGGCTTTGTATTCAAAATGTTCCCCCTTCACCCACAAATAAGAATCACCTATTGTATAACCTATTACATTGTGTCCTTTTTTAAACATGGAAGCATGTCATCTTGCAGAAATCTACAGTGATTATTGTAACATCCTCCTGTACAACACAATTCTCCTGCAATGAACCTCAGATTTGTAAAAATGTTCGCTTGTGCTCTTCTGCCACTCTGACAATGGGATCATTGTTGATTGTTTGGGTCATTGCCTACCTACAGTATACCTGAAATTATAATCGCGGGTCACTTTTACCCCACTGTTTTGCTGTGTTAATTTTGTGTTGTAGGTGTTTTCCAAGGAGAAAAGTAAATTTTCACTTGTAAAAAAAGAAACCTGGGGTCATTTAAGTAGATGCAAACCTAATGCAATGTTGCCACCTAGTGAAATAACCATGATCAGACTATTTTAAGTCCTGGTATGCTTAACACCTTGCAAACCCTGTTTGACTTGGGAAAATATTATTGCATCCTTCATTGAAATGAGCCCCCGTAGATGGGAGTAGAGAAGGTGCAAGAATGAAAGAAGAGGTTTACATTCAATTAAGTCTCCCAGTTCTTTTTGATACACAAGCCAGAATTTCGTTTACTAATTCATGTTTTATCAAAAAAAAGTCCAGAATTTGAAGCTACCACACTCTGGTTGCTTTCCAGCAGTGATACTCCAGACCATGTTGGTACATGCACAAACCAACAATGCTAAACCTTGCTAATTTTGAGAACTAAGTCTATACACTCTGTTCCATAAGCATACAAGTTGCTGCATGTTTAAAACAAGTAATAGACAATTAAATCAATGCATCAAGCCCCATATATAAACAGAAGGTTAAAAAAGGAGGCCAGTAAAATCATGAAATAGCTTTAACCATTTAAAACCTGATGGGATAGTGCTGTCTTTATTCATCTTCCAAAGATAAGAAGAAAAGATTAACTCATATTCAATCTTGTACAAGCACCAGGGTACTGCTAGATAAAAGTTCCTGTCTCAGACAGTGTTGCCATACAACTTCAAGTGATGGCTCATGCAACCCATAGTCATAATAGCAGATTACAGATAGAAGGAGAACAGTTGCAGAAATTGGATTTGTCTGGTCTAGTGAAAAGAAGGACTAGGAATGACATGATAGCAGTGACCCAATATTTGAAGGGCTGCCACAAAGAAGAGGGGGTTAACCTATTTTCCAAAGCACCAGGAGGCAGGACAAAAAGCAATGGATGGAAACTAATCAAGGAGAGAAACAACTTAGAACTAAGGAGAAATTTCCTGACAGTGAGAAAATTAACCAGTGGAATTGTTTGCCTTCAGAAGTTGTGGTTACCTCATCATAGGTGTTTTTAAAAAGAGATTGGATAACCATTTGTTGGAAATGATATAGGATCTCTTATTTGAGCAGGGGTGGACTATAAGACCCCTTCAAGGTCCCTTCCAGATAACAGATAATCAGAGTTGGAAGGGACCTTATAGGTCATCTAGTCCAACCCCCCGCCCAAGTGGGAGACCCTACACCATTTCTGACAAATGGCAGTCCAATCTCTTATTGAAAGTCTCAAGTGATGGTGTTCCCACAGCTTCCGAGGGCAAGCTGTTCCATTGGTTGATTGTTTTCACTGTCAGAAAGTTTCTCCTTATTTCCAGGTTAAATCTCTCCTTGTTCAGTTTCCATCCATTATTCCTTGTCTGGCCCACAGGCACTTTAGAAAATAGCTTGACCCCTTCCTCCCTATGGCAGCCCCTCAAATTTGGGAAGACTGCTATCATGTCTCCCCTAAACCTTCTCTTTACTAGACTAGCCAGGCCCAGTTCCTGCAACCGTCCGTTGTATGTTTTAGCCTCCAGTCCCCTAATCATCCTGGTTGCTCTTCTCTGTACTTTTTCTAGAGCCTCAACATCTTTTTTATAATTCTATCCTTCGGATTCTGTCCTTCGGATACTTTACTCACCTGCTTCCACCCATCCCCCCTCTTCCATAGCTCTTTCATGAGCAAAATTAAAATATACTCCAGGAAAATACTCTGCAGTTTGATATTTCATGTAGTTGATTAGCTGGATCAATTATCATCTGTACCAGCTAGTCTATATGGGAGTCAGGAATGATAGAAACAGGGGTCTATAATGACATCTGGAAAACAGAAGATTGTTCATCAATGCTTATCTTTCCTGGGTAAAGAGTTTAAAGCCATGACTTTGGAACTTAATGTTTCATAGAATTTCCCCAGCCTTGCATTGGGAGATGCCAAAATGGCCACTCTGCCTCAGAATGCTGGGAATTGTAGTCCTAATACAGTTTTCTGCATAGCAAGTTCTTCTGTCTCCTTCCTTGTATTGGAAGAACTGACCTCAGAGAATTCTATGCAACTCAGAAAAGGAATTATCCCACTGCAGTTCATCTTCTGGAACTGGGATTGTTTTACCTTCTAATACTGATGATGTTGTCTAGTTGGGTAATGAAATGCAAGAAAACAACCAATCTTGGAGAGCACCAAGGGTCCCACAATTTTACCTCTTCCCTCAAGGAGAGCGTCAGCCGTGGAAGCCATATTTTATTTGGAAGCTTCGAATCTGCCACATTTTAGTGCCTGGGAATTTGGGAGGGGGGATTTCATAGAAAGGTGGAAGATTAGACTCAACCACATTCTTCTCATAAAGTCAAGGACATGTTATCATGCATCTGGAGAGGAGTTTCTGGAGGAATGTCTTCCGTTGGGACAATGGTTGATTGGGCCATGTGATGGACTGGTGGGTGCAGGGGATGGGCTTGTGAATTTCAATTGGGGAGGGAAAACCCAGAACTTTCAGATTAGGATTTTCCCAGATGTGCCAATATGATTTCTTTAATAAATTCTTACTTGGATGAACTTTGTTTCTGAGTGCTAAATGAAATGGGGAGTTTCATTGGAATGCTGGCACACACACAAATGTGCCTCATAAGACTTGTGGGAAGCCATAGGGTTTCCATCTACTTTAAAAAAAAAATTATGTCTCCTTCTTAGTTCATCAAAGTATATTTGATAGATGATGTTCACCTGGATTTTGTCCAAACATTCTAACCCTAATTGAAACACATTCAACTTGGTGGGTTAGCAAGTTCCACAGAATATTGTTTGGCAACGTTTGCCATCAGGAAATTCAGAATGTATTTAGTTCTCCTGCTTTATGTACAAGCTCAAATATATTATGCTAGATGTTGACCTGTGTTGCGGCAGATATTTTCAATTAAGAAAACATTTAGATAGTAAACTCTCATTCAGGAAAAGTAGTTTTTTAATTAAACAGATGGTGATAACAAAGAAATTAATGAACACGTACTTGTTTGCCTGCTTTACTCATTTGGCTTCCTAAATTATTCAGGTTATGCAGCAATTAAGTGTTAATTGCTTTTAGACAAATGGATATCTCAAGATGAATGACGACATGCACCAGAATTGCCTCTGGAACTTGTGATAACCCAAGACCCATGTCTTTTCCCCCCCTGGCTGACAGCTTCAAAACCCTCATTTTTAGAGGTGGTGTTCAGCAGGTTTTGACCAGTTCTGGAGAACTGGTAGTAGAAACTTTGAGTAGTTTGGAGCACGGGCTAATACCACCAGTTGGAAGGGACCTTGGAGGACTTCTAGTCCAACCCCCTGGTTAGGCAGGAAACTCCATACCATTTCAGACAAATGGCTATCCAATTTTTTCTTAAAAACCTCCAGTGTTGGAGCATTCACAACGTCTGCAAGCAAATTGTTCCACTGATTGATTATTCTAACTGTCAGGAAATTTCTCCTTAGTTCTAGGTTGCTTCTCTCCTTGATTAGTTTCCTTCTTGTCCTACCCTCAGGTGCTTTGGAGAATAAGTAGGTTCCCTCTTCTTTGTGGCAACCCCTGAGATATTGAAAGACTCCTATCATGTCACCCAAGTCCTTCTTTTCATCAGACTATACCCAGTTCCAGCAACCGTTCTTCATATGTTTTAGCCTCCAGTCTCTTAATCATCTTTGTTGCTGTTCTTTGCACTCCTTCTAGAGTCTCAACATCTTTTTCTTACATCGTGGCAACCAAAACTGGATGCAGTGTTCCAAGTGTGGCCTTACCAAAGCATTATAAAGTGGTATTAACCACTTTATAATGAGTGCCCATTCTTCAGCTAAGCCTAACAGAATCAACAATTCTGATTTAGAATGGAAATCCAACTATGGACTGGCCATATTTTTGCAGTGGTTGTGATGAAAGCCTCAATCTCTCCAGCCACCAAGTAGGTACACCACGATTCAAGAATTATGTTAGCAACCTTTCTCTTAGAGCAGACATGATTTTACAGAGCACTCCTGTCCGAAGAAGAGTCTAAGTAGTTATTTGCAAATAGTCAACATTCAATCATGTTCTATTATTATTGGGTTTTGCATTTTACCTGGAAAATCAACACAACCCAGGTGGCCAGAAAGGCCCAACAGGGGCTCCATTTCCTCAGGGTCTTGTGGAAGAATAAAGTAGAACAACAGCTGATGACCTCCTTTTACCGGTCCACAATAGAAAGCATCCTCTCATATTGCACTATGGGTGGTAAGCTGGCTTGACAGCCATGGGTAGAAAGACCTGCAGAGGGTGATGAGCACAGCAAAAACATCGTGGGCTGTTCCTTGATACCGCTAGATGACCTCGCTAGGGCTCGCTGCCTTAGAAGAGTGAGGAAAATCCTCAGGGATGACACACATCCCAATCAGCATTTCTTCACTCTCCTATCATCGGGTAGGAGATACAGAAACATAACCAGCCACACCAACAGGCTGAAGAACAGTTTCTACCCGTGGGTATGTCAGACACGTAAATGGAAAATAACTTCATGTCAACCTAGTATGATAGACTTGCGGGGCCAGCATGTTGTGCAACAAGGTCACACAGTGTAATAAGATTGGGATTGGGTTAGGGACTTCTGTCCACCCTGTGAGTTGTGTTGGGGTGTGTGTGTGCATGAAGGGAGACTCAGCCAATCTCATTGTACGCACGTTGTACTCTGACAGTAAAGGTAATAATAAGTGATTGCATACTTCAAATAAAATTGGCTTGATAATGGGACACAAATGAGACTGCTTCCTCCTGGAACTGAACCGCTGCCTAGAAATAACCCCTCGGTGAGACAAACGGCAAATAAATTTAACAAATAAAAATAAAACTTCCTAGGGCAGGGATTTCCAAACTTGGCAACTTTAAAAATTGTGGACATCAACTCCCAGAATTCCCCAGCCAGCATGGGAGAACCTTATCCTCCGAATTCGAGGCACAGTAATAGTGAGGCCAAAAGCCAAAGATTTAATGCAAAATGAATACCTGTTCAGCTACTGTTGCTGCTAACCTATCAGATGCAGAACTGACCAACAGAACCTAATTAGCTCTTTAAGCTCATTTATGTGCTTCCTTAAATCTTGAGCTTGTCACATTCAAAATTTGTTGAAACGCTAATAATATTCAGGATCATGTACTTGCATTAAGAGACAACATGTGCTGGCATCATAATGAAAATTTTAATCCTGGCAATTCATTATTATGTTTAACAACTTTTTATTTATTTATCTAGGTGAGTCGTTTATCTTTCTGGCAAGATTTACAAGACAGTTTGATTAAAAGTACTGAAAACCTGGAGCAAGTTATTTATTTGGTGTTGATCTTGGGGGTTTTTAATTCAGTAAAAATTTTGGCCACCAAACCACACTTATTTCAATGAAGCGAACACATGTCTCATCTAGTAACAAATGCTTTTCTTCATATAATAGACAAATATTTAATTTGAATGCAGAGACTAAGAGAGGCTATAATTTACACATGCAAGCTATAAATAAAATTATAAACAAACTAATTTTAGCGATGACACTGTTATCTATCCCAATGCAGACTAGAAAAAGGGAAATAGTTCCTAAGATCCTGCAAGGCAGTGGGTTTAATCTCATTTTCCAATCAAATTAACCCCGCCCCCCAAAATGGGTTTGCCCTAAACTATGGTTTATAGTTCAGCTGTTATGTGAATCTAGCCACTTGGGGTTCATTTCAACAACCATTGTTACATAAAAGGAGTCTCAGCAGATTTTATTCCACTGTTGTGGACTATGGGGGCAGCCCTCATGCTCATTTCAAAGCTGTCGAGCCAATGTTTCCTGAAGACATTTCCATGGTCATGTAGCCAGCATGATGCACTGTTGTCTTCCCACTGAAGTGGTACCTATTAATCTACTCACATTTTCATGCTTTCAAAATGCCAGGTTGGCAGGAACTGAGGTCAGGATAGGAGCTCACCCATTTGCATGGAGCTCAGATCTTGAACCTGGATTGCCGGTTTTCCATCCAACATAGAATTTTTGAAATCTTTGCTTTGTCTGATTCCTGACCTGCCTTACCTTGGACTGTTGACTGACTCAAAGATCATGTAGATCTCCAACATCAACAATAACAATAGGAGCAACCTCTATTGAACAAAACATCCCAATGGGCTTCTTTGCAAAGGATATGTTCCTATGTTCCTGTGCAAGAAAATGTTCTCTGAGCCATCATTCTCTAGTTAAAAGAAAAGAAGAGGAAAGAGAGGAATTCTGTAACTGCTTTCATGCTCATCTGCGACACTTTGATTTTTTTCCCCCAAAGATAACAAAAGTATAATAAAAATAAACACAGCCTATTTCTGGGGGATCTTCCCCATTAAGCAATCAGTATCTCTTCTATCTCAGTTTTCCATCCAAAGAAAGGTGAAATATAGACAAAGCGTATAGATAAACAATTTTGTTTTTAAGAGGGAAGGGAAGGAGAGAAAAACAGAAAGAAAGAAACCATCGCGGGAGAATCTGTCTGGAACTGGCAGCCAACTTCAAGGGTACCTTCTGAGACAAACCCGACAGGCAATGCTTTTGAAACGTGAATCAAAGGGCACCCAGTTAGGGAGGAACTTGCTGTAGTCAATTAAAGATGATCTTGCAGCAAAACACAGCTCAATCGAGATGAGGAGATTGCAACCTGTCTCCCTCCGTGCGCTGAAGCTCTAGCGAAGCCGCCATGGGGTTTAATCACCCGCCCCCTGAACCAAAAATGATGCTCAGGGATTTGCTTCCTTAATGTTCTTCAGGGAGGAAAGATTTATGCATCAACGTCCTTGGAAAAAACTTTCAAAACTTAAGCAGTGGGACTTCCTTTACGAGAAGCTGATGAGGATGGTTAGAGCTGGGCCTTAATAAGATCAGTGGGGTTTTATGCCATTCGTAAGAAGGTAGGCTTGAAGCTGTGCTGGAGGAGGAGAGGGGCTAAGTAGGAGGCGTGATTAAGCCACAAGGGAAGCACTCTTAAACACAGAATTTAATCTTTGAGAATCTCTACTAGCTCTGGCTTGCTATTTTGCTTGGAGGGGTGGGGTTTCCCCCTGTGGATTTTACTCTGCTAGTCATTGCTGATTTTAGCTGGTGGTGCTCATCTCCCTCTCAAGCCCATTGGGCCAGCGCTGTCCAAAGGCATTTCTGCAGTCATGTGGCCAGCATGACATCACAGAGCACTGTAGCTGACAAGCCCACAGTTTTAACCCCTGAGCCATCACTCTGTCCCTTATTTTGCTGGGGTAATTAACCTTGCAGTCTTTATCTTGACAGGTGAGAGCTACTTGACTATTCTGACCCACGCCCTTTTCCAACGAATCAAACACAATCCAAAGGGAACAGAAATCTTTTAATGCTTCTGCAAAATAATTAGCTGTGACAAGCACAAGCCTTATAAAACTGTGCGAGACTTGCCAAAAGATAACAGACAAGAAATAATTTGCAATACAAGAATCTTCAAATGCAAACTCAGGATACTGGAATGTCCATGAGGCTGGAGTTTCAAAATGTCTTTGTTTTCTGCAAAGAACATTCGTTTCACAGGTGGCTTTTATCTTCTTGAAGGAGGGGCCATTACCTTGCAGCCTTACTCCCGAGTCGCCCGTGCTATTGTAACTGCTCTTTCCTACGAGCACACGCGCACTTGGCACAGGCTCCTCGGGAACCTTCTCCTCGCTGCTGCCAGCCCCCACAATCTCTGAAGGCAGCAGCCTTCAGTATGTGTTTGTGTGTGAGTGTGAACAACCTCAAAATGGCAGGTGCAACCAGGATATCAAAGCCCCATCTCTATTTCATATACACAGGTAGTTGTTGACTTATGACCAATCACTTAGCAAACACTTGAAGTAAAACAATAGAGTTACAACAAGATTCTGAAGTTACAACAGCCAGCTTCCCCTTCCCCAGCAGTAAGATGACCAAGGGACACTTGAAAACCATCCCACTTTTACAAGCATTTTGCAGCGTCCTGTGGTCGTGTGACCGCTTTTTCAAGGTTTTTGCCAAAAATTTGCGTTGACTTCTGACTTTTGGCAAAACAGGCCCAAAATGAACAGAACTTGCTTAACGACCACCACAGGAAAAAAAAAAACAGTTGCAAAATCAGGTTGGGCATGTGGTTGAGTCACTTTATGATCAACACAATTGATGACCATTAAAGGCAGGTTCTATTATCGATGACGAGGGATACTTGTATTGTACACATGTAAAACAGAGTGAGGCTTCAGTCAGCCAGTCACACCCACCAAATAGAGCTGTTGATGTCCATCTAGATCAAGGGTCTTCAAACTTAACAGCTTTAAGACTTTTGGACTTCAACTCCTCCAGTCACATTAGCTTAGGAATTCTGGGAGTTGAAGTCCACAAGTCTTAAAGCTGTCAAGTTTGAAGACCTTTGCTCTATTCTTTCTTTCTTTCTTTCTTTCTTTCTTTCTTTCTTTCTTTCTTTCTTTCTTTCTTTCTTTCTTTCCTTTCTTTCTTTCTCTTTCTTTCTTTCTTTCTTTCTTTCTTTCTTTCTTTCTTTCTTTCTTTCTTTCTTTCTTTCTATTCTATCTCTATCTATTCTACCTCTCCTTATCTATCTATTCTATCTACCCTCTTTCTCTCTCTATTCTATCTCTCTCTCTCTCTTCTACCTCTCTTTATCTATTCCAGGGGTCTTCAAACTTGGCAGCTTTAAGACTTGTGGATTTCAACTCCCAGAATTCCTCCTCCAGTCATGTTAGCTGAGGAATTCTGGGAATTGAAGTCCACAAGTCTTAAACTTGCCACGTTTGAAGACCCTTGATCTAGATCCACATAGATACCCCTCTAAAGTAGCTTCTTGCCTAAAATTAGCTGGGGCCCTTTCACTGGGAGATTCTCCGTAATATTTATTTATTTACAAATATTTATCTATTTATAAATAAATCTCGATAATATAAACGGATGTGGCTTGTGGTGCTGAACACCATGGATCTGGCACCAGTTTGGCAATTAGTATTTCCTAGACTGGAATGCTGGGAGCCTTTTTTTTTAAACTGCATAATTGAGGAACAATTGGAAAATGTTAATTCCTTGTACATCTGGAAGATGGTGTGAAGAAGAGCACAAGAACAAATTAAAACAGAATATAGGTCAAAAATCCTTTTAGGACTCATCGGGGAGTACGTCTCATTTGCTTAATTGCATTTCGGCTGTCACCAGACCTACCCCTGTGCTAATACTTACTCTTGGAAACTCCATTAGAAGAATCTGGTAAAGATGACCTTCCATTTACAGTGGAGGGTGGAGGGAAATGACAATTGTAGGTAGGATAGTACATTCATTATTCCTTATTCTCAAGGACAGCTCCTCAAGTTGTCACTTGCCTAAAAAAATCCCACCTTGATCACACCATGCTGGTAAAGGGGACACAACCCAACTATCTTCAGTTCAGAAAATCATCCAGGTATGATTCTGCAGCAACCATCAACTGAAGCTAAGGTGGGTTTCATGATGACTTTCAGGAAGAAGGCCCTTGTTTTGCCAAGTCAGCATCTTCATCTCTGCTTGTCAGAATTCAGATCTTCTGAAACTGAGGCAAAGCCCATTATTCTGTCCTACCTATGTGGTCACCAATGGTCAAAACCACCTGATGGCACATAATCAATGGGAAAGGGGAGCATTAATTAATTAAGCATTTATCAGTGGAAGGACTTGCCTTCTAGTCCAATCCCCTGTTCAAACAAGAGACTCTATACCAGAAGTGTCAAAATTGATTTTATTGAGGGCCACATCAGGGTTGTGCTTGACCTTGGGGGGCCAGGGTAGGCATGGCCAGCATGATGTCACTCATATTGGGGGGGCGCCTGTGGTGACCCAAATGCTCTGCCAGCGAAAACAGGCTCCCGAGCTCCATTTTCTGCTGGGATGGCCTTGAGATGACCCAGGGTGGGATACAAAACAAACACAGTCACAGAAAACAGGTGAAGCCCCTTTTATTTCTTCAGTTTGCTTCCAAGTTTTGAATATCTTTGATGGAAGACAAAAACACTCCCACAAAAACAGTTACACAAAGAAGGAAAAAAACAACACAAACCAGGCAAGATAAGGGCTGGAGGACGTCCACAGATAACACACAATGGGAAGGATGCCAAAGTCAGAGAGGAACCATAAACCAGAGATATGTACATGCTTTGTTTCCAGCATTCGCCAGTACGCAAGTCCAAACTCTTATTCAGTTGTCACAGCTGCAGCCCATGAAGAGGATCTCTTCCCAAGGAGACCACGTCTCTCCCTTATCCTTTCCTTCCTGTGTTCTCTAGGATGGATAAGGGATGGGCCTGGGTCCTCCTCTGACTGCTCAGCCAGCCTCGGCCCTTCCCCAGTCTTCTCTACAACCTCTGGAGCCCCACTCCCTGTTGGCAGGTCCTCCTCTCCCTCAGAGTCAGTCTCTATCAGGGGCATGACAGGCCTCCAACAACTCTCTGCCAGTGAAAACAGAGCTCAAGAGGGCCGCATCCATTTTCACTGTCAGAAGCACCATGGACCAGTCCTTCTCTATTTCCAGGGCAGTCCCGCAGGCCAGATCTAACCACCTTTCGGGCTGGATCTAGCTCCTGGGCCTTGAGTTTGACATCCCTGCTCTATACCATTCTGGACCAATGGCTTCCCAGCTTCTTCTTGAAAGCTTCCGGTGATGGATCATCCACAACTTCTGGAGACAAACCAGAAGTTAATTGATTGTTAATTGGTTGATTAATTGTTGACAGGAGATTTCTCCTAAATCTAAATCTTCTCTCTTAAATCTTCTCTTGGATCTCTCTTTGATGAGCTTCCACCCATTACTCCTTTTTGGAGAATAAGTTGAGCCCTCCTCTCGGGGACAGATTAGGTAAGTGTTGTTCTAGATTAGATGTCTGGAAGTTGCCAACCATCCTTCGCCTCCATCCATCCTCTTTCATTCTCAGTTTGCTGGAGCAACCAGCAGCCTCCCAAAATCAATTGCAACGAATTCCATCTCTGGCATGTTCTCAAGGCGACCATCTTCCTTCTCACCCCCACCCCTGCTCCACTTCTATCCCGCCTTCCAAGCTGTGGTGCTTTGTGTTTTGAAGTGAATGCTACTTTAATTACCATTTTGACTGTTCTGGCATTCATTTCATCTTTCACTTTTAATTTAAAAATGTATGAATCATGGGTTCCTTTTTAATAAGAAGTGAAATGTATTTTCATTTAGTGACAGCTAAATTGCTAATTAAAGCAAAGCCTGTGCCAGGGACTTCAAGCTATGCATTTATACTGTTTACCCCCTTTGGATTCCTGCAAAAATCTATCAGCAGAAGAAGATTTTGTTTTGTGTGTGTGTGTATGTGTGTGTGTGTGCTTTTTTCAGTTGTATCAACAGCCAGCAGTTCAGATGGCTTCCTTATCTTCGGTGCTTTAGCTTCATCTGAATGGGAACAGAAGGACAGGAGTTTGAAAAGACAAGAAAAGAAAAGATACTTAGAGAAGATCTAGATAAGTTATCTTGGTATCAGATATTTCATGGGACATCATGGGATTACCAAGGATGGACGTTTTCAATGATAGCCCTCAAATATACAACGTCCAGCCCACAGAATCTCATCTGGTACCAT
Organism: Bungarus multicinctus; assembly: GCA_023653725.1. NCBI lineage: Eukaryota > Metazoa > Chordata > Lepidosauria > Squamata > Elapidae > Bungarus > Bungarus multicinctus. Next base: position 18,216,055 of record CM042841.1, read on the forward strand.
ACAGCGTCCAGCAAAAGCATTGTTATTCTTGGCCATTTTCATTTTAATGAACCTTCATAGCTGAGCCAGTATAGAACATAGAATAATAGAGTTGGAAGGGGCCTTGGAGGTCTACTAGCTCAACCCCCTGATTGAGCAGGAGGCCCTGCACCATTTCAGACATATAGCTGTCCTGTGATGGAGCACCCACAACTTCTGAAGGCAAGTCATCCCACTGATTATTCTCAGTTTCCCTCCGTTGTTTCTTGTCTTGCCTTCTGGTGCTTTGGAAAACAGTTTGTGATGACCCAAAGGGGCGTGGCACAAAGGCAACACAGTCAGGTAATCAGTAGGAGTCCCTTTATTAGCTCCAACTTTGCCCCCAATGTCCTGGTTACCTTCTGGCTGAAGGAAAACTCCCAGGAACAGCCTTTGACTGTAGAGAATCAAGTCCAAATCATGGTCAACAAAAACTGTAACTATAAGTCCAATCAAGACAAAATGAGGTAATTAGTCTGGCAAGGATACCAGATGTGAAGGCACAGCAATAACTCAGCATGGTTGGGAGGACGCCGGGAACACAGATAAGCAAAGTCAACACAAGATAAACTCAGCTGCCGCACTCAGCATGCATTTCTTTTAAACTCTCATTCCCAGGTGTGGCTAGTGAAGGGAATCAGGGCCCTTTCCTCACCCGTAAGCCATGCAACCCATGTTGCTCTCTTCTCTATTCTTCCCTGTGTGTCCTAGGATGAAGAGGGGATGGGCCTGAGTCTTCCTCTGAACTCCCTCTCCCTTGTTCTACCTCTTCTCTGCTCTGCCCAGACGGACTTTGCCCTTCCCCAGTTTCCTCCACAGCCAACGGAGCCACACTCCTGCTCCCTATCAGCTGTTCATCTTCCTCCTTGGATTCAGACTCTGACAGGGGCATGACACAGTTTGACTCCCTCTTCTTTGTGGCAGCCCCTTAAATATTGGACTGTTATGTCACCCCAAGTCCTTCTTTAACCGTTCTTCATATGTTTTACCCTCCAGCACCCTAATCGTTTTGCATGAGATCTTTTAACTAACAGTGATGTTTTAATCACTTTGAGTGTTGCTAGAAGAAAGCAACACTCGTGTGAAGTTGCTTCATATCCCCTTCATGTGAAGTTTGATTTTTGGTGATGTCATGGGACACATCCGTGTCATTTTTGCTTGGCAGTTTTAATTGCTTTTTTTCCAGAATATTGTGTCAAATTTCTAGTGAATCCCCCTAACACAACCTCAGCCTTGGGATTTTTTTTAGTGAACTCCCAGCCACATATTAATTACGACTGATCTTGTTTGGCTTTTCTACATCAAACGAAGTTAACTAGGTGCAACCAAGCCAGACCTTGGGTTGCTAATTATAACTGATAGTTTGAATTTATTATTTATTCTTTTCATAGCTACTTTTAGTTCTTTAATTGCACGTACCAGAGACAACTATGGCTAAAAGGCAGCAAATATAAATGTTAGAGTTGAGTATCTAATAATAATGAACAAATGTTCTGTATATTTCCAGAGAACCAGTTTGGTCTAGTAGAAAGCGGGAGACCATGAATTCTAGTCCCACTTTAGGCATGAAAGCTGGTTGGGTGACTTTAGTCCAATCACCAGGAGACTGTGAGTTCTAGTCCCGCCTTAGGCATGAAAGCTGGCTGTGGGACTTTGGGCCAATCACCAGGAGGTGGAGAGTTCTAGTCCTGCCTAAGCTATGAAAGCCAGCTGGGTGACTTTGAACCAGTCCCTTTTTCTCAGCCCAACTCACCTCACAGAGCTGTTGTTGTGAGGGAAATCGGAGGAGGGATTTGTGTTGGATATGTTCTCCACCTTCAGTTTTTTTTTTAATTATTATTAAAAATAACCAGGCAGGATACAAACAGGGAAATAGGGTGGTATATAAGTACAATAAATAAATAAGTAAATAAGTAAATAAAATATTAATAGTCTCAAGTTGCCTCACCATGACAACACTCTCAGATAGATTTTTTTCCCCTTTATCTGTTTGAATCTTTGTTTGTAGTTACTACTGGTTACAAGTGGGCTTTCCATGGCTCCATTGTTCCTGCTCAGATATAAAGAGATTGCCTACATTATGTGTGGCATCTATTGTCCTTTGACACCAACTCACGTGTTCCTGGTTCTTTCTGAGGTCTGTGCCAGAGGATTCTTCTAGGCTTCATGGCTTTGGGCTATCTACAGTGTGTTGCTTCCTCTGGGTGTCCTTGTCTCATTAAGACTAATAAAGGCCATTCTGGAAACGAGAACGCAAATATACTCAGTGTTCTCACCTCAGATTTGCAATGAATTGCTGAAAGGTGAAGGATTGCAAGCCGTGGCTCTCCAGGTGGTAGGAAGGGGAGGGAGAGGTGAGGAATGTGATTGCCTCGCTATAAAGGCTAAGCGCATTTGAGATGTAATTAAGAATAAATCTGTCTGGTTTAACACTTTGATGGATTTTCTTCAAGAGAAATTGAAGTGTTGCTGACAGCTTCAGTGAGATAGAAGAATGGGAGGTAAATATCAAACAGAAGTGGCATTCTGGCTGCAATTATAAACCCATGGATCTGGGGATATATAGCAGCGAACCCATGCAGCTTATCTCTGAGAAAATGTGCACAGGGTTGTGACATTGAAGCATGTCAACATGCAACTCATTGGGCAAGGATCTCTATATGGAGCTCCTTTTGGTTGATTCTTCAGGTAGAATAAATCATTCCAGTTGTCCTGATCCAAGCAAACCCATCTGATTTGCAAGTTCCATATTTGCAATCAAAACTCGTATGAAGTTGATTTATCTTAAGCCACAGCACTAGATCAACTAAAGACAGGTTTTTTTCAAAGCAAAACAAAGATTGTCCCAAAGGTGCTTTTTCAGGAGCCAACTGAACTTTCTTCTTTTCTTTCTGTTCTTTTTCGCTTCTCATCCAAGAAGTTTCTTCAGCTCTGACTATATGGTGGGGAATGGAAGGATTGATACTCCTTGCAGACAGCTGGTCATTTGCATCCTTTTAGAGGGTCATTGAGGCCACTTGGAGGTTTATCTGTATCCTCAGGGTCACCTGAGTTAGTGCTCCTGGTTCCTATAGTCTGCAATTTTTTTTCCTCTGGAAATCCATTCCTACTCCCACACCACTTAAAGGATGCTCATCCCAAATTGTATAGCTAAAAGTTCAAAGGAAGTCCAGTTGCCTCGTGAAAAAGCACCTTTGGAACAACCAAAGATTACAGAATAACCATACGGAATAACCAAATATGACTGAGAATCTCTACAAACTCAAAGCAAAGATTATATTTTACCTTTGGTTGAGGTTATATTTTACCTTTGGCTGGGGAGTATGATTGCACCCCAAGCTATAAGAGAAAGAACTGGATGAAATCGAGACAAAAATAACTTGTTATCTTTTATTCGCAGTATATTTAGCTACTTGCATTACATCTGCTAAAGGAATTCAAGAATTTCTGTTGCGTTGAGTGAGGTGTGTAGACTGTATCCCAAACATTCAGAATCCTGCTGTAGCCCTTGGACCTCTGACAGCACTCTTCTAATCTAACACCAAAGTGCCAACATCTGGACAGTATCAATGCTTTAAGCTTTCATGCAAGGAATTAAGGATTGAACCCGTGTGTCCAGAAGATTATCCAAAGGATACTAAAAAATTGGCTGTTGCAGAAGGTCTTTGAGATAGATTGTGTAGAATCATTGATGCCAGAACAGTTTTATTGTTTATATTAGTTCTTACCGAAGGTGAAATTACAGAATAAGTGAGGCACAGTGAGAGCAATTATGCAAAGCCAGTCCAGTTTGCATAGTATATAAATTTGCGGAATTTTTAGAAGACAGAAAAGGGCTCTTTGCCTTTGCAAAAAAAAAAATTGAATTAATTCAACTGCTTCAATAATTTCAGGTGCTCTTTTCAGTTAAAAAAAAAAATCCTTCTTGCAACAAATCTGTACAGCATTATTGAACAGAGGACTAATTTATATTCATACACAATGTATATTTATTTCATTATTCATTGATTTAGAAGATTCATGTAGCTTCCCTCAGGGAAAAAAAAAACCCACCATAGAATTGTGCACAGATAAAACAATAAACAGCAACAAAAGTGAATATAAAATAAAAAAAAATTGTAATGATGATGAACCAAAATTCCACCAACCAAAGGTGGGATTCTACCAGTTCGGGCTGATTCAGGCGAACTGGTAATTCCCGTGATCATTTTGCTCTGCACACCTACCCCTGCCTTTTTCTGTGTTCATTTGGAGCACAGCTGATTCCTTGTTTTGGTTTTGCCACACCTCAGCTGTTTTAATAACCAGGGCTGTAGTAGAAGGTAAGTATTATAGCTGAAAATGGGCTTTTTAAAGTGGTGTGCACATGCACAAAACATGCAATCACCATACTGGTGGTTTACACTGGTTGAATCGCACCACTGAATAAAACTCCAAATTTCTGGGGGCTGAGAGAAAGGCCAGGTGTTGCAAAGACAGGTAGAAATGGGACCATTCATATTTTTTGTGGAAAGACTTCAGGTTTAGTGAGAGAGAAGGAAAGTGTCAGTCTTAGCAAGTAGACCTGATAGCAAACATGAGCAAAAAATCTAATTCTGCTTTGTTGTAAGACTACCTTAACAGAAAGGGGCTGCAATGGCTCAGTGGTTAAAGAAAGGGGCTGCAATGGCTCAGTGGCTCAGCAACCCAGGTTTGAGTCCCGAGTGTCATGGATAGGGTGAGCTCCCATTACTTGCCCCACCCAGCTCCTGCTCATCTAGCAATTCGAAAGCATGCAAATGCAAGCAGATAAACAGGTACCACTTTGGTAGGAACGGTAACAGCATTCGATACGCCTTGGTGTGTAGTCACGCTGGCCATATGAACGTGGAAATGTCTTTGGATAATGCTGGCTCCCTTGGCTAAGAAACGGAAATGAGCATCGGCCCCAAGAGTCAGATATGGGGAAACCTTTACTTTTACCTTAATCAGAATCTTGCAAGTCTGAAAGTCTAATTGTCATCTTTACAGCCCAATATCTTAAGGAAGGTTTCTTCTGAAACTCTTTCTTCACCCATTATGCAACTATGGGCTATGCTGTCTCTTATCTGACCATTCCATAGGCAACATCTCTTTTCCTGGCCTCCCAAGGTTATTCTCATATGACCTTTACTATATGAGGTCTATATCATGAGAAGATGGCATGGTTTAAGAGATGGGACCTTAACCAGATTCTCTTAGATCTTCATGACACAATTTCCTCCCAGAATTTTGCTCCCTGCTCTTTCTTTCTCTAATTTTGTTCAAATGCTGATGAATTAACCAGGCGCCCACTTGATAATTCTTCCACTAATGGAAATAATGATTGCCAATTAATTGTGGTCAGCCCTGTTCCAGGAAGACCACTTTTAGTGAATTTCTCAAACCTCTCCAACCATATCAAAGGCTGGGGTGTGATAAATAGGAACCATATCATCGGCTTGCAGGAAACAATGGGAGTAATATCACACATTCATATAAATTTGTTTTCTTGATACTGGATTGAAATTGGATGGGCGAGAATCATCTCTTAATAATGCAATTATATACAATACATGCTACTTGTACTTGAATTTGTTGAAATCAATGAGACTTTGGGTAAGTGTGTATCAGATTGATGCCTAGAGTTGCAATCAACTAACTGTTCATGTGGCTAGACTTAGATGTTCCCAATGTCTCTTAGCTGTGCAGTAGTTAGTTGCCTTTGTTTTTGAATTAAACCTGAATTAAAGTATGGCTCTTTTACTCCAAACCTTTCTTTTTAAATTGTAAAGAGAGAAATGAGAATGACAGACCTTTCAAAACTTCAACTCACTCTGATTTCCCATACTTCATGATAGAAGGAAAGTGAACTTACAAGCAAGGATCTCTTCAACAGGAGTTTATTTAACCCATAACTCATCAAGGATTACAATCAGTTGTTAAGATGGCAGTCAAAAAGCCATTTTTTTAATTTTGAGTGCTCATAAATGTTCATGATTTGCAGAGGAACTGTAAGCATTGAAAAACTCCAAATTCTTCATTGTCTAAAGTAAAAATTATGGCAGGGAGGAACTATTTAGTAATTCTGCCCTTACTGAATGTAAAGATACCATTCTATTGCACTGAGTAACTGTAGAACTATCACAGCAGGCAGAGGCCAACTGCTGATGAAATTCCTTGAGAAGGAACAGGCTTATCTCAATGTATTTTGGGTCCTTAAAATCCAAGGACTCTTAAATATGCATACTATAGGTCAAAAAGAATATTGTAAAACAAGCAATGTGCTTCTACTCTTGAAGAACATTCAAGAACTACCTTTCTCATCCTTCCCTTTGGCCTGCTGGTGTGACTTTCTTTTCCTAGCACCATTCAAGATGTGAATCCTCAGAGGGAACAGAGAGAACAAATTGATAAAAATGGAAAGGAAAATACCTTTGTCAGATGAAAGAGCTGCTAATCAAAATCATTCTGAGGCCTGTCCTGGTAGATGTTCCCGACTAAGTTGAGGTTGGATTTTTGCTGTCTTATCACCTTCTCTGTTGAAAGAAATTCTCTGTTAATGAACAGATGTCTCTATGAATCAGATTCTTGTGGGCTGAAAATTAAGAGAGAATTCTCATCCTATTCTGGAAGATTCTAGTATACTGTAACCCTATAGTACTTTAATTTTACACAAGATGCTGATGTGATAATGATGGATTCAGCCATGTCCTACTCTTGGTGATTGTATGGGGTACATCTTCTGATCTTGCACTACTACTACTATCACCAAAAGTGATTTTTCAAAAGGCAACTGGACTTCGTGTTTGCCTGAAGACATTTTATTTCTCATCCAAGAATTCTTCCTCAGTTCTTTGTCTTCAAACAAACACAGAGTCCAGTTGCCTTTTGAAAAAGCACTTTTGGAACAATCATGAACTGAATGATTGAGAATCTCCATTGATGTTATCTTTAAAAAAAAAAAAACCTGTGTTCTGGCTGGTGTCAGCTTTGATGGTGTCCATCCATCATGTTCTTTGAATTCTTGGTTTCCTTTTACCGTTAATATAGAATTCTTCCATACTCTGTATAAAATTCTATACATGCAATTCTATACATACATGGTTTGATTGTCTTCTTAGCTTGCAACTCTTTCAAAGATTTTACCCAGCTGAACCAGAGTCCGCTTCATCTCTTTGCCCGGAACAATATATATCTGGTGTCTTGTTTTTGTTTTGCTTTTAATGATGTAAGCGAACCTACTTATCCTCACTCTGACATGCAAGGCTAATTTCCATTAATGTTAATGAGGAACTACAGATACATTTGGGGAGTAGACCTCTAATTAATATCCCGGTCTCATCTTTAACCTGCCCATATGGTGCCTCTTGCGTCTCTCATCATCAGGAGTAAGTGTAGACAATTAAACCTTCTCAAATATCTAGGTGCCAGGCCAATTTATCACTCATTGGGAGGAAAAAAAAATATCCCTTGGAACACAGCAGGTAATCTCAACGTGACCTGTTCCCTCTTTTAGAATGGGGAGGAGAAGAATTAAAGTTTTTGATAAGCACATTCTAAAAGTCACACAAAGAAGAAATAACTCTCATCAAATGGTCAGGAATAGAAACAATCAAAGCAGGAGTTGCTTGACAAGTATCAGCTTCTTAAGTCGTTTCCACACTGCTACATTCTTGAGGCTGGGAAAATGGGAGGGGGAAATTTCTTGGAGTGTATGTGGTTAGACATAATAGCATTCTTCTGCTAAATCAAGGTCATGTCTCTTCTGCACCTTGGTGAGGGGACGTCTCAAGTTGGAATGGATGATGATCGAGGCATATGATGCAATGATGGGCGCAAGGGGTAGATTTGTAATTTTTTACTTATTGCAAGGAAACCTGGAATTTTCAGATTTGGGATTCCCCAGATGTGCCAGTTTACTACCCAAATAAAACAGAACTTTTGAGAAGATGGTCTGTCTCGGAATTATTTGTTGGAGGTTTTCTGGAATGCTGACAACAAGATCCAACAATTTACCTGAATGGAAGCTACATTGTTTTCTACTGTGGATGTTTGAAAAAAAGGAACCTTCTCTTTCTTAGTCAATATTTAGTGTCCACGATACAAAACAAAGAGGATAAGACCCTAAAACAGGAGTCAGCAACCCTCAGCTCCAGAGCTGCATATGGCTCTTTTGTCCTTCTGCTGTGGCTCCCTGTTGCTCAAACCACCAATGTGTGGCACCTTCCGGCATGCAATTTATTGAACTTTTTTTTTTTTTTTTTGAGATTTACTGCACCTTCCAGTACACACGATAAAAGGATAAAAGGATGATGGCACACGGAAGCAGGCAGAATTTTTGGTTTGCTATAGGTGGATCTTTTAAGTTCGGCTTTTTATTTCATAAATACGAGGACTCAAATAGACATTGAGTATTTTATTTGAAAGTATAACCTTCAACCCAGTGTCTTTTTTCTTCCCCGAGTTCAAAATGTTTTGTTGCATGCAGAGATTTGGAAGTGGCGTTTGGAAGATATCGGCCTGGCAGCTCTCCAAGCCTGATAAAGGTCTGCAGTTGTGCCATCTCTTGAAAGACTGTTGGCCAGGACCTTGCTGGAGAGGAATAACCTAAATAAAAGGGATTTTATTGGGATGAGGAGTTGGCTTTGTGCTTTTGGGAAGCCTGGGTCAGAACATAGAAGACCTTCAAGATCCCTTCTAATTCTGTTATTCTGTATTCTGAATTTGCATGTCTACCTACATTATAAACTTCATTCTTGATTGAGCCTAATATTCATAGTTCAACTGCACAGACTTTACTGCACCCCAATATCAAAGATTTTTTTTTTCAATAGCTAAACTTAATATGGCTAAATAGGTCAGTTTCTATAACACTCCCATTTCCATGTCATTTTAGCAGGCTGCAAAACACAATATAACATGTGTTTAGGATTATCTTCCTGTACTAAGAACCAGAGTAAAGTAAGTTTTATTTTATTTTGGAGACATCGGAGGATGTAAATGGTTCTCAAAATATTTCATTGAAATTATGCTACTTTGTTAAAGTGTCAACACTTTGCTGAGGGTTGGAGGACAGAAAAATGAGGACTCAATGAGATTACAAATTAAATCATGTAATGACCCACTTATATTGATGCTCTCAGTCTGTGATTAATGGTTGATCAGGATGCTGTCTTATTTTAATTAGATGATGAGTTGGCAATAGATCAGTGCTGGGCTTGATTAAACAAAGAAGCTAGCAATTTGTATGGGCGCTTGAAAAAAAGAAGAAGAAAATATTCTACTTCTGATGTCATCTCGGTTTGCTGTTTTCCAGCCTTAATTTCACCTTAGATAGAAGATAGACAGAATAACAGAGTTGGAAGGGACCTTGTAGATCATCTAGTCCAGCCCCCCCCATCCCCCAAGCAGAAGACCCTACACCAGTTCTGACAGATGGCAGTCCACTCTCTTCTTGAAAGCTTCCAGTGATGAAGCTCTCACAACTTCTGAACGCAACTTCTGTTCCATCGGTCGATTGTTCTTACTGTTAGAAAATTTCTCCTTATTTCCAGGTTGAATCTCTCCTTGTTCAGTTTCCATCCATTATTCCTTGTCTGGCCTTCAGGTACCTTGGAAAATAGCTTGACCCCTTCCTCCTCTGTGGCAGCCCCTCAAATTTTGGATGACTGCTATGCTGTCTCCCCTGGTCCTTCTCTTCACTAGACTAGCCATGCCCAATTCCTGCAACCGTTCTTCATATGTTTTAGCCTCCAGTCCCCTAACCATCCTGGTTGCTTTTCTCTGCCATTTTTCTAGGGTCTCCACATCTTTTTTACATCTCTTCTTTGTGGCAAGCCCTGAGATATTGGAAGATGCTATCATGTCACCCCATCCTTCTTTTTCTTAAACTAGACATATCTTCTGTCCATCCATGGTTTCCTCAGATCTTTCTTTCTTTCCTTTCTTTCTCTCTCTCTCTCTCTCTCTCATTTTCCTTCCTTTCACTTTGAAGAATAGCTTGTCCCCCTTCCTCCTCTCTGTGGCAGCCCCTCAAATATTGGAAGACTGCTATCATGTCTCCCTTGGTCCTTCTCTTCAATAGACCAGCCATGCCCAGTTCCTGCAACCATTCTTCATATGTTTGAGCCTCCAGTCCCCTAATCATCCTGGTTGCTCTTCTCTGTGCTCTTTCTAGAGTCTCAACATCTTCTTTATAATGTGGTGACCAAAACTGGATGCAGTATTCTAGGTGTGGTCTTACTAAAGCTTTATAGAGTGGTTTTAGTACCTCACATCAGTTGAGCTTGATTGAATCCCTCTGTTAATGCAATTTAGGATTGCATTGGCTTTTTTGGCTGCCTTAAATTCCTTATTTGTTACAACTTATTTTCTTCTGTAAAAAAAATACATCAGTTGCAATATCTAAATAAATCAAAATGAGAATTGATCATGTCAGGAATAAGAGACAAGACAGAGAAAGAAACTGTGCCCAAGGCTAAGCCCTGCTGTAATTTAATATGAATTCAGTAATTGTGGTTTATGCATAAGGGCTTATGTCTCAGTGTTATGTGCAAGCCATGCCTCTAAGCATTATTCAGTAAACTATGATCAAACCAGCCATTGTTCAGTGCATTGTTAAATAATTTAGTAAGGTTACTCTTCCTTGTTCACCATCATTGATTTAATAATCAGGATATATAAATCATCTGAAATCTGAGCTGGCTTTCACATTGGTTCAAAAAGGTGTTTTTGCTTAGCAGGTTGTATGAAAGAACTCTCTGTAGTTTGTAAACCATGGTTTATAGTTCTGGCTTATGAGCCATAGGATGGTAGCTCACAATAACATGATAGTGTGTTGTTTTAACCAAGCCAAAAGTGGTTTATTTACTATTTAAAGCTAGTTAATCTAGTAGTTACAATCAGAAACTGTTGAAATTATTCAGGTAAGCTGCACACGAATGATAGGGTCTTGTTATACTTTTCTGCTTGACTAATTCACTAATATTTTCTGTCAGCAAATGCTTCCTACACTGCTTTCTTGTGAGAGTGTCTGTACATTTTGTCAATCAGGAGGTTTTTAAAATGACAACCGCTTTTGAAGTTCTGTCTTCATCAACTGCTCAATGCGTTAACCGATTTCTATTTATAATATATCAGAAAAAGTGCATGAAGTGTTTTCAATAAATTCATTTTAGGGGTCTAAAACAAAAACAAAACAAAACAACCCAAGAATAGGAAGGGAAGAAAAAAAAGAAGAAGAGAGCTTGACATCTGAATCTGATCATTTAGTCTGACAGTTTCTCATTGGTAAGCAATGCAAGTAAGAAAGCAAGATTAAAAAGTTGGCAGTCTCTCCTTAGTGTCAAAAGCTAATAATATTGTTCAGGCAACAAGACAATATTCACTTTATGCTGTTCAACTTGTGACTGCATGGCTCTGTCACTTTCGCAAATGATTCACAACAGTTTTTCATCTCGTACTTGTAACAGCTGAAATACATTCTAATATTGACATGTCCTGGACATTTTTCATCATGGAAAACACATCGTTCCTTTCCTGCGGATACAATGGGCCAGCTCACCTACAAGTAGTCCAATGGAAACACTTAAAATGTTGTGGAAGGGTCAGGTTATGTTGTGGCAGATTCAGACAATGAGGAGGTTGGGGAGGAACATGTGCCAGTCTTGGAGTCTGGGGAAGACTCTGATGAATGTTCTGGATTGGAGGCAGAGATGGGGCCAGGACCATCTGACAGTTATCAGCTGCCTTTGGAGTCAGAGATCAATGGGGCAGAAGAACAGCTGGAGCCTGTTCCCAATGTGCTCATGGACAGAGCTGCCAGGAGAAGGGAACAGTTAAAGGAACAAGGGGTGACTCGGGAGTAAAGATCCCTCCCATAAGGAATAAATAGGAGCAAAAGGGGAGTGTTGCTTGCAGGAGACAATTAGTTTGTTTAATTAGTGTGAAGATTCGTGTATCTAAGTTCGTAACTCACAGAGACTCTTGGCCAAGTATTTCCTTGGCAGCGTTGCGCTTAAAGGCTATCAGCCTGGCAGCTCTCCAATCCTGATAAGGTCTGTGGTTGCAATTCACCCTTGAAAGACTGTTTGCCAGGTCTTTGCTGGATGTGAATGTTAGGAATTCACATGAGCCTAATAAAAAGGGGTTTTGTTGGGACGAGGAGTCTGTTTTGTGCTTTTGAGAAGCCTAGGTCAGAACAGGTTGTGAGGGTCCTGCTCTCCTCACCTCCTCACCCTTTCCAACCTAGTCGCCATGATGTTATTTTCCAAATTCATTCTGGTTTAAGTTGCTAGCTGCAAAATCAGCCAGCTGACATTAGTTGGATTTTCTGGGAGACCCTCCTTCACAAATCTATGGAAAGAGGCCTTGTGCTTGAAAAACTAGAGCCACAACAAATTGTCCTTTGGTGGTTTGGTCTTATTTATGCACTGAGATTCTGAACATGATACTTAAGTGCATAGGGGAAAGGATGGTTCTTCTCCAGTCTGCACTGATTAGTTCCTACTTTGAATGGATAGGCTGATTATGTTCAGAGTTTTGATTCCTAGTAACCTCAAAGATAGATTTTTCTCCATGATGATCTATATCCAGAATATCATTGGGCTCCAACTAACAGCCCTGGATGACATCTTCGCATCTCGCTGTTTGAGGAAGTCACACAACATTTTCAGAGACTCTACCCATCCTGCTCACAATCTTTGTGAACTGTTGCCTTCTGGCAGAAGATACAGAACGATTAAAACTCAGACCACACATTTTCTGAACAGTTTTTATCCCAGAGTTATAATTGCACTTAACAATGAACTTAAGGACCACCATCAGTGAGCTGTTGGACAGTATTACTTGGTTGTTGTGTAGATGCTTGTGTGTTTTTAGGGGGCAGGGAATTTTGGTGTGTGTGGGGGGGTGTTTGGGTATTGTCATGTGTGCGTGCATGTTGAGTCTGGTCTCTGGGTGTTATGTGAATTTCGTTGTAGGTGTATACTGTGTACATACATACAGTAACAATAAAGAATTTATTTTTTTTATACCTCATTGGTCCTTTAAATGTCTTAATGGTGCACTCATTAGTGCCTCTGGAATGGAGTCCATCCATCTAGCTGCTGGTTGTCTTTTTCTTTCTCTTTCTCTTTCCTTGAATACCCTTGAATGTCCAATTCTGAGTATCTTATTTGAATGATATCTTAACAGAATAAAGTATTTAACAAAATAACAGAGTTGAGAGGGAACCTGGTGGTCTTCAGACTTAATAGAATAATACAGTTAGAAAGAACTTTGGAGGTCAACCATTTGCTCAAGCAGGTGACCCTATACTATTTTGGACAAATTGCTATCCAGTCTCTTCTTAAAAGCCTCCAGTGATGGAGCATCCACAACTTCTGAAGGCAAGCTGTTCCACCTGTTAATTATTCTCACTATTAGGACATTTATCCTTAGTTCTAGATTGCTTCCCTCCTAGTTTAGTTTCCATCCATTGCTTCTTGTCTTGCCTTCTAGTGCTTTGGAAAATTTGACCCTTTCTTCTTTCTGGCAGCCCCTCAAATATTAGAACACTGCTATCAAGTCACTTCTAGACCTTCTTTTCACCAGACATACCCAATTCCTGCAACCCTCCTTTATATTATTTTAGCCTCCTGGCCTCTAATTGACTTTGTTACTCTTCTCTGAGAGAATGTGGCATAGATGCAGAGAAGAGCATGGAGGATAAAGAAGACCAGAAGCTGAAATTTAGGAGGAGCAGCTGAGGAAACAGGATATTTGGGAGAAAGCTTTGAGAAAAATGAGGGAAATACAGTAGCAGAAGTGTCACAGCCTTTATTGACCCAAAGTGAAGGATTCAAACTAATGGGTCTTAAGTTATAGGGAAGCAAAGTTCCTAATGATAAGAAGAGTTTGACAGTTGAAACAATTAATAAAGAGAGCAGTGGATTTCCCTTGAGTATTTATATTCAAACAGAAGGCACCCTAATTTGTCATGGAGGTTTTAATTGGGAATCCTGTACTAAACAAGGAAGATAATATCCGATGGCCTGGATGTCTCTTTCCAATTCTATGATTCTATCATGTCATCTCTACTGGTGAACACGTTGTGGCATCTAAGGGTGTGCAAGCAGACCAGGGACATGTGTGGAGGGAGGGGTGAGAACACTGAGGATCATTAATTTGATTGTGTCAATTTGCTGAAGTGCCACGTAATAATTTTACAGGTAATTAGACTTTAACAGGCAGAAACAAATTTATGTCCTCCTTGTTTTTATGACGCATGTAATGATAGATGCACCATTGTGCAAGCTGCTGCTCCTAGGTACACAACATTCCTTAATGTCTTCAAACCAGTGAAATATTACATGTCAGGAACTGATCAGTGACTGTATAAAACACATTAGTGGCCTTTTCTTCTTTTAGCGACTGTTAATCGAAGCTCATTCATCAAGGCCCGGAAAGATGGCATGTTTTCAGGTTATTTGTACAACATAGAGAATTGGCTATGGACCTTCCCAATCAAAAGGATAAGACAAGAGTTTCAGGTTATTATAGCTGGGACCTCCTACTCCCCTAGCTGGGGTCCAGATTGTCTTTTGGACTTAGGTTCATTTTTTCTCCTTTGTGTTCATAACGACAGCGAGGGCAGAAACGTCTGCTGACTGTTTAGCAGCAGAAAATAGATTTGGATGGAATTGTCAGGTTGGAATGATGGTGATGGGGGGTTTTAAAGTGGAAAACTCTGTTTCAAATCCAATATCCCCAAGGTAGTGTCCTGGTAGTTGACTTGGAGAGCCAACATGGTGTCAAACTGCATTGGGAAACCCTGGTTCTAGTCCCTTAGCCCTAAAACCAGGGGTGAGATTCTACCGGTTCAGGCAGTTCAGGTGAACCGGATGTTTAATTTACACCTGGTCCACCCGACCGGTAGTTGAACTGAATGGCTGGCTCCTCCCACCCCACCCCTCCCAGGAGTCTCCACGTTGCCCATTTTGGATGCAGGTAAATGCAGAGTCAGCACAGAAGCTCTAGAAGGGTGAAAAATGGGCCTTCTGAAAATTCAGAAACAGGCCTGTTTGTGACTTTTGGAGGCCCTCCAGAGCGCAGGGGAGGCTGTTTTCACCCTCCCAGAGGCCTGAGGAAAGCCTCCAGACCAGGGATGGAATACAAATAAAGTTGCCACTGGTTCAGTGGGCGTGGCTTGGTGGACATGCTTTGCGCGCATGCACACACTTTGCGTGCACACGGGCACCAAACACGCACTTTGAGCAGGCACAGAGGCATTTGTGCAGGTGCAGAGTTGTTCTATCTCTCCTCCTGCAAGCCTGCACGATGTCGGTTGCTGCAGCAGCTGCCACGCAGTGATATTCTGCGCCAGGCAAAGCAGCTGTGCTTCGAATTTTGGCCATAAAAGCGAGTATAGGAGACCAGGCGGGCAGTGGAGAGAACCGGTTCTCTCTCTGCTGCTCATCGCCGCTACCGGCTCTCCAGAACTGGTTGCATTTCACCTCTGCTCCAGACTCTGGGGAAGGTGAAAACGGCCCTCCCAGAAGTAGGCCCCATCCACCATGGCCACACCCACCCAGCAACCAGGCAGAGAATCCCAGTTGCTGGGATTTTTGAATCCCACCCTGCCTAAAATTCTTAAGTGACGTTGATCCAGTTCAGTGGTGGGATTCAAAAATTTTTACTACTGGTTCTGTGGGTGTGAACGGAGAGTTCTAAAATGGGCAATTTTAAGCTTGAAAACCATCAGTGCTGGTGAGTGAAACAGCTGGGGCATGGCAATCCACTCTGCTGCGTCTATCAGTTGAGCTACAAACAAAGGAAATATAGGCTAGGAAAGGGCAGGAGCGGATGGATGGGGACAACTGCTGACCAGTACTACCGGATCGCTAGAACCAGTGTGAACCAGCATTTTACCACCACTGATCCAGTTCCTCTCAGCCTGACTGATTTCATCAGGATGCTACTTTGGAGAAAAATGGGAGGAGATATCTTGAACTTCTAAAGGGAAGATAAATAACAAAGATAGAATCTGATGCTTTGTTCTTACCATGATTCGGTACCATGATCCCTAAGTTTACCAATAAGTAAAAAGCTCTCTTAGAAATTGTGGCAAACAAGGGATATTTTTTTTCCTCCATAAAATCACAACTGGCTGGAATTATATCTTGTACAAGGTTCATTAATAACAGAAAGCAAACTCCAAAGGCAACATCCAAGCAATAAAAGCT
Organism: Bungarus multicinctus; assembly: GCA_023653725.1. NCBI lineage: Eukaryota > Metazoa > Chordata > Lepidosauria > Squamata > Elapidae > Bungarus > Bungarus multicinctus. The sequence goes on from CM042841.1 coordinate 18,232,296, forward strand.
GAGTCATAACTGAATGCACCAGTCTGTGGTTTGGCATAATATGTGGCTTAGTAAGATGTGTGAACTCAACCAGCTTTTGTTTACACAGTCCTGTTCTGTTGTTTTGCAAGCTTAGCTATCAAGGCTGAGATTTGCTGCAAAACGCAGTTATATCAACCCACTGAAAATAAGCATGTCCTGTCCAGATGTTCTGGTTTTTGGAGGCATTAGGGGTGAGACAGTTAGCTGAAGAGCCAGAAGATAAGACATGAAAACCATATTTTCATGGATGGATGGATGGATGGATGGGAACTGATCAAGGAGAAATTCAACCTGGAAATAAGGAGGAATTTTCTGACAGTGAGAACAATCAACCAATGGAACAGAAGTTGCCTTCAGAAGTTGTGGGAGCTTCATCATTGGAGGCTTTCAAGAAGAGACTGGACTGCCATTTGTCAGAAATGGTGTAGGGTCTCCTGCTTCAGTGGGGGTTGGACTAGATTGACCTACAAGGTCCCTTCCTACTCTGTAATCTCTGTAATCTTCTCCCACTCACTCTTCTTCTCAGAGAAAACTGCTATAATTTGCCTAACCCAACACCCAGTGATATCTCTAGTGACAATTTGTATAAATACTCTTATTAGGGGCAACACAATAAGGCCTGTCTAGATTAATTGCATTTATTACCTGGAGGGCACCAAAGGAGAAAAAAGACTGGCTAATCCATGCCTTCCACCTGTGTCTGAGACAATTGTGTTTGTGGTGGGTTGGCTGATCTCTGCCCACAGAGAAGTTGCTTGTCAGTCCCATTGTCAACTGAATGCCTTGTGTGGAAATGTCACTGTGCAACAGCATGCATTTTGAGACAGCTGAAATGTTTACCTCAATAGGTTCTTAGCTGTAATTATAATGTCACAACTCACACCACCGGAGTGAAACCTCTGTCACCGTTTCTCCTGTTTGAGAGGGCTTTTGATTTTCTTCCAGGGGATTTATAACCTTCGTGCAAAGTTTACTTCTCAAAGTCATCGGCCTGAAGTCGAAGGGGAAAAAAAACAACCAAGCAGCAGGATTGGCCCATCTGTTCTTGTGGCCTCATCAGATGTTTGGGGATGAAAATCTATGGGTAGGGGTGAAAAGGGAAGCCAAGCACAGACTTTGAGAGCTGAACGCAGATACTTGGTTCTCCATTTGCACCCATAGATAGATTACAAGCAAAGTAAGACACTTTCCTAAGTGTTTGCTTTCCTGGGGAAAACAAAGCATGTTTTCAAGCTTTGAAGATTTCTCAGATGAAATGTGTTTTGATCTTACTTCATTATTGAGAGGTGATGTGGGTTTCCTCCTTCCTGGTGACCTCATTTTTCTTCATTGTGCACCTTCTTTTTAAGTTCTTGTAATGTTTTTTTTTTAAATGTCCTTGCTGCCCTCTCTCCCTCTGATATGCGACTCAAGGTGTTGGTTTCATGTTGAAATTCCACCTTTCATTCATGAACTAATACATAATGTTCCATGTTTCCAGAAGAACAAGTCGGGTCAGGGAGAAGGACTGGCTCAAAGTCATCTACTACTTCAAAGACTGAGGCTGGGCTGCATCTGGATTTTCCTGGTCCCCATCCAACATTGTGAGGTGGTGGCGCCATGGCTCTGGGGTTAAGACCAGCTGGAAACCTAACAACTCAGGTTCGAGAGTCGAGCACTGCATGATGGGGTGAGATCCCGTGCTTGCCTCAGCACCTGCCAACTTTGCAGTTCAAAAGCATGCAAATGTGAGTAGATAAATAGATACCACTTCAGTGGGAAAGTAACAGCACTCTGTGACATGATGCTGGCCATATGACTATGGAAATGCTATTGGACAGCACTAGCTCAATGGCTTTGGAACAGAAATGAGCACCGCTCCCTAGAGTTAGCAATGACCAGAAGAATAACATCCATGGGGACTCCTTTACCATCCAACTTTGTAATTATTTTAAAGCTGTTCTTTCTTATTTTGGCTTTGAAGTATATTGTTCTAATATTGTTTTTCAATTAGAAAAGTAGTATTTAAAAGGAAGGAAGGAAGGAAGGAAGGAAGGAAGGAAGGAAGGAAGGAAGGAAGGAAGGAAGGAAGGAAGGAAGGAAGGAAGGAAGGAAGGAAGGAAGAAAGAAAGAAAGAAGAAAGAAAGAAAGAAAGAAAGAAAGAAAGAAAGAAAGAAAGAAAGAAAGAAAGAAAGAAAGAAAGAAAGAAAGAAAGAAAGAAAGAAAGAAAGAAAGATCTTTTCTTGGAATTGGATGAGTATCTGGGAAGCCATGGCTATACATGAGTTGTGGAGGTAAGGGAGATTGTTATACAATGAAAGGCAAATATCCAACACAATCACAGCCCAAAAAAGGCAGTGAATTTCAAACACTTTTCTTGCACCAGGTTAAATGGGAATGTCTGAAAGACACAGAAGAAATGTGAGTAGGACATTGAATGAACCAAGGGTGAATGATATGGGGCCTAGAGTTGGAGCTCTTGCCTCACAATCAGGAGGCTGTGAGTTTGATCCTAGATAGAGGCAGATATTTCTGTCTCTGAGCGTACTGAGAATATATCTGCTGAAAAATCCTCCACATTGGCAAAAGGAAGGGCATCTGGCTACTCAGCTCCATTCAGTCACCCAGACTTTGCCCTGTAAGGGATGATGGGCTCATTAAAAGAGGATGGTGATTGGATGAACCAAATGTGGACTTTCTTGATGTGGTTGCCTTCTAGAAAAGTATCTTTGAGACAACCATGACATGGAGAATCTCTATAGACAAACCTTGGATGAAGCATTAAGAAGAAGCAGATTATTGTTATATATTTTCCTCTCCCTAATGGAGATCAAAGTTCCAACACAGAGGTTCGAATCCTCATAAACCAACATGAGAGTGGGATCTTCCAGTTATGAATAGTTGCAACTCACCAGCTTTCCCAATTTATTTGAGGGAATCCATCAGTTTGGTCTTCTCAGCTTTTCTCTGAAAACAATGAACAAGCACATCAGGATCTAGCAACTCCTAATAAGAAGACCACCACAAAAGTCATTCCTGCAACTTCTTTGTTATCTAAAATAAATCTTGTATGTAGAAAATTTAGGGTGAAATTTTTGCTTCTCATTTCTTCCATCCTCACTATGGGCTGGATGACCTTCTTTTTTTGAGCGGAAGGACCAATTTTCATCTATTCTTCTGGTAACGACCAGATGGAAATATCAGAGAGTCCATATGGGAACTATCGCTTACGGATCCAACCTTTGCTATGTTAATTCAAATATCTCATCATTTCAGCATAAATTTATATAGCTCATTCAACCTTGACTTAGCGTTCATCTGCTACTCAGGCAAGCATCCACTATGTTCAGAAGATGGTATAATAACATTGAATGGCATTAATGACATTAACGTACTCATTCTATTGGTACAAATATAGCTTTTGCCTAGTTTGCAAGCTTTTGAGCAGAAGAACAGAGTGGTCGCTTCCCGTTAATATCGAAATTCTAATTTTGGGAACTGTTAGTCGGTCAACAGCATAAGGCATGCAGTTCTCTCTTTTTCCCCTCTCATTCCATGGATAAAACCTATGGGACTAAAAAGAGGGGGGGAGCCCCATGAATATAATTACCTTTTTTTCTATATATACTTTTCTCAGCTGGAAAAAGAACATCCAGCATCTCTCTACCTGTGGATGCCCCCAGACTGGAGATAATTTTCTGTCATTGATTGGGATTGACATGGTACGAACTAATTAGTTCTCAGGATTCTACCCAAGTGGAAAAATTATACAGTCCTAATGACTAGTTAATTCCTGGTACAGTATCATAAATAATCAATGAATGGCTTCTAGACTCTTTCTTTTCCCTTTCTTTCTGTTTGTGTGTCTACTTGTGCTTCTCATTCAATTCTCCAGCAGCCTTAATACTAGTTTTCCTGCCTTTTTGGATATTTACACATTTACAGATTAACAGAGTTCGAAGAGACCTTGGAGGTCATCTAATCCAACCCCCAGGCCCAAGCAGAATAGTGAATGGGCTACATTTAGAAGTGAACGCTCTCCAAATGCTGAATTTCATGGAGACTCAGGGTATTTTAGGTAGGATGTTGGAGGATATGTTTTGAAATTATCTCAGTGGCGCTTATTTTGAAATTGCTTTAATGTTGGAGGTGGAGCCTGTTATGCTGGTGTGGTTCTCTGTTGCTCAGAATCCTTCTGGTTCCCCACACTTCCCAGTTGGAAAAAAAATCCATGGGAGAAGAAAGCAACAAAGAGAGAGAGAGAGAAACAGACAGACAGACACAGAGAGGAGAAAGAGACAGAGAGAGAGAGAGAGAGAGAAAGAAACAGACAGACAGACAGACACAGAGAGAGAGACAGACAGACAGACAGACAGACAGACAGACAGAGAAACAGACAGACAGACACACAGAGAGAGAGAGAGAGACACAGAGAGAGAAACAGACAGACAGACAGACACACAGAGAGAGAGAGAGAGACACAGAGAGAGATCTTCTTCCTCATAGATGAGAATCTACGGAGTAATAATTTGGGCACATTGTGAGTTAGAAAGATGGCATGAAAACTTTGATGAAGAGCTGTAGAGTCCACAATTTGATGCTTCAAAGCTTCTGGTGTGATCCCGGAGCTCCTGTAATGTTTAAAGTAACAGGATAAAATTAATTATCCAGGGAGCAACCATAATAATTGAAATTAATTTAATTTTAATTGCACTGAGTTTATTTGTTGTCCTGGACCTGTCTAATTCTTTGTTCTGCCCTTACTTGTTATGGAAATACTTCTCTTTGCAGGCCACTGAGATAAGGATTTTTAAGAAGTTTGACTAGGAAAGGGCTAACAGGGCATAGTGTTGACAAGGTTAACTAGGATCCAAGAGTGTAAACTTAGCCACAAATTCCCTTAGTGATCCTTAGGGACTCCTTGAGGTAATCCTTTCCTCAATGGACTTGTCACAAATATTGGCAGATGGGGAAAATCCTCTCTGCTTGCTTGAATTCTTTCCAAAGAAATAAATGCACTAAATAAATTGCTGTAGACCTAGGTTTTTCATAATGCAATTCTAGTTTTCCATTAAATTATTCCTGTTAAATCATTTGGCCACGTCTTATCAATACTATTTGTCTGCGGTGTAATAGACCTATTATCCTACATATTTTTTTTCGGAGGGAATGCAGTATTTCTATTAAGTACACACACCCTCGGATTTTTCTGCACTAGCTGCATGACACGTTAATTCACCGAGGAAAATTGGATTGTGCATTTCTTACAAAACACTGATCAGTTGATGCGGCCCTGAAAAAAAAAAAATCACTCCATTTTTAAACAACTTGTTTCATTCTGTAAAAGGTAGGGAAGGAATCCCCCGTTCTTAAATGTTATTTTTGGTGGAAGTATCACTCCTGGTCCAGCACTGCTCCTGAAATCAGATTCCTTCCCTGACTTGATATTCTAGAACTGCTTCTTCAGCTTGGGGTTTTTCAAATGTTGTTGCAACTTCTAAAATTCCCAGATAGCAAGTACAGTAAGATGAAAACAAGAGGCGACATACCAATAAATCTGATGGATGACTCTGTTGAAGAAGGCAACTTTAGAAAAGTAATAAAATTGTATTCAGCACTACAGTGTTTCCTCAAAAATAAGACCCTTATTTTTTTTGCCACCAAAAAAGGCACCAAGTCTTATTTTGGGGGGGGGGGGGGTGTCATCCACTGACTAACCTCACTTGTGCATGTCGCCCTCAGCCTCTTTTTCATGGTCAGAGGCCTTCAGGAACTTCTGTGGCCAGCAAGGCTTTCCTGAAGGCCTCTGTAGCTGATAACAGAGCTCTGGATCAATCCAGAGCTTTATTATTAGCTATAGAGGCCTTCAGGAAAGCCTTGCCAGTTGCAGAAGAAATGGGCCGACAAGGCAGGTGTCAGAGTGTGCCAGGCCTGGCTACAACTGTCCAAAGATAAGTATCAGGGCAGCTCCATCCACCTCCATCCCCACCCTAGTTTAATTTTTACCTATCTACTCTGGAATGGGTGGGATCTTAATTAGGGCCTATTTTGGGGGTAGGGCTTATATTGGGCACATGTGTAAAAAAAATCAAGCTAGGATTTACTTTCAAGGTAGGTCATATTTTGGGAGGGAAAACAGGATATATTATTTTGGAGACTCTTTTCATTGAACTGATCCATTTCTGAGCTGATGCTATATCTCTCTGTGAAAAGTTGTTATAAGAAGGTCAGGAAAATGTAGGCCCAGTTTTTGGAATCAGAGAGGGCTTCGCACACAGAACCAACTTTTCCCAGTCCTTCTGAATTTATATTTCTGGCATCCCAAAGATGTTTTTTTTCCCCAAAAGATGAGTGAACTTTTCTTGGTGTTTTCTTTGAAAACATTTTGCTTCTTATCCAAGAAGTTCTTCAGATGAGACATGAACTGTTTTCAAGGAAAATACCAAGAAAATCAGTTACTTTTTTGGGGGGGGAAACACTTTTGAGACAACCATGTCCTGGATGATTGAGAATCTCCATAGATTCACTTCTTGCATGTTTCCTGAAGTCATATCACAATTGTCCTTTTCAGCTGAAAAGTCAAATAATTGTAACCTTGCCACCTGTACTCTTTCATCTCAAGGAGAAACAAATATCCCCAGCTCATTCAATCATTATCTTATCTTCTTCTCATCATCTGTATCACACACCAGTGAATGCATTTGTTTGACTCTGTTAAAGCAAAGTGCCCAGAACTAGTCACAAAATTAGATTTGTCTTCTAATGAGAATAAGGTGGAATGTTGAATCAGTTAGAGTCTGTGTGATTTTTATGGTTGCTGTTTAGCTCAACGCTGCATTTGTATATCCAAGAGCTTTGTGACTTGGAAAAGCAATTACAAGTTATGATGCTCCCAAAACCTTGATTAGTTGGTGGCATACCTAATTAAATCAAACCAATAAATATTGGTTACCAAAGGTGTACAAACGGCTTCTCAAAATCTGGATTATGGGTCCTCAGACACCACAATTTTCTTCCTCCAAATTATAATTGTCATCTGATGGGAGAATGAATGGATACTACATTGTTTTAATTAAATTTGTATGGGAATGAAATCAAATGTAGTTTCTGTCTTGGCTTTGCATTCTATTTCAGTGTTCTAATGGGAATATTATATTTTTCAGCCCTGTGCTTGAAATACTGGCTTTTGCATAAGGTCTAAGTTTAAACTGAGCATTCTGCACTTTGCAAATCGAACCATAATTTGGATGTAGATATAGAGCAATATTCATATTGGAGATAAAAACGGGTTCAGTAAATATATCTTTTGAGCTTTAATATGCTTATCTGGTGAGGAAACATTTCCGTAATGAATTCAGCTGAAGAAAAGAATTGCCAAACTTTGATTGAGGTTTATCAACTTACTTCGTTAACATTATTGAAAAGATAAATGCCAAAATAAACAAAATGGTTTTGTATTTTGTTTTTTGCCAAAAATCAACTGCTTAAGTTTAAGCCATACTAGGAATCTAGAAAAAAAAATGAATATACTGTATATATCTCGATACTCATGCTTTGCTACTATGTGGTCAGGCTTAGTTTTTTGAGAGGAAAATAAGGATGTGGGGGTAATTCTGTTTCTGCTTACCAGCATCCATCGATATTCATCTGGCTAGCATCCTGTCAGTGTGTGAGAGAGTTGAGGGCTGTTTGGAAACTGAAGCAGTATTTGCTGTGTAAGCAAGAAGGAGACAGCAAGGAGCCTGGGCATGGCTTAGCTCAACTGTTATGTACTAAATCTGCTTGGTGCTGTGAAACTGAAACTCCTCTGCTTGTGTTTTGCATTTGGAACAGATTTCCTTTCAGGTGGGGAGGGGGGGTAGAACTCAGCACCAGAGTGTGTTAATAATAATATTACACGAAATACTAATGCTCCATTGGTCATTTTGAAAACTCCTTTCTTAGTGAGCACCTAGAAGCCAAGAGGAACATACATGCCAAATTTCAAGTTTGCAGGCTTTACAGTTCTGGAGATTATATGCTGATAGCAATTTAATAGTAGCTCACTACTTTACAGTGTTCCTCAAATGGAGAATTCAGATATCATGTTCAACCTTCATTTTCTCATTTGTCTTTATCAGCAATGGCAGCATTCCCAAGCCTTACGTGTGACAAAGTATTAATTATAAGAGGCAAACATAAGGGAAATCCTTCTGCAAATTTTAATTTTGCATCAAGTCCCTATGGCAAAAAAAAAAAAATTAAAAAAAAAAGATATCCATTTTTGCAGAAAAATGGATTGGGGAAAGAAAACACGAGCTTGAGAAGTTTCCGTTTCGTTAAGCCAAATTTTAAACTGGTTGGTTGGTCTTTCTAAAGATAGGATGCAACCCGTTCAATTAGTGGGTGTTAAGCCTGTCCTAACAATGAAATTTTTGTCCTTCCATCAGTGGTTTGCTAGGTTTGCTAAGGGAAGGGAAACTCAGAGAGAGAGAAACTAAACATTCATTTCACGTAATATTGGACATGACTTTTAAGGAAGGCCTTAATTGTCCATACATTTGGAAATAGTAAGATTGTTCTCAACTCGCAACTATTTGTTTCGTGACCATTCAAAGTTAGAAGGGGAACTGAAAAAAAGCAAGTTATGACCATTTTTCACACTTACAACCATTGCAGTGTCCCCCATGACCACGTGATTAAAATTCAGGCTATTATTACCTTTATTGTCAGAGTACAACATGTGTACAATGAGATTGGTTGAGCCTCCCTTCGTGCACACACCCCCAACACAACTCACAATGAGGACAGAAGTCCCTAACCCAGTCCAAATCTTATTACACTATGTGCCCTTGTTACACAATGCACCAGCCCTGCAAGTCTATCCTACTGTGTTGACATGAAGTTATTTTCCGTTCAGGAGTCTGACAGCCCATGAGTAGAACCTGTTCTTCAGCCTGTTGGTGCAGCTGGCTATGCTTCTAGTTAGTTAGTTAGTTTACTTTATTGTCATTGCACCTCATACAACAAAATCAAACACCATCTTTATTTTATTTTATTTATTTTTATTTATCAATTGCTTACAAGATAATAGATATCAGTAAAAACGTAGCTATGAATACATGGATACATAGAAGAAAATATATATATATATATATATTTAGGACAGGGATGGTAGGCATGTTGGTGTGCTTATGCACGCCCCCTACAGACCTCTTAGGAAAGGGGTGAGGTCAATAGTAGACAGTCTAAGGTTAAAGTTTTTGGTGTTTGGGGAAGAAACCACAGAGTCAGGTAGAGTATTCCAGACATTGACCACTCTGTTGCTGAAGTTATATTTCCTACAATCAAGTTTGGTGCGATTAACCTTGAGTTTGTATCTATTGTTTGCTTTAGTGTTGTTATGGTTGAAGCTGAAGTATTCATTGACAGGTAGGACATTGCAATGTATGATTTTATATACTATACTTAGATCGGACCGAAGGCAGCATAGTTCTAGATTTTCTAGGTCTAGAATTTCAAGTCTGGTGGCATAAGGTATTCTGCAATGAGTAGAGGAGTGGAGAACTCTTCTTGTGAAGTATTTCTGGACTTTCTCAACTGTGCTAATATCAGATACGTAATGTGGGTTCCAGACTGATGAGCTGCATTCGAGTATTGGTCTAGCAAATGTTTTGTATGCTCTAGTTATTAGTGTAATATTACCAGAGAAAAAGCTACGTAAGATTAGGTTAACAACTCTTAACACCTTTTTGGCTATGTAGCTTCAATGTACATCATGACCATGACCATGAAAATAAACACAAATACACATCCACTCTCCACACATTGAATTGAAAGCCCCCAACACTGCACCAACACTACACTATACAGCAAAATTAAAAAGAGCTACTACCCTGGGATAGAAGCTGTTTTTCAGCCTATTTGACCTTGTTTTTATTATTCTGTACCATTTGGCAGATGGTAATAGTTCAAAAAAAAAAGGGTGCCCAGGATGAGATGGATCTTTGAGAATGTTTTGAACTTTGTTAAGGCAATGGGAGCTATAAAGCTCTTCCAAAGAGGAGAGAGGGCAACCCATGATCCTCTGGGCAATGATGTTAACCCTCTGGAGTGCTTTCCTATCTGCCCCTGTGCAATTCTATATTTCCTACCCAATGGTAGGAGAGTGAAGAAGTGCTAACTGGGTGTGAGTCATCCCTGAAGATTTTCCTCACTCTTCTAAGGCAGCAAGCCCTAGCGAGGTCATCTAGTGGTATCAGGGAACAGCCCATGATGTTTTGTGCTGTGCTCACCATTCTCTGTAACAGCTTTCTATCTGCGCCTGTCAAGCCAGCATAACACATCGTAATGCAATATGTGAGGGTGCTTTCTATTGTGGACCGATAAAAGGAGGTCATCAGCTGTTGTTCCACTTATGCTTGGCCACTGACTCATGTTTATGACAGTTGCAGTGTCCTGGGGTCATGTGAATCCCTTTTGCGACCTTCTGACAAGCAAAGTCATTGGGGAAGCCAGATTCACTTAACAACCAGGTTAACAAGTGATTCACTTAAGAGCTGTGGCAAGAAAAGTCATACAATGGGGCAACACTTAACACATTTCTCACTTAGCAACATATATTTTTTGGGCTCAAATGTGGTCATAAGTTGAGGACTATCTGTACTTAAAATACTACTGGAATAAAAAAGAGGAGGTTGCTTTTAACTGTAGATTACCCAAAATTGTAAATATTCCATTTAAAGCAAGGTTTCCTGTCTTGGGGCTCTACTTAAGTTACTGAAGAATAACTCAAAGATGGATCTCTAGGAATCTCACTACATGGTGTCTGTGAACTTTTAACAGCATAGATAATACAAAAAAATCATGCATGCATTTTTATCCAGCTGTAACATAACACCCTAAAAAGAATGTGTTGTCTTTTCAAGTTTGAAAAAATTACATTTACACAAAAAAGGTCAAATTTGGAGACTCTGACAAGCGAACTCAGTGGGGAAGACCGATTCTCTTTAACAGCTTTTGTTCTTAATTTAACAGCTGCGGGGATTCCCTTAACCACCGTGGCAAGATAGGTCGTAAAATGGAGCAAAACTCATTTAACAGCGGTCTCGCTTAGCAGTGGAAATTTTAAACTCAGTTGTGGCCTGAAGTCAAGGATTACCAGTATAGGAAATGGTAGATGGTTTGCTCTGCCTGTCTCCTGGACAAAATCTGTCTGTTTTTGCTTAAGACGTTTGTGTGTATGTGTGTGTGTGTCTATTTTTGCTTAAGAAGTTTGTGTGTATGTGTTGTGTGTGTTATGCCTATTTTTGCTTAAGAAATTTGTATTTTCTGTGTGTGTGTGTATCTATATATCTATTTCTATTTCTCTATCTATCTATCTATCTATCTATCTATCTATCTATCTGTTTATCTATCTGTTTATCTATATACATATATGTATATAGTATATATATATGCCTATTTTTGCTTAAGAAGTTTGTGTTTTATGTGTGTGTGTATTTGTGTGTGTATCTATATCTCTATCTATCATCTATCTATCTATCTATCTATCTATCTATCTATCTATCTATCTATCTATCTATCTATCTATCTGTTTATCTATCTATCTATCTATCTATCTATCTATCTATCTATCTATCTATCTATCTATCTATCTATCTATCTATCTGTTTATCTATATACATATATGTATATAGTATATATATATGCCTATTTTTGCTTAAGAAGTTTGTGTTTTATGTGTGTGTGTATTTGTGTGTGTGTGTGTATCTCTATCTCTATCTATCATCTATCTATCTATCTATCTATCTATCTATCTATCTATCTATCTATCTATCTATCTATCTATCTATCTGTTTATCTATATACAGTATATATATATGCCTATTTTTGCTTAAGAGGTTTGTGTGTATGTTTTGTGTGTATGTCTGTACGCACACACACATATGTGTGTGTCAATGCCAGTATACTATTAATAAATATAACTATGTAATTATAGTAGTAATCACAGAAATAATCATAATAATTATGAAGGGCTGAATTTGCTGTCATTTCTGAAAGCTGAGTTGATTTTTTTTGTATTATACATATATAAAAAAAACCTAAACTAATTTCTTTTGATTTTCTTCTTTGCATGCAGTTGTGTGGAAATCTGAAGGAAGTTGAATCTCTCCTACGGAAAAAGTCACATACTTTTGAACACATATAGAGAGGTAGCTGGTATGAATTCATCAAGGACGTATTAATAAAAGAATGGAGAGAACGTTCTCGTTGAATATCCCCTTCTATATATATATTTTCCCAGTTGAATGTCGGATTGAAGCACCAAGATACATTATGGATGCAAATGCTTGTAAATCACAGTGACCTTCAGTCATTGGTCGTGTTAAAATAAAACCTCCTAGAATCACCATTGGTGTGTTGGGCACCGATATAAATAAATAAATAAACTTCTACCTTCTAAATTGAACTTATGGTCTCTGGCTTAAGAGAAGCACTGTGTAACACTATGTTATGCAATGTATTGGTATATACAAAATGGTATTGGAAACTTCAATCGAGGACCTGTATACTGCATGAGTCAAAAAGAGGGCTGTGAAAATATCTACAGACTCCTCACATCCAGGACATAAACTGTTTCAACTCTTGCCCTCAAAATGACACCATAGGGCACTGCACACCAGAACAACTAGACACAAGGACAATTTTTCCCCAATGGCATCACTCTATTAAACAACTAATTCCCTCAACACTGCCCAACTATTTACAAAGTCTATGCTACTATTACTATTAATCTTCTCATCACTCCTTATCACCCATCCCCTCCCATTTGTGACTATGTGAGTATAACTTTGTCACTTGTATCCTTATGATTTATATTGACTGTTTCCTAGTATGATTTGATTGCTTATTGTACCCTATGACTATCATTAAGTGTTCTAACTGATGATTCTTGACTCTTGACGAATGTATCTTTTCTTTTTATGTACACCGAGAGCATATGCACCAAGACAAATTCATTCTGTGTCCAATCACACTTGGCCAATAAAGAGTTCTGTTCTATTCTATTCTACCATAACATCTATGCCAAAAGATGTGAGGTAGAGCAGGGGTCTCAAACCTTGTCAACTTTGAGACTTGTGGACTTCAACTCCCAGAGTTCCTCAGCCATCTGGAACTCTGGGAGTTGAAGTCCACAAGTCTTAATTTGCTGAGGTTGGAGACCCCTGAAGTAGAGGACATCACATTTTTTTTCCATGTTAGGGAAATTATCTGCAGAATGTGTGAAACAATTTTCTATGGAGATTCTCAGTCATCCAATTCATGGTTGTCCCAAAGGTATTCTTTTTCCCCACCCCCAAAAAAGGCAACTGGACTTCCTTTGTTTTTCCTTGAAGAGGTTTCGCTTCTCATCCAAGAAGCTTCTTCAGTTCTTGGATGAGAAGCAAAACATCTTCAGGGAAAAACAAAGGAAGTCCAGTTGCCTTTTGAAAAAGCACTTTTGGGAGCGAAACGATTCATTGCATATACAAAACCTGGCTAGTGAGTTACCTGAAACATTTTGTTGGCTTGCAAGTTGGTCTGTACATGAAGACCATGACCATGATTGATGATGATTGGATTTTTTTTAAAGCCGACCGACTTAAAGAAGACTCAGCCACAGTTTGCATGGAACAGTCTATTTATATAATGTTCTATTTCTGTATTTATTTATTTTGTGCCTTCAAGTCAGAGTTGGCAACTCCTCAGTTTTCTTGGCAAAATTTCTGGTTTGCCATTGCCTCCTTCTTAGGTCTGAGAGAGAATGACTAGCCCAAGGTCACTCGGCTGGCTTGGTGCCTAAGGTGGGACTAGAACTCACGGTCTTCTGATCTGGTGCCTTAAATCATTTCGTCTCAGGAAACTTAGCATTTGCAAATGAGTTGATCAGAATTCAGCTTACTTACCTTACAAGAACTTTGAGCAAAGAATATTGATGTCAGGGTTCCAAGTAGTAGATCCATTGCAAGCAAGAAACTCTGAAGCAGGTGGATTCCTCAAAGGATAGCTTTATTGGAAATATCAAACTGCCACGTCTGGTGGAAACCAACTCTGAAGGGCTCCTTGGTTTTCACCTAATTAAGAGTAGAAGTTTTTCCCTCAATCCCAAACAATGAGTCACGTGGCCCAGTCACAGCAGCATCCGCTGGTCTGGTGAAATCACTCCTCCTTCCTCCAGCCAGGTGTGAGAATATCCTTGGTTCCCAGGTGAAATAATTTTATTTTGACTACACAACCCCAGCTATCTCTAATCCCCCCCTCCCCAGAGGTGGTATTCAGCCAGTTCTGACCAGTTCTGGAGAACCGGTTGAGGAAATTTGAGTAGTTCGGAGAATTGGCAAATACCACTTCTGACTGGCCCCGCCTCCATCTATTCTCCGCCTCCTGAGTTCCAGCTGATTGGCTGGGTCTTCTTTGGTTGCCCTGCATAGGAGAACGGAGCTGCAAAGCAGATTAGTAGGGTGGAGAGGGAATGGGATTTTGCAGTAACCTTCCCTTACCATACCACCAAGCCGTGCCCACCAAACCACACCACGCCCACCAAGCCACGCCACAGAACCGGTAGTAAAAAAAATGAATCCCACCACTTCCCCTCCCGATCCCTCAGCTCCAAGATGGCTTCAGCCAGGTGAGCTTCAGGGTTGACCATTGAATTGGTAGGCTTGGTTTCTAAGATCCTAGCCCTGTGCCAACCTGATTCTCTGTTTTACTCCTAGAATAAAACTGGTCAGATGGCAAACTGGTGCTAATGTGGCCAACTTGGCTGAATGCTGCATCTATCATGAATTATACGATTACAGCCTATGCCTTTATGGCTTTACTGGAAAAAACAAATCACGTGAAACTATTACAGAAGGAAAAATAAAAGAAATAGGAGTTGATTATTCTCAGTATATTAGTGTGTTTGCTTGTAAAGCACATTTTCCCCCAGATCTGTTTATATAATTTTCAGAGAATATTTTGGCAATGTATAGAAATGCCCACGCAAGAAAATGGGATTATGTTTTCATAATAATCAGACTGCATAGGAGGAATAGCAAACTTAGGGTAATATTTTCCTTGTAGATTATGTTCTGCTGCCATCTACAGATCAACTTCCTACCTCGAGCTGAACTGACTTATTGTTTTCATGTCTTCATTTTTGTTCAGTCCTGGGAGAGACTGAAAAGATTGAAACTTAGGGGAAAGTGTCACAATTTTACAGTAGAGCATCTTCAGGTTAAAAATCCCAGATCTATTTGTGCCCACATTTATTGATTAATACATCAGTTCAATTGACTGATTGACTGTCCCAAAGATGCTTTTTTTTTTTCAAGAGGCAACTGGCCTTCCTTTGCTTTTCCTTGAAGATGTTTCGCTTCAAATCCAGGAAGCTTCTTCAGTTCTGATGGAATGGTGGAGAACTGAAAACGCTTCTTGGATGAGAAGCGAAACATCTTCAAGGGAAAAAGGTGCCTACAAAGAAAAATGAGAAGTCCAGTTGCTTCTTGAAAAAAGCACCTTTGGAACAATTGTGAATTGGAGGACTGAGAATCTCCATAGACGATTGATTGACTGATTAGTTGAATTCTGAGTTTAGGCAGACTAACAAAGATAAAGGGTAACTTAAAAGGAGCAAAATACAATAATGTAGACCAGAGCAAAACACAAAAGAAAATAACCCAACCTACATATTTTCCGGAATATTTTGTCCTGGACTAATGTAAAGAGGAGAAACTCCTTGATTTTTCTTGATTGATTCTTCACTTTTGACTAAGCAGTGCTGCTCTGTTATCAGATGGTTTGCCTTACAATCAGTAACCTTCAAGTCCTCAAAGCTGTCCTTTAAATAGAACATGCATAATTCTTTTCTTTTTTCACTTTACCTTAGTTTTTACAATTATTTTTCCTCCAATTAATCAATTGCACATAAATGCATGCATAAATACATTAATGGTTGTTATTCTCCAATCACTTCATTGCCAGTTTCACCAATAAGAATAGGATATATACATAAGTAACTAATGAGATTTTAGGAATTCTTGTGTTCTTCTGGTTTTAAGGGTTGCTAATATAGTAGGCCTGTTCAAGCCTTTCTTTATCTTGCCCATTTCTCATAACAGCACCTAAAATTAGACGCATTTTGGCCCTGAATGACAAGCTCTTAATTTCCTTGATTTCCACACGTCCAACTTGTCTAATAAATGGCTTGCACTTGCAGAGTGTTGAGTACTTAAATAAATAAATCTTCATAGCTGTCGGATGCCTGGTGCTGCCTCCAAAGGTCCACAGAAGGTGAAGGTCCAACCTTCTCAGGAATATACTTAGCTCAACAATAGATTAGAATAGAATTCTTTACTGGCCAACTGTGATTGGACACACGAGGAATTTATCTAGGTGCAAATGCTCTCAGTATACATAAAAGAAAAGATATATTCGTCAAGAATCAAGAGTCATAAGGTACAACACTTAATAATAGTCATAGGGTACAATAAGCAATCAAATCATACTAGGAAACAGTCAATATTGAATCATAAGGATACAAGTGACAAAGTTACCGTCACAAGTGGGAGGGGATGGGTGATAAGGAATGATGAGAAGATTAATAGTAATAGTAGTGCAGACTTCGTAAATAGTTGGACAGTGTTGAGGGGATTATTTGTTTAGCAGAGTGACGGCGTTCGGGGAAAAACTGTCCTTGTGTCTAGTTGTTCTGATGTTCAGAATTCTATAGAATCATTTTGAGGGTAGGAGTTGAAACAGTTTATGTCTGGGATGTGAGGGGTCTGTAAATATTTTCACAGCCCTCTTTTTGACTCATGCAGGATACAAGTCCTCAAGTGAAGGCAGGTTGGT
This sequence comes from Bungarus multicinctus, assembly GCA_023653725.1. Lineage (NCBI taxonomy): Eukaryota > Metazoa > Chordata > Lepidosauria > Squamata > Elapidae > Bungarus > Bungarus multicinctus. Next base: position 18,249,153 of record CM042841.1, read on the forward strand.
AGTAATTGGGTTTTGTTTTTGTTTTTGCAGTCCTACTTATCCTCTGGAGTCTGTGTCTGTCTTGTTGGGTTGCAAAGCCAAACCAGACAGTGATAGAGGTGCAGATGACAGACACAATCATTCCTCTGTAGAACTGGATCAGCAGCTCCTTGGGCAGCTTGAGCTTTCTGAATTGACGTAGAAAGAACATTCGTTGTTGTGCTTTTTTGATGACATTTTGATGTTAGGTAAGGATGGTTTTAGTGGGATCAATAGAATGGCTTGTTTTCAGAAGCTGTGGGTTCTCCATCTTTGGAGGTTTTTAAGAAGAGCTTGGACAAGCTCTTGTCTGAAATGGTACAAGGTCTTCTGCTTGAGCAAAAAGACTCTAAGGTTCCTTCCAACTCTATTATTGTGGTGATTGGGGATGAGACAATGGTGCATGCTACAGTATTAAAGATTGTTGATTGCAAACTCCAGTCTTTGCTGTTGGAGTTCAGAAGCTGGCTTAGGTCAACCTCGTTTTTGCTTGAAGCCACCAGTGAATGTCAGGACACATTCTGTAAAGAGTCCCTGTCAGAAAAGTTACCTGACCTTATCTAATGGTTCAATTTGTGAGAGAAAAGGAAGCTGATTAGCTTAGCAAGAACCAAGCCTATTCAATGAAGTGTAGACAACCCTGATGAGCTGTAGCACCAACGTAGAGAGAGAAGATAGATGTCTTGGGTCCCTTTGGCTAAATTAAAAAAAGTCTCCCCAAATACAACAAAATTGGTGTACCGCATTTAAAAGCAAATTTGGATAACTTGCCCAGAACAGAAGGTTTATTTGCAGCTGAATTAAAACAGCTTTAGGGTGGGGCACGATCTGTCGGTTGCTCTATTGATTTTAATAAGCTAAAATGATGTTAAAAGTCAGCACTGCAGATTATCTGGTTAGCTGACTGAGCTAAATTGAAACCACCCTATAAGCAACCTATTATTCATGTTGAATATGCAACGGTCGATCATCTAATTTACTAATTCTCTGGGTTTTCAAAAAAAAAACAGCCTGTTTTGTAGGAGAAAATGGCTGGATGGTTTTTTTTACAAAACAATGATAAGTCAGGATCATCATCAGTCTCTTTATTAACATGACAGCTGTCTATTGCAAAACACAGGCTTACAAATCATAAATTACAAAGCTTGGGGCATTATGCTTAAGACATTCTGATACAGGCATTCAAGTAAATTTGCCTTGGCTTTTTTGCAAAACAGTTTCCTTAAATTGATAGCTGTGGAGCATTCCCCTCCCCCCCCCCCCCACACACACACACATACACACTCCTATATGTTGTCTAAAGAGATTCTCAGTCATCCTATCAATATCTAAGAGCTGTGGTGGCGCAGTGGTTAGAATGCAGGCTAACTCACGGTTCACTGCCAACAGTCTGATTCTCACTGGCTCAAGGTTGACTCAGCCTTCCATCCTTCCAAGATCGATAAAATTAGGACCCAGATTATTGGGGGGGCAATATGCTAACTCTGTAAACTGCTTAGAGAGGGCTATAAAACCCTGTGAAGTGGTATATGAGTCTAAGTGTGATTGCTAAGTGTTATTGATATCTATTGAGGAATGCTAGACAAAGGTGTGTTAATTTGTTGTAGATCTATTTGAACAATGTACTGTACTTGTAACTCTCAAGTGTCTTTCGAGATTCTCAGTTATCCAGACCATACTTGTCCCAAAGGTATTTTTTCAAAAGGCAACTTCTTTGAAGACGTTTTGCTTCTCATTCAAGAAGCTTCTTTGGTTTTGAAGAAGAACTGAACTGAAGAAGCTTCCTGGATGAGAAGTGAAATGTCTTCAAGGAAAATCAAAGACAGTGTGATGACCCAGGGTGGAGATTCCAAACAAACACAGTGACAGAAAACAGGTGAAGCCCCTTTTATTCCTTCACTTTGCTTCCAAGCTCCGAATATTCTTGATAGATGACAAAAAACTCCCACACAAACAGTTGCAAGAAGGAGGAAAAAAGCAACACAAACCAGGCAAGATAAGTGCTGGAGGACATCCGCAGATAATAGAACACACACTGGGAAGGACGCCAAACTCAGAGAGGAACCATAAACTAGAGATATTTCCATGCTTTGTTTCCAGCACTCGCCAGTACGCAGGTCCATCCTCTTATCCAGTAGTTACAGCTGCAGCCCATGAAGAGGATCAAGGCCTTCTCCTCCCAAGTAGACCACGTCTCTCCCTTATCCTCTCCTCCCTGCGTGCCCTAAGATGGAGAGGGGATGGGCCTGGGTCCTCCTCTGACTGCTCAGCCGGCCTCTACCCTTCCCCAGCCTCCTCCACAACCTCCAGAGCCACACTTCCACTCCCTGTCAGCTGTTCCTCCTCTCCCTCAGAGTCAGTCTCCACGAGGGGTACGACAGACAGTTTAGGAGGCTCAGAAGGAGAAGACCTAATGGTGATTGTTTGTTGAGTAGCCCCCTCTGGCCTAGCATGACCCCTAAGGAAAAGATGACCCACACTTTTCAAAAGGCAACGGGATTGTCTTTGTTTTTCGTTGAAGACATTTTGCTTCTCATCCAAGCAGAATCAAAAAAGCTTCTTGGATGAGAAGTAGAACAACTTTGAGAAAAAATAAAGAAAGTCCAGTTGCCTTTTGAAAAAGCACCTTTGGAACAACCGTGATCTGGATGATGGAGAATCTCCATGAACGCTTGAGCGTTACAAGTACATCTTTCAAACAAATCTACAACTAATTAATATGCTGTTGTGTAGCATTCCCCAACAGATCTCAATAGAAGGCCTTTAATTCTTCTTCCTCTTTTAACTAGAAAATTGGCTTTAACACAACTGTGGTGGTAGCATTCTTCCTGTGAATTCTGCCTCAATTTGTCTGCCTTTGCTAGGAAAACTTTAGTTGAGTTCTAGTTAGATTTGGGTCCCATTGTAATTTATGTTGCTAGAAAGTCTACATTAGCTTCGGTGAGCTATTGCTAAGTGCTAAGGTCAGCTGAACATTTCATACTTCAGCTGTACAGGAAGAATTTTTATGGCTTTCCGAATCATACTGCAGCGGAAAAGGTTCTTTGTGATGCCACAGACAATTAATTGAGGTACATTACCTAAAAACTAAAAAGGTCACACACAGAACATAATCGACACCTCGTAGCCCCTGTAGCTGAGTACAGAAATGCAAATGAGTGCATTTTGGCTTCCTTGGAGAGGCATAATTCTTTGTCAGCCTTGAATTATGCTTCCATTTGCTTACGCTTTCAAATACTAAATTTACTTCTGCTTTTTTTTTTTTTTCCAGCAGCATTGGTCAAAAGTTGGAAACGGTTGCAGACCAAATTAAGGGGAAGGGGAGGGGGGGAAAGCATATTAAGCTGCAATTATGGCCGTGACAGCCATGAATGGAAAAGAAGTACGGGGGTCTACATAAAAAGATGCTTTTGAATGCTTCGGTAAACCCTCTTGAGCCACAATATTGTGTCTCTGCTGTACAAGGACAGACCTGAAGGATACATTGCAAGGGGAAAGCATCAAAATCTGAGGTCAGGAAGAGTCGAGTGGAGCACGCTTTATCGTTTAAAAAAAGTACACACAACCAGAAACAGAGTTCTCTGCTTTTATGCTTTTATGGAGCATGTGTGAAGGAGAATGGCTACGAAAATCCCATGGTGTTAACTATGTAAGCCAAGGATTCCAGACCTTGTCACATTCGCATTAAGACAAGTGAAATCATTGAGATTTAAAATGTTAGTTAGGGCAGCTAACACAACCGCAGGAGTTTAAGGTTGCTTTCTTTTTTCAAATGCATCACCTTTCTATGTTGGCATTACTTATACAAGGGAGGAGGTGGCTCAGTGGCTAAGATGCTGAGCTTGTCGATCAGAAAGGTCGACAGTTCGTTGGTTCGAACCCCTAGCGCTGCGTAATGGAGTGAGCTCCCGTTACTTGTTCCAGCTTCTGCCAACCTAGCAGTTCAAAAGCATGTAAAAAAATGCAAGTAGAAAAATAGGGATCACTTTGGTGGGAAGGGAACAGCGTTCCATGCACCTTGGGTGTTTGGTCATGCCGGCCACATGAACACGGAGACGTCTTCAGACAACACTGGTTCTTTGGCTTTGTAACAGAGATAAGCACCACTCACTAGAGCCAGGAACAATTAGCATGTATGTGTGAGGGGAATCTTTACCTTTACCTTTATTACTTATACAAGAAATCTTCGACTTATAAGTAATTGGAACCAGAACTTCCATTACTAACCCACAGGGGTTGTTAAGCGAATTACTCTGTTTGCCTTCATGGGTTGAATGAATTATGGCTTTAACCTATAACAAGGACAAATCAAGATGCTAAAATACTGGCATATTTCATTCCTGTTTATCTACATCAGTGTTTCTCAAGCTTGACCACTTGAAGATGTGCGGATTTCAACTCCCAGGATTCCTTAACCAGCTGGAGAATTCTGAGAGTTGAAGTCCACATATCTTTAGGCTGCCAAAGTTGAGAAACACTGGTCTACACTAAAGGGTGAAACTATTGTCCATGAATGTAATCTGGTTCCACAGACCATTCCTCTAGTTGAGTGTGGCCAAATGCAAGTGGTTTAGATCCAGGTTCAGTTTCCCATCTCAAAGTTACCTCATCTGATGGCAATGTTCAGACATGAACCATTCCCTATATAATTTGGCATCAAAACCCAAAGGTCTTTGGAAGGAGGAGAAAGAAAAGGAGAAGGAGAAGGGGAAAAAGGAGGAGGAGGAGGAGGAGGAAGAAGAAGAAGAAGAAGAAGAAGAAGAAGAAGAAGAAGAAGAAGAAGAAGAAGAAGAAGAAGAAGAAGAAGAAGAAGAAGAAGAAGAAGAAGAAGAAGAAGAAGAAGAAGAAGAAGAAGAAGAAGAAGAAGAAGAAGAGAAGAAGAAGAAGAAGAAGAAGAAGAAGAAGAAGAAGAAGAAGAAGAAATAGTAGTAGTTATCCATTCAGTCAAGTCTGATTTTTGGCAATTTTATGGGCTATGTCTCTCCAAATTCAATCTTGTACTATTTCTTTGAGTTTTACTATGCTGGTGTCAGCTTTGATGGTATCCAGCCTCTGTGTTCTTTGTAGGCCTGGTTTCCTTAAAGTATTTACATCTCTTTTATTCTTATTCTGATTAGAGACTCGCAGAAGCCATATTGATCTTAACAACATAATTAAACCGCTTCACAAGTTAGCCTGATAATTAATGTTAGGGGCAAAGACTATATTTAACGAGAAGAAGGGAACCAAGCAGCATCTCCGTCCACAGGCATCGGGAGAGAGAAGTTCGTTAGCATGCAGAGTTTCACTGCCTCCGATACATTTTCCTTTTCCTGAAGAAAATGCTTTTAT
>CM042841.1:18259501-18390872 GCA_023653725.1 Bungarus multicinctus
TGCTGACCAAATTGGTGAGTTTTGCCCCATTCTACGACCTTTCTTGCCACTGTTGTTAAGTGAAACACCGCAGCTGTTAAATTAGTAACCCTGTTGCTAAGTGAATCTGACTTCCCAGTATCAAGTTTTTTTTCCTACTTAAAAAAGAGCCACCCAAAACAATGGGACTTCAAGAGTATTTTAACCGTATGTAATTCTTATATAATTGTTATATAATTGTGTGTGTAGAAACAACTGTATGTCAATCTATGCCTTCCGTGAGCATAGGTTTGTCATGGGCTGGTTTTCCGCACACATCACATGTTTAACTAATGTTCTCTGTAGTCCCTTTCTTCTATGTTGCTTTTAACCGTGTTATTGTAAGTTTGGTACTGATGAGCAAAATGCTTGCATCTACTGCTGTTCATTTTTCAACTGCATTGGTTAAATTATATTATTCAGTTTAATGTCAGAATGAACCCAATACTCTGGAATAAAGCAGTTTATTCCATGTCTTCAAAGCAGCATTCTGATTTACACTATGTGATAAAGCTTGGTAGGTATTAACTTGAATTAACACTTCTGCTGCTTCTGCTGCTTTCCTTGCATGAAGCCAAAAGTCTCTCTTTCTCTCCCTGAGAATGGAGCTAGAGACGGTGTCTTGCAATCCCAAATAAAGAATGTCACGCCGGCACAGCCTCATGGAGCAGGATACCTTGCAGGGTCTCAAAGACTCATTTCTGGTGGAGTTTGGGGGAGAGAAAGAAAGACTTTTGCTGCTTTCCTTGAGTGCAGCCAAAAGCAGAAGAAAAATGAAGAAAGAAGCAGCCCAGTAGCCAGGCCAGGCACGTGGGATGAGTGGGGTCAGTTCTCCCCTCTGCCCCTTTCCCCCTTCCTTCACTACCTCATGTTGTTCACAGTGCAAGTGATGCAAGCCTTGTGTTTCCATTGGTCACGTGGGCGGTGCAGCCTTGTGTTCCTGTGGTTCTGTGGGCGTGGCCTAATTTGTGGATGTGGCTTGGTGGTCATGTGGCTGGCTGGGCATGACTTGTATGTAAATATTATAAATATTTATATAAATATTGAATTTTTTATTAAAAAAAGAGCAACTTTTACCCAAAATCAGGCAAAGCAGGCAGGCAGGGGTCACCAACCTTTTGGACTTTATTTTGGCTTATCCTGCTGTGTCAGGACAATTTGATTAAATTATCGTTAAATGTATCACGTGAACTCAGACAATGAGATGAAGTCTAAGTGCTATGGTTATTGGGAATGTTTATGTAAGTCAGGAGAATGGGAATTGTAATCCCATACTTCTGGCTTATACCAAACTCAACCATCAGATTAGATCATAATCCTGTATTTTTGTGGGAGCTTCTGTAGTCAAATCACAACGTAAAAGCACTTGTTGCTCACCCAGAGAGAAAAGGACAGGTGTTATGCCAAGGGTATTTGCATCCCTGATTCAAACAGAGGCTTTCATTGACAACATGAAAATATTTAGATCTTTCCCATATTTTTCCCCGAAATTTGTTTTTACTCATTAAAATCACAACCTCAATTTATGCCACAATACACAACTCTAATTAGCAGGATTACAGCATCCTCCGCCAGAGACATTCCATATTGCATGCTAATCCCATTAACATTCTGTCAAAGATAAGTTAAATGTTTTCTATTTACAGTAAATGCTTACTCCAATTAAGAAAGATTAGTGGGCTGATATAGGATCTCGGATTCTTTAGGGGTGAATCCATAAAACATTGTTTGGTGGTGGTTTTTAATAGGGGGGGCAGTACACAATGGGCCTCATTTTGATATTATGACTCATGTGATGAATTAACAGTGCTTTATAGGCCTCTCTAAGTGGTTTACAGAGTTGGCCTCTTGCACCCAACAATCTGGGTCCTCATTTTACCCATCTCGGAAGGATGGAAGGCTGAGTCAGCCTTGAGGCAGTCAAGATCGAACTGCTGGCAGTGGGCAGAGCTAGCCTACAATACTGCATTCTAATCACTGGGAAGGAAGGAAGGAAGGAAGGAAGGAAGGAAGAAAGAAAGAAAGAAAGGAAGGAAGGAAGGAAGGAAGGAAGGAAGGAAGGAAGGAAGAAAGAAAGAAAGAAAGAAAGAAAGAAAGAAAGAAAGAAAGAAAGAAAGAAAGAAAGAAAGAAAGAAAGAAAGAAAGGGAAAGACAGAGGAATACTGGAATGAAAAAGAAAAGAGAAAAAGGGGAAGGAAGAAAGGAAGGAAGGAAGGATGGAAGGAAGGAAGGAAGAAAGAAAGAAAGAAAGAAAGAAAGAAAGAAAGAAAGAAAGAAAGAAGAAAGAAAGAAAGAAAGAAAGAAAGAAAGAAAGAAAGAAAGAAAGAAAGAAAGAAAGAAAGGGAAAGACAGAGGAAAACTGGAATGAAAAAGAAAAGAGAAAAAGGGGAAGGAAGGAAGGAAGGAAGGAAGGAAGGAAGGAAGGAAGGAAGAAAGAAAGAAAGAAAGAAAGAAAGAAAGAAAGAAAGAAAGAAAGAAAGAAAGAAAGAAACGGAAGGAAGGAAGGAAGGAAGGAAGGAAGGAAGGAAGGAAGGAAGGAAGGAAGGAAGGAAGGGCAATAGCAAATAGACTTATATACCTTTTCACAGTGCTTTACATCCCTCTCTAAGCATTTACAGAGTCAGCCTCTTGCCCCCAACAATCTGGGTCCTCATTTTACCGACCTTGGAAGAATGGAAGACTGAGTCAACCTTGAGCCGGTGAGAATCAAACTGCCAAACTGCTGGCAGCCGGCAGTCAGCAGAAGTAGCCTGCAGCACTTCATTCTAACCACTGCGCCACCAACAGTCATGCAATATATCCGAGTTTTTTGCATTTGTGTCAGAAGCACCGAGGAGTTTCCAGGTTGAAAGGGTTAACCAGTGACCTCACCGTTGCCCAGGGGAGACTTAGTTGGGGGCTCCTACAGCTGGAGTGAAGGACAAGAGCTTAACCCTGCTCCACAGCAGTTCTCGGATCTCAAACATAGGCTTGCTAACCTCCTGCCCAGCTTTCTCAAGCCACTGTGCTCTTCTCTATCGGAACATGGACTGCTAACCCTTGTAGTTTCCTCCCTGAAGAATCCATTCCAAATAGTCCTTGATTTACAGTCATTTGTCTAATGACTTTGCTACTGGCCTTCTTCTATTTTTTTTCAACAACTTCTCAGTTTAGAAATATGATCTACTGTAAGACAAAAAAAATCCTTGCTCATCCTGACACAGATAAGCTGCAGGCTTCAAATTGGTGATCTCCAAATTCAGCAACAGTAAACTTCCAAAGGTGTTTTTTTTTTTTTCAGGAGTCAACTGGCCTTTCTTTTTTTTTTCTTTTGAAGACATTTTGCTTCTCATCCAAGAAGCTTCTTCAGCTCTGACCTGACGGTGGGGAATGGAAGGCTTGATACTCCTTGCAGACAGCTGGTCATTTGCATCCTTTTAGAGAGTCACTGAGGCCACTTGGAGGTTTATCTGTGTTCTCAAAGTCACCTGAGTAGCGCTCCTGCCATAGTCTGCCATTTTTCCCTCTGGAAATCCATTCCTACTCCCAAACCATTCCAAGGGTGTCCATCCCAAATTGTATAGCTAAAAAAGACTGTAGAGATTCTCAGTCATAACCTGGATGACTGAGAATCTCGACAGGCCATTAAACTTCCAACATTTTCTAGCTTGTTGGGGGTAGGGAGGTGTAACGTATCAAGATGTCCAAACAAATTCCATGAGAAACCAACTGGGAATGTCGATCCTAAGCTATCTATGAATCTTCAGGTTCTTTGCGAGAATGGTTCTTCTTAGTGGTCTTGTCATCTTTACTGTGTGTGTGTGTGAAGCAGGGGAGCGTATCAGGGTGTCCATCAATGTTTTGGATTTGCAAGCCAGATCTGACCTTCCTCTTTCCTATTCCCACCTCTTTTGAAACGTTCCAGGAACTTTTGAGAGGGACAGAGGAACGGAGACTTCATTACCATTATATTCCTCGGGCCTTCTTGTGCATAAATCCAATTATATCCTAGTAATGAGACAACTAGATTTTTAACATCATGTTTAATGAATGGTAAAGCACACTCAAAAACAAGCTGAACGCCACTGCCTGTCCCTAAGGTCTTCAAAGATCAATGTGTTTAATTGGTTATGGCAAGGCATTAGAAGCTGACGTATGTATTGATCAGAGTAGATTCAGCGAAGTCAGGCTTTCTTAATGGAAGAAGCCCGGGGTAAGAAGTCATATCTTACTACATCTCAGCTTGGGTTTGTTATTGTAGGTGTTTGAACAGACATAAGCCGCGATTATTCAAGCCATGATATAATCCAAAGAGATGGGCAAAATTAACTCTCCCAGCTAAATAATGTCTTTTGTTGGTATATTTCTTTCTTTATTGGGTTTCTCTGCTACCCTGGAACCAAAAAAAAAGACTCCAGGAAATTCGAGAACATGCCCATAAATGTCAATACAGCAATTCATTTTAAAACAGTAACTCCAAAGCTAATTCTCTTGGTTTAAATTCAAATGCTGAAAAGTCATAAGCTTAAATGTGTTGAGCGTGGCGTGGCGGCTTATAATGAATTCCTGAAGGGCATTTGGAAGAACTATCTTTCAAACTTCTGTGGAGATTCTGAGTCATCCAGATCATGGTTTTGTCCCAAAGGTGTTTTTTTTTTTTGAAAGGCAACGAGACTGTCTTTGTTTTTCCTTGAAGATGTTTCATTTCCCCTCTCAGAAGCTTCTTCAGTTCTGCTTGGATCAGAAGGGAAACGACTTCAAGGAAAAACAAAGACATCTTAAAAACACCTTTAAATTGCTTTACTGGAATACCATGACAGTGTGGGTCATTCTTTCCGTTGGAGTCATGCTAGGCCAGATGGGGTTTCTCAGAAAACAATCATCATCAGGTCTTCTCCTTCTGGATAAAAACATCTTCCTAAGATACCCTTGCATGTAGAACCTTAGTGACTAGCACCTTGAAGACTGAAATGTACTGGTAAATTGATTCACTTAATGGTTATTTATTTATTTATTTATTTATTTATTTATTACACTTTTATACCGCCCCCTCTCCCAAAAAGGGACTCGGGGCGGTGTACAGCCAAGATAAAAATGACATAAATAGTAAAAAAATTAAAAGAGATTTAAAAGAAATTAAACTAGTGGCTGGAATGATATTATAAAAGCAGAGTAAAAAGGGTAAAAGAGTTAAAAATATCCAAAAATTTAAAACCCTAGTAATTAATACTAGGCCAGACCAACCTGTTGGAAAAGGTGGGTCTTTAATGCGCGCCGGAAGGTCTGCAGGTCAGTGATGCTTGGCAATTTTTAACTCAATGACCATACGAAATAATATTATTTTTATTTATTTGAGGAGTCCTTGATGTTCTCTGAGCTTGCTGGTTTTCTTGCAGACATTTCACTACCCAAACTAGATATCATCATTGCACTGATGATGTTATCTAGGTGGATCATGAAATGTCTGCAAGAAAACAACCACATTCAAAGAGCACCAAGAACCCCACTATCTTCCTCCTCCTCTCCACACACCCCACTCTCTTTTAGCACTGATGACCTTACCTAGTTGGGTCGTGAAACATCTGCAAGAAAACCACCAAGCTCTCATTTCAACCCTGAGCTAGAAATATTCTCCTTTATCTCCTTTATTTATTCATTTATTTTTTCTTTACGGTTATCCACTGCTTTGAAATATTTTTTGCTGTACGAAGTGCAGAACAGTGGAAGGTGCAACTGAAGAGTAACAGGGAGGGGAGGAGATTTTATTTAGCTCTCATCATCTTGTCAGAAACAGGATGACACGATCATGAGTCAGAGAGAAATGTGCCTTAGCCATAGCTCTTAATGTAAAAATAATGTGTGCTGTATCACATTGTGTTGCATTGCCTTATTTGTCTAGATATTCCCAACCTCACGTGATGCTCCATTCAATCCCTTTTAATTTTAGCATTCAGCCATTTCCCATCTTACATTAACCGCATCTCCGACGCTGAGGTGTCTCTGAATAAATGCTAAATAGTGGCAGCTCATGAGGAAAGATGATTAAATGAAAATGAGTGTTGAGTCAGTTCTGATTCTAATCCCAGCCTGGTCTGCTTTATATTCTGTTTACATTGTTGTCATATTGCTTTTAATCCAACAAGCTAGCTCTGTAAAGAGAAAGAACCAAACTCAAACACCAGCTGGAGAATTAGGAGTGGGGTCTGCTCAGAATTGGCAAATGACTGCAAACAAACAGAGACACAGAAATCAAGAGATACCGGAAGCCAGAAATCATGCAAAATAACTGAAGTGAAATGCAGGCACGTGCTAGCCAAATAAGCTGAGGCATGCAGATGAATCCTTGATGGTTTTAAATCACATGAAACCCCGAGGAAGGTGTGTTAAGGGTATTCATTAGCTCCGGGAGATCTCAAAAAATGCATCCGCGGTAACCCACAGCTTCCGTTAAAAGCGATCTGACAGCGCCATCTGCTGAGCAATGCATTTATTGCCAGGATGATTGCAATTGTGACAATAACACTGGACTTGTCGACCAGAAAGCTCACAGTCTGGGTTCGAGACCCGAGCGCTGTGTGACGGGATGAGCTCCCATTCTTGCTCCAGCTCCTGCCCACCCAGCAGCTTGAAAGCACACAAATTTCCGATCTAAGTATAGTATCTAAAATCATACCTTGCAATGTTCTACCTGTCCATGAATACTTCAGCTTCAACCATGACAACACAAGAGCACACAATAGATACAAACTCAAGGTTAATCGCACCGAACTTGATTGCAGGAAATACGACTTCAGCCACAGAGTGGTCAATGCCTGGAATACTCTACCTGACTCTGTGGTTTCTTCCCCAAACCCCAAAAACTTTAACCTTAGACTGTCTACTATTGACCTCACTCCTTTCCTAAGAGGTCTGTAGGGGGCGTGCATAAGCGCACCAACGTGCCTACCGTCCCTGTCCTATTGTTTCTTTTATATTTTATTTTTCTTATATGTATCCATGTATTCATAAGTATGTTTTACTTATACCTATTATCTTGTAAGCAATTGACAAATAAATAAATAAATATAAACAAATGTGAGTAGATAAATAGGTGTCACTTTGGTGGAAAGGTAACAGTGTTCTGTGCACCTTGGCCTATCGCCATGCTGGCCACAGGACCGCAGAAGTATCTTTGGATAACGCTGGCTCCCTCGGCTAAGAAACAAAGATGAGCATCACTCCGTAGAGTCGGATATGACTGGACCGTGGAAACCTTTACCTTTAGAGCTTCTACAGGTTTTAGGAGTTTGCTCGCTCCTCTCTTATCCTACTGAATCTTGGCTGCCTACAACATACTGAAGGGTCACCTCTAAGGAGAGGCAGTGAAGTTGTGGATTTCCACTACTTAGAACTCCCTGTTGCTTCTTCTGTCCCCTTTGAGCTTTTAACCAATGTCCAGGTTGGACACTGGGATTGGTGGGGTGCTTTTGTGGGGTCATGTGAGAACTTGCTCAGTGGGTAATATCACTTAGCAATAGCACTTAGACTTATATACCACTTCACAGGGCTATAGGAGCCTCTGTGGTGCAGCGGTTAGGGTGCAGTACTACAAGCTTACCTCTGCAGCCAGCTGCCTACAATTTGGCAGTTCAAATCCCACCAGGCTCCAGGTTGACTCAGCCTTCCATCCTTCCGAGGTGGGTAAAATGAGAACCCAGATTGTTGGGGGCAAGAGGCTGACTCTGTAAACCGCTTAGAGAGGGCTTTAAAGCACTATAAAGTGGTATATAAATCTAAGTGTTATTGCTATTTACCGCTCTCTCTAAGCAGTTTGCAGATCAGTTTCTTGCCACCCACCAACAATCTGGGTCTTCATTTTACTGACTTCAGAAGGTTGGAAGGCTGAGTCAACCTTTGAGGCGGTCAGGATCAAACTGGCAATGAGCAGAGTTATCCTGCAATAGCAAACAATAGCAATAGCACTTTGACTTACAAATGACTTCACAATGATTTACAGCCCTCTCTAAGCAGTTTACAGAGTCAACCCATTGCCCTCAACAATCTGGGTCTTCATTTTACCGACCTCGAAAGGATGAAAGGATGAGTCAACTACGAGCTGGTGAGGATCGAACTGCCAAACTGCTGGCAGCCGGCAGTCAGCAGAAGTAGCCTGCAGTACTGCATTCTAACCACTGTGCCATCATGGCTGTTGTAGTACAGGTAGTCCTTGACTGACATTCAAATTGAGCCTGGAATCTCTGTTGCTAAGTGAGACAGTGATTAGTGAGACTCTGTTGCTAAGTGAGACATTTCCCGACTTTTCTTGCCAGCGTTTTTAAGGGAATCCCTGCCATTGTTAAGTTAGTAAACAAGGTTGTTTAGCGAATCTGATTTGCTTGTCAGAAAGTGGCAAAAGGGTATCGCATGAATTTTGATCACGTGACCAATGCCGTCGTAACTGCAAACAGACACTATATGAATTGTTGTAAGTCGAGGACTACCTTGTAATCAAAATTCCACGTCGTCAATCAAGGACTGACTGAGCTTGTGTGAAAGTGTATATATTGCTGTGTTGTGTGAAGACACCCTCAACACAAATTTCTTTGTTGATAGAGGGTCACTAGCCTCAGCCAAGCCATCTCACCATTGAGAACTTTAGCTGAGGAAAAATACAAGAAAGATTCTTTCCTGAGACAGACAGAGCATTTTTTATTCTTTCGTTTATTTATTTCTTTGGGTTGAACAAATACGGCACCAAATATTTGTCCGATGTATTATTAATGCTGTTTGATCATTCAAGCCACTGATCCTGTAATGTCCATATAAACTGAGGCCTGTTCAGTTAATTCCACAGCTATTGTATATTCTGGGAAAATAATAAAAAGCTAGCAGCTCAAAACCAAAACCAAAAAGCATAATCAACTCTTCCCAGTAAGTGTCAGCAAGTAAATTAAACAAACAGTTGGCTTTACTTTTGTTGACTGTGTTGTTTTATGTTGGGAAGTTGAGACAAGGTGTACTGTGTATTTGAATTATATATAACTATAATTATATATAAAAAACAGTCATCTGTATGTGTTCTCACTGAATATATATGTACTTAATATATACATACAAACTACAGTATGTATATATGTGTATGTGTATATAAATATATAGTATATATACTCTGTGTGTGAATATGTATAACAGTCCTCTCCATGTTCTCACTGAATATATATACTTAATATACTATATACATACAAATATATATACACACACATATATATGTTTGTGTTTGTGTGTATATTATGTGTGTGTGTGTGTATATTCTGTATATGTTCTCACTGAATATATACATATATATACATACATATACATACACACACTTAATATATACATACTGTATAATATATATTTGTTTGCATGTTTGTATGTATGTATATATGTTTGTAAGAAGATGATGACCAACTCCCAGGATTCCTCAACCAGCTGGAGAATTCTGGGAGTTGACCTGCACACATCTTCAGGCTGCCAAGGTTGAGAAATGCTGGTCTACACTAAAGAGTGAAACCATTGGCCTTGAATGTAATCTGGTTCCACAGACCATTCCTCTAGATGAGTGTGGCCAAATGAAAGTGGTTTAGATCCAGGTTCAGTTTCCCATGTGAAAACTATCTCATTTGACGGGCAATGTTCAGACATGAACCATTCCCTGTATAATTTGGCATCAAAACCCAAAGGTCTTTGGAAGGAGAAAAGGAAGAGGAAGAGGAAGAAGAAGAAGAGGAGGAGGAGGAAGAAGAGGACGAGGACTAGGATGAGGAAGAAGAAGAAGAGGAAGAGGAAGAAGAGGAAGAAGAAAAGGAAAAGAAGAAGAAGAAGAAGAAGAAGAAGAAGAAGAAGAAGAAGAAGAAGAAGAAGAAGAAGAAGAAGAAGAAGAAGAAGAAGAAGAAGAAGAAGAAGAAGAAGAAGAAGAAGAAGAAGAAGAAGAAAAGGAGGAGGAGGAGAGGCGAGACATACACACATAGCTCACAATGAACTAAAATCTTGTAAGTACTTTTAAAAATTAATTATCAGACACAATAAGATGTATCAGATCTTGGAGCTGAAAGCAAGGTCAGCTAATATCCCAAAGCACAGGGCCTTATCCTTGTTTCTTAGCTACACCTGCAATCACTTGTGAGATAAGGAATTCAGCTGGGGTCATCCTGTCCTTTCTTTCGTGTGACCCAACTATCCGTAGCCAATCTTTTCCGTCTAAGGACTTCTTGCGTGCCCAGATGACCAAGAAAACTTCTCCCCTCCCCCTCTTTGAAAACAATTTTTGCCCTTCGCTTGCAAGTCAATGCAAATGGAAGCAGTTTTGTCCAACGGTTTTCCTATAATCAGTTGACTGAGACTTTTTAAAAAGTCAGCACCCATGGCAAAAAAAAAAAAAAAATTGTCTGGAAAAGAGGGAGTTAGCAAGATTAGGAAATCTGTGTCTTTTTTTTCTTTCTCTTAAATCATACCCACATTTTTTTTTTCTAAAGAAAAAAGCCCAAGCTTTTCGAAGACTGGTTAAAGCAGACTTTCCTAAAAATGTCTTTGTGTTTAAATGGGATAATGTTGCTTTTCTACAAGGTGACATTTCCTTGTCATTACGAAGAGAACACATGAAATCATAAGAAATGAAGCTCTTATTTTTTTTTTTTTTCTTTCTACTCAAGAGGCACACATCATGTTTTGGTTTTCCTTTTCAAGGGGAACCAATCTTTTAATCTCGTCATAAATGTAAACATTCATATTTGCAAACACTGTTGGGGTTTTAACGTAGGAGCTTGCAACTGGGAGAACCTGGAACAATTCTTGTCTTCCTGATACCGATAGAAGAGAATATTGTAGCTCAGGGTTGAACTGTGGGGTCCTTGATGGTCTCTAAGCTTGGTTGTTTTCCCGGTCTCCTCCTCCCAATTATTTTTTAAATAATTATGTTATCTCAATCAAGTCTAAAACATGAATGTGATAACTGAGTTGTTCTTTTAAGTATCTAACAGAATAACAGGGTTGGAAGGGATCTTGAAGGTCTTCTAATCCGGGAGTCTCCAACCTTGGCAACTTTAAGACTTGTGGACATCAACTTCCAGAATTCCTCAGCCAGCAAAGCTGGCTGAGGAATTCTGGAAGTTGAAGTCCACAAGTCTTAAAGTTGCCAAGGTTGGAGACCCTTGTTCTAGTCCAACACTTTGCTCAAGCAGAAAACCCTATACCATTTCAGACAAATCTCCTTTCTTAAAAACCTCCATTGTTGAAGCAACCCACAACTTCTGGAGGACAATCATTCCACTGGTTTATTGTTCTCGCTGTCAGGAAATTTCTCCTTAGTTCTAGGTTGCTTCTCTCCTTTGATGAGTTTCCATCCATTGCTAGCACTTTCCCCATTAGAAGATAAAGACAATAAACTGAGCCCTTATTTCTCTTCTAGCCTATTTTCCCGACTGCCTCTTTGGGTTGACAATCTGTAGCTGAGGGCATAGTCATATCAATATGATATTGTTGTGTGTTTGTGTATAAGTTTCATTCCATAAAAGTGATAAACAGATAACAGAAGGGACCTTATAGGTCATCTAGTCCAACCCCCCGCCCAAGCGGGAGACCCTACATCATTTCTGACAAATGGCAGTCCAATCTCTTGAAAGTCTCAAGTAATGGCGCTCCCACAACTTCCGAGAGAAAGCTGTTCCCTTGGTTGATTGTTCTCACTGTCAGAAAGTTTCTCCTTATTTCCAGGTTAAATCTCTCCTTGTTCAGTTTCCATCCATTATTCCTTGTCTGGCCTACAGGCACTTTAGAAAAGAGCTTGACCCCTTCCTCCTCTCTGTGGCAGCCCTCAAATATTGGAAGACTGCTCTCCTGTCTCCCCTGGTCCTTCTCTTCCCTAGACTAGCCAAGTCCAGTTCCTGCAACCGTTCATCATATGTTTTAGCCTCCAGTCCCCTAATCATCCTGGTTGCTCTTCTCTTTATTTTTTCTAGAGCCTCAACGTCTTTTTTATAATGTGGTGACCAAAACTGGATGCAGTACTTTAGGTGTGGTCTTACTAAGGCTTTATAGAATGGTATTAGTACCTAACTTGGTCTCGATTGTATCCCTCTGTTAATGCAACTTAGGATTGCATTGGCTTTTTTGTCTGCTGTTGCACACTGCTGACTCCTATTTAGCTGGGTGTCCATTAAGACTCCAAGATCACAAGGCATGGTTGTATTCATGCTTTGTCAGCAACAGAGCCTTAACTTGCAGTGATTATTCCAGAAGAAGACAAATGGCTTAAAATATATTGGATAAATGGATTCGTCCAGCCAAGACAATGTGAAAATTGGAACATCTATGTTGTTTGTGCTCTGATTCTGCCTATGTTAGAAATATTGTTTTTTTCCTTTTGTTTTTTTTCCAGATATGGCCTAATTGTTGATTCTGAGGAACCCCATTTACATTTTTATTTTATTTTTATGTTCCTTAATTCAGGGTGGGTTGGAATGACTGGATGGAGCTAAGCATTTACTGGTCAGATATACTTTCTGATGCCTATGTGAAGTTCGCAGCAGATATTTTCTCTTTGTGCCCTAGGAAAGAAATGTTTGCTGCTACCTAGGATTGAACTCTCAACTTTCCAAGTGAGAGACAAGTGTCTTCACCACTAGGCCACCACTATGCTGCTCAAGGAACCACATTTACAATCCAATCAAAGAGATAAAGTCTCTTCCTTTTGAAGGCAGGCATTTCAAGAAAAATGGACACCATTGTAAACTTAATAGTTTCCTGAAAGTCTTCGTTATTTCCCTGCAAGGTTTTTATCATGCAAATATTTGCCCTGTGGAATTCTTCAATGAGATCATTCAAAATATGTCTGGCCAATGCAGATACTTTTATTTCTCCTCTTGTTCTAATAATAGTGAGTGAGCCCATTATTTCCTCACTAAAATATATTTATCCAAAGGGAATTTGCATGATACATTTTCAGGAGCATATCTCCAAAAGTATGCTTTTATGGATGTAGGCTGTTTGCAAATCTCCTCTCTCTCTCTCTTTTTTTTTTTTGCAATTATGATTTTGAACATATATTGGTGCCTATACCTTGAGTTACAAACTATCATTAAGTGTAAGTTTGCATTTGCACGTGTGTTCCAGGTTTTCATCGATGTTCAGATGATCAAAAACAATTTCTATTGATGTCAATGTGATCTTGGGAAAAGTAAAGAAAGAAAAGAAAGAAAAGAGAACTGATCTACCTCTTGTGCAGGTCTTTAGATCAGTAAACTTTTAAGAAAATAAAAGCCACTAGGCCATCGCCATCATTATTATGTATGATCTGGAGTTCAAGAATTTAAGAAATGCCAGCTTGAGTTGTACTTATACTGCTGTCTGGTTTATTTTTGAGGTACAGAAAATTACTTTATCTCAACAATTGCAGAGTTTTCCCTTTCTCTGCATATCGAAAATCTGTCAAAAGATGGCCATTGTGTGCAGAGAGTGGTTTCTCTCTCACACACACACCTTCTTTTACCCAGCAAAACAATCTTGAAATCCCATCACAACCTTTTCCTCACAATTTGATCTTGGGAATGGCAAGAAAAGATCTGTGCCTTACATCCAGTCATAAGAAATTTCATGAGCCTTCAGTTCTGATCTGGTCTCAGGAGTCCAGAGAGGAGGGTTGCCACCAAAACCTAAACAATAAATCCAGGTCAAAGAGTCTTCTAATGGTTCTCCATCCATCGGTGAACTTGCCTTGCCGTGATGAACAGATGCCGAATCATCTGCATTTCATCAACTCTTTTCATTCTCCACAATGCCCAATCGTGTCTCAAGATCGGCGGCATTGTGGAAAAATCAAAGTGTGCCAACCAGAGGTGGTATTCAGCAGGTTCTGACCAATTCTGGAGAACAAATTTTCCAGCAATGAGGGGTTCAAAGTTCAGGATGCGAACTGGCCATCTGCCTTGTTTCTTCATGCCAAGTATGCCGCTCATGTCGTATATAGCACATTGGCTGTACCCGGCACAGAAATGGGATTATCTTCAGGTAGACATCTAGTTCTCTCTCTCTCTCTCTCTTTTTTTTTTACAAAAAAAGAATGAAATAAAAGCACATGATGTCCCCAGCACTGCCCTCTGAACTGAAGTGCCCATCACCATAGATGATTGAAGCCCTGCAGATCCATCTTTGGAATTTAAGAAATCGTTATTCCTGTATTTTGGTTTCCCATTAATGCAGCCCTGTCGCTTCTTCTGAAATGAAAGCAGCATGAAAAGTCTTTCTGTTCAAGGATATAAGTTCTTCCCTTCGGTGTGGGTTGCTTGGAGGAGCTGTGCTTGGCTAAATACTCACAGCTGAAGATGCTCGTCATGGAAGTTTCACCACTACAACACAGGCACCAGCTCTTCCAACATTGACTGGCACTTCCTATAAAACAGAGAAGGCCTGGTTTAGATCCTTGTCTTTTATTTTATTCTTTTATTCTTATTATTTATTTTATTCATGTATTTGTTTGCATACTTTCAAACTGTTCTGACCCAGCTCCCCAAACACAACAAACCTTTTGTAGTTGAAGCAATGATTCTTTTATTAGGAGTGCCAGCAAAAAGTCTCTCTCTCACCGCAGGCTAACAAATCTGTCCGGCCAGAAGATTAATAGTTTTCTGCCACATCAAGGTATCACCACCTCCTGCCTTTTAACTCCAAAGCTAACAGTGGTGACTCTTCCATCCCAAGGACCGGCCCCTAGATTTCCACTGCTCTCCTCTCCTCTGCCTTCAGTGCATCCGTGTGTCAGGCACTGGACCCAGCTGTTCCTCCTCTTCCTCATCAGCCACCTCCAGACTTGGGGGCTGTTGACTCTCCATCTGAGGGCTGATGGACAGCCCAGGCTCCACCTCTGTCTCTCTCTCTGACAGCTCCATTCCCTCTTCCCCTTGGGGCTCCCAGATTGCCTTGATGCTGGCCATGACTCCCATGCCTTCTCCTTCTCCTCTGATTCGGCTGCTGGAGGAGCCAGCGGCTGACAGGCCACAACACAAACTGCTACCTAGGAGCTGAAGCAAAGAACAGGAGCGCACCCCGTTGCTCAGTTCTCAAACCCAGGCTTTAACCACTGAGCCACCATGCCCACCATGACAGGGATGCAACTAAGCAATTGGAGCAGAGATGCAGTAACTAAGAAATTACCTCTGTCCATTCATTGTTTTGGGCATCGTAAGATTCTACTGTGTTCAAATAGATGTGTCCATCGTAGCCCCCGACAGCGTACAACCTATCTCCAAGCGTGCCAATCCCAACAGCATCACGAGGAACACTCAAGGGTGCGACAGTGGTCCAATTGTCGGTTTTGGGATCATACCTAAAACATTATAAGACAACGTTAACAGATGCTAACAGTAAAAGCAGTTTCAACGAGAAGGACAGAATCTTAGTTTATATTCATGTTACTAAACTAAGATATCCATCCCTTTATTGTATTGTAGACATAAACTACGCAGGTTTTTCAAATACATTTGCTCATGGTTCATGGTCGTAATCTTTGGCATCATTTTGATGGTTTGGCTTAGAAAGTCACAGAAGAGAGATTGATGGAAACAAGAGCATTGTATCAGACCATCGTGACAGAAATACTCCTCCATGAATATTTTTAATGACCCCGTAATCCCTTGCATCAGGGTGGAATTGGGGCAACTGAATGGAGCTGAGTGTTTACTGGCCGGATGCCCTTCCTGTCACCAATGAGGAGTTCATAGCTGATATTTACTCATTGTGCCCAGAGAGAGAAATATCTGCCTCTACCTAGGATTGAACTCACAGCCTCCTGATTGTGAGGCGAGAGCTCCTCCTCTCAGCCACCATATCACTCTAGTTCTCCTCTGTTAAATGGGAGATAATATTTATTTTATTTATTAAATTTATCCATCACCCATCTCCCAGTCAAGCGACTGAACTAAAGATAGTTTAGAAATGAGCTATATGGAAAGAAAAAAGGTTTTATTGTTATTAGAGTGTTTTAAAATCACAAACGTATGAATTGTATTTTAAAATCACAAAAGTATAAATCCAGAGCACAGAAAGTCCTCAATGTATAATCACATTTGGGACCAAAATTTCAATTGTTAAGGTCAGGTTATGTAAGTACGGGGATAGAAACTGACCAGGGAATACCAAGGTTGTAGATTTAAGTGAGAAATTAAAAAGAAGAAGAATACAGCAATAGCAAAGTACTTCAGTACTTTCATCAGCAACCCAAATAAAATTGTAGGATACAAAGAGTCCTTGAGTTACAACAATTCATTTAGCAACTATTCAAAGTCACAATAGGTCTGGAAATTGTGGCTTATTTTTCACAGTCATGGCCTTTGTAGCCTCCCCATGGTCACATGATCAAAATTCAGATGCGACGGTATCTCCTGCTGGCCAAGATGTATAAAAACCAATCCCCAAAATGTTGGAAACATTTAACAGAATGAGGCACTTACTACCACATATGATGGAATTGTAAAAAAAACACAAGAGTTTTGGCACAGGATTGGAAAATGGCTGGAAGAAATGATGGGATTTAAAATAGACCATAGACCAGAATGTTTTTTATTGGGAATTATACCAAAAAAATATAGTAAGAAAGAGTTATATTTGATAATACATGTCATCACTGTGGCAAGAATATTTGCCCAGAAATAGAAAAAGAAAGAAATTCCTAGTGAAGATGAAGTAATAAATAAAATTCTGATGTGCACTGAAATGGGTAGGCTAACACTAGAGATGAAAAATAAAGATGAATCGGAATATTATATAATTTGGAATAGATTTTACTAATGGTGGGGATAGAAAGGAAGAGTTTAAGAATGAAAAGAGCTGTTAAGAGGACATCTGTGATCATGAGATGTAAATAATACCAAGAATGTTGGAAGATGTAAGTAAGGATGAGCAAATGTGCATGCATGAGTGTGTGTATGTGTGTGTGTATAAATGTATATAAGATTTATATTCTACTATATTTCACTAGAATGATAACAAAAAATTATGTCAAAACAACTCCACCACGTTCAATGTTTTTTAAATGTTATATTTAATTTAAAAAAAAATTAATTCAGGCTCTTGGCAATGGGTTCCTACTTATGACCGTTGCTGTATGTCACATGATTCCCTTTTGCAAGCAATGTCTGTGGGGTAGCCAGATTCACTTAACAACTGAATTACCAACTTATCAACTGCAATGATTCACTTAACAATTGTGGCAAGAAAGGTCATAAAAGGCAGGCAAAACTTGCTTATCCCACGTCTCACTTAATGACAGGGATTTTGGGCTCAATTTTGGTCGTAAGTCCAGGACTACCTGTACTTTTAATTTAACAGAGGAGAAAAAAAATAGGACATCCGGTTATTTCTTTTTCAACCACTAGAGGGCTTTCCAGACTAATAGCCTAGTTGTAATCTAGAATGTTGTTAGTTATATCCTATGATGTGAAATGGGTAGCAATATAAAACGTTCCTTTGGCTAGTTCTCCTTGAAAGATGCCTGATAAATGCCCAAGAATGTGCAAAAAAATCTCTTATTGAGCTGCTCTAAATTGTAATCGCATTTAGTGATATGGAGTAGCTTAGCAATGACTTGCTCACGTCACCTGTTAATTTAATAAGTTTGCATATTTTAATCATTCCCAATTTCGGAATCTTTCCGAACTCTTGAATAGAGTATGAGAACTTATTATAGCAAAGTAACTATTTAAAGTTAGCTAAAAAGACTTCTTAAGTATAGGAGATAGAAGAGGACAATTCGTTTCATATCAAACCATTGGCTTCATTTTAAGGAATGATACGTAAATTTGGTACAATAGAATCATTTTTCTCATTTTCTACTCCCTTGAATGTTGCCCAGCTGGATCATGGCTTCATTAAACTGTAGATTTATTTAGAAGTTTAATAAGAACAGTATTGGTTGAGATCTAACGGATATGTCGCGTAGCCCAATCCAGTGGTGGGACTCAAAAAAACTTTACTACTGGTTTGGTGGGTTAACTTGGTGGGTGTGGTTTGGTGGGCATGGCTTGGTGGGTGTGGCAGGAGAAGGATACTGCAAAATCCCCATTCCCTCCACACTCTTGGGGGAAGGTTACTGCAAAATCCCCATTCCCTCTCCAACCCACTAACCTGCTTTCCAGCTCCGTTCTCCTGGGCAGGGCAACAAAAGAAGACCCAGCCAATCAGCTGGGACTCAGGAGGCAGCAAATAGATGGGGGCGGGGCCAGCTGGTTCTCTGAACTATTCAAAATTTCCAGTACCGGTTCAGGGGAACCTGTCAAAACCAGCTGAACACCACCCCTGGCCCAATCCTAATTCTCACACCTATATTTTTCTATCTTTAGCTCATACCTTTCTACGTAATCAGAGAGCCGGGAACAGTGATTTGAAGCAGGGGCATCGTGGCCTCCCACAGCATAGAGAAACCCATTGTAGGTTGCCACACCAACTCCTCCGCGCCTTTTGGACATTGGGTTGCAAATGCTCCATTTGTTCGTGTGGGGATCAAAGCACTCCATAGATTTCAAGCAGGAGCTTCCATCACGCCCTCCAACTGCGTACAACCTATGGTAATAAATTGCACGAGGACAACACAGGTAGAGTTAACTGTAAGAAAAGAGAAGGCAGAACTGGAGGCAGAATTAAATGAGTCATCAGCCTGGAATCCTTACATTTCCACAAATGGTCTAAGTCCAATCCCTCTGGAAATCCATTGACCCCCTGTATTGAACAATTTAATATTGAACTTTAGTTGACTAGATTTTTGTATGTAGGGTTGAGCAATACATCTTCTGAACTGGAACTTAACATATGGTCCTGATACTTTGCACCTGATATTAGCTGTATTAAAGACTACAATAGACCTTCTTTTGATTTGGGATAGTCACAGATGGGTGGAGTTTCTGCTAGATGTCAGAGGGGACTCTGCCTCAGCCTGCCCAGAAATGCCAACATTGAATTTGCAAAATGTTGTATGCCAAAAGGTCTAATGCTACTTAACCATCATGCCTTATGTTCGATATTTATCCCAAACATCCTGTTTCAATCATGGTCTTCTTTCCATATTACCTAGCTGACACCTGTACTATAAAGTTAGACAATTTGTTTTATGTTACCGGAGAATGGGCATGCAGGGGTCAATGAGGATCATGGATTTAACCTTCATGGATTAAAAAAAAATAGGTCTACAACATCAGATGTAAAAGCCAATGTTGGATACCCTTCCTGGTTTAGACTGAGGTGGGAGGAACATCTGATCCAGTGGATCCAAAGCTCTTCTACCCTTTTTACGTCCTTGATGGAGCAAGAGAGGAGCACTTTCATCAACTTGTCATGCTCTTGTTAGAGTCAGACTCTGAGAGGAGAAACAGCCGACAGGGAGTGGAGATGTGGCTCCTGGAGGTTGTGGAGGAGGTTGGTGAAGAGCACAGGCTGGCCGGGCAGTCAGAGGAAGACCCAGGCCCATCCCCTCTCCATCCTAGTGCATGCAGGGAGGAATGGAGAAGGCAACAACTTGGCTTATGGAAGAGGAAGCAGCCATGATCCCTCTCATTGGTTGCAGCTGGGGAGAATAGTATATAAGAGAGACGATTACAACACAGCGTTGCCAGAAGTAAAGGGTGTGTTATTTTGGGCTGAAGTTATTTTGGTTGGCATCCTTACAACAGACTGTGCCTTGTTATCTTCCTTGAAGTTGGTTATTACTTATCCTGGTCTGTTGTGGAAATTCCTTCATTGTAATTTTTTTTGATTTTTTATTTCACCTCTATCTGCTCATTAAGTTCAGACTGTATTGCTTTCTTTTGAAGACTATTGTTGAGCACGTTTTATCTCCAACTGAGAATTATTGAACAGTGGGGCCAAGTTGGAGGCATTAAAGGACATTTATTTATGTTTTGTATTTTGTTATGTTTGTGTTACACTCCGGGTCATCACAGAACTACTCGCTGTTCTATGCAAGAGGAAACGAGAAATTTAGAAGAAGGGAACCCTAAAAAGAATACAGAAGAAACGTAAACATCTCCTTGATAAATAAGAATTTCCTCCATTTCACTTTTAGGAGTGCTTCACCCAATGAGGAAAAGATGCCCTCGGAGGAGGACTGCTTCAAGGGATATTAAACATAAGAACAGCCTATGCATTGGTGATTAAAAAGAAAAGTCGCCACACATACTTGCTATTCAAAGCTGCAACTCCCACAGTACTCCTTGGAGTTGACATGCTTGCCACGTAATTCCACTGCCGAGCCTGAGGATCCCATCGTTCAACTGTGTTTAGGTAACTCCATCCATCATGGCCCCCAACAGCATACATGGGTCCTTCAAGCATTGCCACCCCTTAGGATGAAACGTGAACGATAGGTCAATAGATAATATTGGGTTTAGAAAAGCAGAGGACATTTGTTTAATATCTCTGCGGCCTTCATTGCCAACCAAGAAGTCATCAAGAAGTCTACAATACTGAACGACATGCATCTATGAGCATCTTAACTATTCGCCAGTTCCAAGTCAATATCTTAAATTATTCTTAATTTTTTTTTCTGGCTAGTCACTGATGCCATATGTAGTTGTCATGTGGTCCGTTAAAAACAAGAAGAAATTTGACCGTCCACTCAAAAGAAGGAGTCGATACCATAAGGTAGTAGGGATAAGAAACACAAGGAAGAGTGAATCACCTTTTTATAAGGAGTTTAACTCTTGGAGCACTTCACTTATGAAATTATTTGGGTGACAGCTTCCTCACTTTCTTCTGTAAATATTATGAATTCTTGTTGTGTTCTGGTTTTTCTCGTAAGTTTACCTCAGTACATTCAGGCCTGCGTGAATAACTGAAGCTTCTACCAGATCAGAAGTTAGAATCTTAATCTTGATTGCTCTTTCTCTCTGTCTCTGTCTCTCTGTCTTTGTCTCTCTTTCTCTCTTTTTCTTTCTCTCTCTGTCTCTCTCTCTCTGTCTGTCTCTCTCTGTGTGTGTGTGTGTGTGTGTGTGTCTGTGTCTCTCTCTGTCTCTGTCTCTCCCTCTCTGTGTCTTTCTGTCTCTGTCTCTGTCTCTCTCTGTCTTTCTGTCTGTCTGTCTCTCTCTCTCTCTCTCTCTCTCTCTGTCTTTCTGTCTGTCTGTCTGTCTGTCTCTCTCTGTCTCTCTGTGTGTGTGTCTCTCTCTCTGTCTCTCTCTCTGTCTCTTTCTCTGTCTCTGTCTCTCTCTGTCTTTCTGTCTGTCTGTCTGTCTGTCTCTGTCTCTCTCTCTCTCTCTGTCTTTCTGTCTGTCTCTCTCTCTCTCTCTCTCTGTCTCTCTCTGTGTGTGTCTCTCTCTCTGTCTCTTTCTCTGTCTCTGTCTCTCTCTGTCACTCTCTCTCTCTCACACACACACACACAAACACACACACAGGTAGTTCTGAACTTAAAACCACAATTGGGAACAGAAATGGAAATGCCATATTTATGCAGCTCCTTATGCGGGAACAAAAAGGGAGAAGCTTTCATTTCTGCAGGTATTCCTTGATTTATGACCACAGTTGGGAACCAGAACTTCTGTTACTAAGTAAGGCAGTTGTTAAACGAGTCACACTTAATTTTATGACCTTTTTTCGCCATGGTTGTTAAGTAAATCCTATAGTTGTTAGGTGAATTGCATGGATTCCCTTAGCAAAGCCAGTTTCTCCCATTAGCTTATCGGGAGCCAACTAGGAAGGTTGCAAATGATGAGGATGTTGCAACCATCACAAACACATGTTCCCAAGTGCCTGAATTTTTTTTGTCATGTGACCCAAGGGAAGCTGCAATAGTCATAAGTGTGAAGACCACTATTTTCAGGGTCGTAACTTCAATCTCTAAGTGAATGGTTGTAAGTGGAGTTCTACCTGCATATATCTCACTTTACTTCTTCAGGAATCCCAGTTCTCTCCATCCTACCTAAGCCATGCCTATGGGTTGACATGGGGGGCATCACAGTCCAGGCTTTAGTTATTGGGTTGAAACATTCAACGGTATTGGATGTCCTCAAGCCATCCCTTCCTCCCACCACGTAGAGTTTGTTGTCGATCACAGCAACTCCAAACTGCAGCCGCCTTCCACTCATCGTCCCAACTTGTATCCAGCTGTTGGTTCTCAAGTCATATTTCTCAATGCTGGTGGTGCCTGTTGGAAACCATAAATAGAAAAGTAGCCTAAAAATGGGAAATTACAATCCTACGGTGATTCCTCAATAGGCTGATTTAATTTCAATGGCTTCATCATTAAAAGAATAGTGCATTAATTTAGTCTGCATATACAGGTAGTCCTTGACTGGTGCAGTGGCCTAGAGGTGGAGCTCTCCCCTCACAATCAGGAGGCTGTGAGTTCGATCCTAGGTAGGAGGCGATTATTTCTTTTTCCGGGCATGTTGAGAATATATCTGCTGAATATAACTCCGCATTGGCAACAGGAATGGGATCCGGCCAGTCAATACTCAGCTCCATTCAGTTGCCCAGACTCCACCCCGCAAGGGATTTTAGGGTCATTAAAAGAAGATGATACACATAGTCCTTGACTTATGACCACAACTCAACCCAAAATTGTTAAGGGAATCACTGCCGTGAATAAGTTAGTCACCCGGTCATTAAGCAAATCTGGCTTCCCCATTGACTTGACTTCTCAGAAGGTTGACTCCGCGACACAGCAACCATGATAAATGTGAACCAGTTGCAAAACATCTGAACTTTGATCACATGACCTAAGGGGATGCTGCAACAGTTGTTAAGTGTGACAAATCATCATAAGTCACTTTTTTCACTGCTGCTGTTACTTTGAACGGTCACTAAATGCACATCAAGGACTTCCTGTATTGCGTCCCACAAAAAAGTATGATTTTGAAGAACACCTTCCTGGTCGCATAAGATGCATAAGGATTTCCACCTGACTAAAGCAGTTGCTCTAAAAGACGCTTTCCTTATTTTAAAATCTGCATGGAAAGTGGACGAAAAGCATGTGAAAATGTAAGTAATTTAATACCACTTTTTCCTTTTAGTATTAAACTGACAACGGGCCACACGGTTTATAGATTGTAATTTTTAATAAAGTTAGACCATGTATAACTGACATTGGATTTTATCATAAGGGTCCATTTATAAAATCCATTGGATTTTATAAAATCCAATGTCAATTATTGACATTGGGTTTTATAATTGACATTGGATTTTATCATGGAGTTTAGCTGTTATTTATTATTTTATACTGGAATTTTTAATTGCATATTTACTGGGTGTTTTTATTTGTTCTGGTCTCTGGTCTAAGACTGTAATAAACCAAATCGATTGATACCACTTTTTTGTTTTTATTTTTCTTGAGCCCAGAATTGTGGTGAAACATTTCTAAAACTCGGTGAAAAGCTGAATTATATAAATGGGTTGTTGTCTAACCGATCAATTCCTACTAGAATTTGCAAAAGATCATATTCTCCAAGCATTCCTGGGAGTTACCATCTAAAATACATTCTTCCCTATTTTTCAGAAAGAAGAGTTATATATTATGAAAGCAAAGACTCTTACTCTTTCATATCCCTTGATGCTTTAAAATTAGAATGTATTTGGGATTTTTAAAAAGCAGTTGGACACTGTAAGATACTGCAACCTGACACAGGATGTCCTATTTAAAAAGGTAAAGGTTCCCCTCGCACATGCATGCTAGTCGTTTCCAGCTCTAGAGGGATGTTGCTCATCTCTATTACAAAGCCAAAGAGCCAACACTGTCCGAAGACATCTCCATGGTCATGTGGCCGGCATGATTCAATACCAAAGGCGCACAGAACGCTGTTCCCTTCTCACCAAAGTGGCCCCTATTTTTCTACTTGCATTTTTACATGCTTTTGAACTGCTAGGTTGGCAGAAGCTGGGACAAGGAATGGGAGCTCACTCCATTACGCAGCGCTAGGGATTCGAACTGCCGAACTGCCGACCTTTCTGTTCAACAAGTTCAGCGTCTTAGCCACCTGAGACAAACCACGTCCCTAAATGTCCTATTTAGATCTATGAAATTTGAATTCACTCCACTGCCTTCTTTCCGATTTGAAAGGCAAGGCGCCTCAGTATGGATTTTAAGCACTGTAACATCAGCTTTGATATTTCCTACAGCTCTTATGATTTTGCAAGGATTGCAATGTGATCTTTTTTATAAAAAAAATTAATCTTCAGCATGTAAAGCACCACGCTTTTCAGTTTAGAAGTTGGTGATCCGGTCTCTCTCCAATAATACTAATATTCATCTGGCGTAATAAAATGAAACATAGTGGCCAAATGGGGCCACCATGGGTTTCTGGGGTTGTTTGCGGTAGGTTTGAGGTTAACATTTCTATAAGGGGAAATTAAAATCCAAATCTCCCCTTCTATTCCTCCTTTTCTCTCTCTCTCTCTCTCTCTCCCCTTCTCTCTCTCTCTCCCTCTTTCTCTCTCTCTCTCTCCCCCTCCTTCTCTCTCTCCTTCTTTTTTCTCTGTCTCCTATTCTCTCTCTCCCTTCTTTTCTCCCTCTCCCTCCTTCTCTCTCCCCCTTTCTCTCTCCTCCTCCTTCTCTCTCTTCCCCTTCTTTTCTCTCTCTCTCTCTCTCTCATTCTCTCTCCCTTCTTTTCTCTCTCGCTCCCTCCTTCTCTCTCTCCCCCTTTCTCTCTCCCCCCTTTCTCTTTCTCTCTCTCCCTCCTTCTTCCCTTCTTCTCTCTTTCTCCACCTCCTCCTCCTCTTCCTTGTGATCTCCACTTAACCATCACCTCTAAAAATAAAACATTGTGGGATCTTGGGATCCTAAAAGGCAACTTTGGTAGGCCACATAATAACATCCAGATCCCATATTTTATACAACTGGCTCAGTATTTTTATAGAAGTGAACTTATTCATCCTTATCTGAGCTCCCTACAATCTTAGAAGCCACTTCATCAAACAGTGGAGATTACCTTTAGTGGCATCCATGCCTCCCACAGCATAAAGTGAACCAACGGTGGACTTCCTGGGCTTTGTCCGTGGGCTTTGCATCATTGATCTCCTTTCCGGTAATAAGTGGTATTTCATGGCTTCCATTAAGAGTTTCTGGCACTGAAGATCAGTCGTGAACATGGGGCTGTTTTCCAGGTCAGCTAAAAGCTGAGGCAAACATAATCTTATTATTCGTACTGAAAGAATTAGGAATTCCTTTCTATCGGCAATTCCTTATTAACATTATTGTTTATCTTCCAGAGCTAACTGGACTAGGAACCAGGTTGTGCAGCTAATAGACACTAGATGAGATAAATATGGAGCTCCCTAGATGTCTGATAAACACTCCATATTGCGTTTTCCAGATGCATTCTCTGGATCTATTGCAGCGCCAATGAACTCTATATAAAATACTGTGTCCTAGAAATGAATCATATATTTGTGGAACTCCATCATGGGATAGAGCGGGGACCATACATAACAGGCTTTTAACAGCATGTCTGGACTATATGTGCATTTTTCTTAACCCTGTAGTAGGTCCTTCCTCAATGACTTCTTGAACAAAACATTTCAAAGACCTTCTATATCCACAGAATCGATTGATTGACCAACTGTCTGAATTAAGAGATTAATAGATTAACAGAGTTGGAAGTGACCTTATAGGTCATCTAGTCCAACCCACACACCCCACCTAAGCAGGAGACCCTACACCATTTCTGACAGATGGCAGTCCAGTCTCTTCTTGAAAGTTTCCAGTGATGAAGCTTCCACAATTTCTGAAGGCAAGCTAACCTCAAAACATTTTTTTAGTCTTAGAAACCACATAGATAGAGCTGTTCCATGATAATTGATCCCTAACCTGTTGTAGGAGAAGGAGTGACCGAACCTAGGGTGAAGTTAAAACAGGAATCAGCCTAGAATCTCTACATAGCCACAAATGGACTAAGTCTAACCCCCCTTGAATTCCATTGAACTTTATCTCACTTCAAGCAGGGGCTAACCATTAGTTGAGAAGATTTGCTATGTAGTAATAAATCAGTTTATTTGGACCTTCACATGCAAAGCTATTTTCCAAAGCACCCGAAGGCCAGACAAGGAATAATGGATGGAAACTGAACAAGGAGAGAGTCAACATGGAAATAAGGAGAAATTTTCTGACAGTAAGAACAATCAACCCATGGAACAGAAGATGCTTTGCCCTCTTCTCTTTCCTTCCACCTTTTCCAGCATAAGAAGCTACTCAGAGAATATTCCTAGTATACCTACCTCCGGGGAAAGTAGGGGCAACCTGATGTAAGACAGAAGCATTCCAAGCTCCTTTTGCCGGTTGTCTAAATCATGCTGAACCCATATCATTAAGGCCTTGAAAATGGATTCCTCATCTGGGACGTTAATGTCATCATTGGAAAGCAGCTTAGCAATTTCACCAGCAGGAAGTAACAGAAACTCCTGGTTCTTGATGACTTCGGTGAAGTGTTCCTTAAGAAGACAACGAAGAAAAGGTATTTAAATGCCAACGTTTTAAAAAAAAAAATATAACCCCTTAGAAAAGTTCACAATGGCTTACAAGAGATAGTCTCCTATCTTTCCCCCCGCATGGTAAGGTTCTTTCGAAATACTGCTGGATAAAATGACGTATGTTCATAATTTAAGGACAGAAAAACAGAGTTGGAAGGGACTTTGAAGGTCTTCTAGTCCAACCCCTGATGGAGCAGGAGATCCTATGCCATCCCAGGCAAATGTTCTCCAATCTTTTCTTTAAAAACTTCCAGTGATGGAGTACCCACAACTTCTGAAGTCAAGCTGTTCCACTGATTAGTTGTTCACACTGTCAGAAATTTCTCCTTAGGAGTGGTGCGGTGGCCTAAAGGCGGAGCTCTCACCTCACAATCAGGAGGCTGTGAGTTCAATCCTAGGTAGAGGCAGATATTTCTCTCTCTGGGCACAATGAGAATATATCTGCTGAACAAAACGCCTCATTGGTGATAGGTGTCACTGCGTTGGTTTGGGTTTGCCTGCTGAGCTTACAGAATTGTTATCAAGTTACCATAGTAACAAGATATGAGTATCTTGCGATGTTTGGTTTACTGCGCATGTGGGCAGGGGAGGAGTTTTACTTTACTTTCTTTTATCTTCTTAGAATGTACTGCTTTTCTTTGTTCTCTCTAGTGTAAATAAAGTATGCTGGCAACAGAAAAACACGATTCATTTCCTCTAATTTATGAAGCTGAATTTTTTCGCTTTGACAGTAGGAAGGGCATCCAGCCAGTAAATACTCTGCTAGGTCCATTCAGTTGCCCAGACTCCACCCCGCAAGGGATTATGGGGGTCATTAAAAGATGATGAGGACCATCAGAAATTTCTCCTTACTTCTAGGTTGGATCTCTCTTTGACAATGTTCTCTCCATTAATTCTTGTCTTGACCTCAGGTGTTTTGGAAAAATAGTCTAAGTTAGGTTTCTCTTTAGAAATACCAGTTTCCTGACATTTTGGATCCATAGTTAACTTAAGAAAAGAGCTTTCCCTTAGCCTTTCTTTTACAGAATTGCAATGCTAACTGTGAACTCACAAAAATAAAAGATATAAGAGTTATCTGCATATTAAGGCAGTGGCTTGCTAGCAGCTGATTGATCCTGCACAACATTGTTTTCTTAAGTGCCCCGACTTGCTGAGTGCGCATTTTCTTTTTAAAAAATGCAAGAAAAAGGGCCTTTGGTGGGAGTGACAAAAGAGGTGATGGCCTCATACCTTCCTGCCCTCTCGTGATGTTTTCCAAAAAAAAAAAGGAACCAGGGAAGAATTGTTGCAAACTTCAAAAATAGCCCTGGTTGTTTATGGGAAGTGATTTTATCTAATGAAGCCAGCAGGAAACGGTTAAGAGACCAGATCAGTAGTAAAAAGTTTTAAAGAGGAATGGAAACCTCTTGCTGGAGCCTCTGAGCTTGGATAACATCTGAACCTCTTTGCTCCTGGCCCAGCAATATCTGTGGGGCAGCCACAGCGAAGTTTAATTTAATCTCTAGTTTAAAGAAAAGTACGACTAGGGATGACATGATAGCAGTGTTCCAATATCTAAGGGGCTGCCCCAAAGAAGAGAGAGTCAAGCTACTCTCCAAAGCAACTGAAGGCTGGACAAGAAGCAACAGGTGGAAACTCACCAAGGAGAGAAGCAACCGAGAATTGAGGAGAAATTTCCTCATAATGAGAATCGTGGGTGCTCCATCACTGGAGGTTTTAAGAAGAGACTAGGTAAAGGTAAAGATTCCCCATTGAACATACGTGCTAGTCGTTTCCTGGCTCTAGGGGTGGTCCTCATCTCCATTTCAAAGCCGAAGAGCCAGCGCTGTCCGAAGATGTCTCCATGTCATGTAGCCTGGCATGACTAAATGCCGAAGGCGCATGAATGCTGTTCCCTTCCCAACAAAGTGGTACCTATTTTTCTACTTGCATTTTTTACATGCTTTCGAACTGCTAGGTTGGCAGAAGCTGGGACAAGGAACAGGAGCTCACTCCGTTACGCGGCACTAGGGATTCGAACCGCTGAACTGCCGACCTTTCTGATCAACAAGCTCAGCGTCTTAGCCCCTGAGCCACCGTGTCCCTCAAGAAAAGACTATCTGAATGGTATAGGTTCTCCTAGTTGAGCAGGGGGCTGGACTAGTAGATCCCCAAGGACCCTTCCAGCTCTATTCTATTCTAAGGACAATTAATCAGTGGAACAACTTGCCTCCAGAAACCTTCCAACACTGGGAGATTTGAAGAAGAGACTGATATAGGGTTTCCTGCCTGAATATGGTGTGGGATTAGAAGATTTCCAATGTCCCTTCCCAATTCTGTTATTCTCTTATTCTTCTCTTCTTATTCCTCTTCCAACGCAGCCCTCAGTACAGTGTCTTGTCAAGCAGCGAATGATGGGGACTGAGTTCCCATCCTTACCAGGGATAATATTCAACCGGATTGGACCGGTTCTTGCATCCGGGTAGGGGACTGGCCCCACCCACCAGCCCCCGCTCTTACCTCTCACCTCTCCTATATTTTGTTGTTTCTCAGCTCAGCTGAAAGAAAGAAAGAAAGCCAGCAGTGTGCAGCAGCCGCCAAAAAAGCTAATGCAATCCTAAGTTGCATTAACAGAGGGATAGAATCGAGATCAAGTGAGGTACTAATACTACTCTATAAAGCTTTAGTAAGACCACACCTAGAGTGCTGCATCCAGTTTTGGTCACCACTCTATAAAAAAGAGGTTGAGGCACTAGAAAAAGTACAAAGAGCAACCAGGATGATTAGGGGACTGGAGGCTAAAATATACAACGAACGGTTGCAGGAACTGGGCCTGGCTAGTCTAGTAAAGAGAAGGACCAGAGGAGACATGAAAGCAGTCTTCCAATATTTGAGGGGCTGCCACAGAGAGGAGGAAGGGGTCAAGTTCTTTTCTAAAGTGCCTGTAGGCCAGACAAGGAATAATGGATGGAAACTGAACAAGGAGAGATTCAACCTGGAAATAAGGAGAAACTTTCTGACAGTGAGAACAATCAACCAATGGAACAGAAGTTGCCCTCAGAAGTTGAGGGATCTTCATCACTTGAGACTTCCAAGAAGAGATTGGATTGCCATTTGTCAGAAATGGTGTAGGGTCTCCCGCTTGGGTGGGGGGGTTGGACTAGATGACCTACAAGGTCCCTTCCAACTCTGACTATCTGTTATCTGTTATCTGATTCATATGGCAGAACAGATTGCCGCGCCTCAACTGAGCTAAGAAACAGCTGGTGGTCGGTGTTGCTGTTATCTGCGTGCATGCAAATTGCACATTTGGCGTGCCCGGGGAAACTAAGAAACAGCTGATGGTCACTATTTGTCTCATTTGTGCGCACACAAAGCAGGGGGCAGGAGGCAGAAAAGTTTGGCCAAGTCTTCTTCTCCTCCTTCTCCTTATTTTGTCAGCCCAAAGGCAGAGTGGGGGGAGAAAGGTATATACGTAGGCGATCACCCTGTCTCTGCAGCATCGGTCACGTGACTGACATCACTCACAGCAAGGTGCCTCCTCACCTTGGCCATGAGTGATGTTGAGTTAGCCACGCCCACCCAGTCATATGCCCACCAAGCCACGCCCACCAAGCCACGCCCACAAAACCGGTGGAGATAAATTTTGAATCCCACCACTGATCCTTACCATAGTGTAGACATGAGCCACTTGCAAGAGTTTTGAGCATCCTTGAGCATCTCCAAAGGACCGGATTCCCAAGCAGTTTGACGGATGAAGTTGCTTCATGAGAAAATTGCAGCAGACCTCAATGACTGGTGAAAGTTGGAGAAGACAAGCCGCAGCCAACAAGCTCTCAATGGTGTCTTCTTTTAGCTCCAGCGTGCCTGGGTGGTTCAATTGAAAGAAAGAAAGAAAGAAAGAAAGAAAGAAAGAAAGAAAGAAAGAAAGAAAGAAAGAAAGAAAGAAAGAAAGAAAGAAAGAAAGAAAGAAAGAAGAAAGAAAGAAAGAAGAAAGAAAGAAGAAAGAAGGAAGGAAGGAAGGAAGGAAGGAAGGAAGGAAGGAAGGAAGGAAGGAAGGAAGGAAGGAAGGAAGGAGAAAATGAATAATATCTTTTTTTTAAATGCCTTCTGGTCTTGAGAAGTGTGGAAGGTCAGGAGATATAGGGATAACTTACACTATAGGTTTAGTTTAGTCTGGAAATCAGTGGTATTCTCAATCAAAACAACAATATTTGCCCAGCCAGCTAAGGTTGGTTTGTGCAATCTTGACAAAATCATTAATGCATTTTTCAGCAATCCATTTACCCTGTCGTGACCTCCAGTATTAAGCTAACAACTTTATTTGATGTGTCAAATATTTACTGAATGACTCATCCTGGCTGATGCACCAAAGCTAAGCTATGTCAGCTTTGGAATGTCTTGGGTTGTGTTTTTGAGCTTCGTGTGAAAATGGTTTGTGAACCCAACTAGCTGAAGTACCGTGAAGATCTTCATTGAAACATGCCTACTCTAGAAAATTGCTGGGGAAACGATTGCACAATGAAGGTAGAACATAGAAACTCCCTAAATTTATTAGAACTCTGCTTTCCACCCAAAAGAATCCCATCAAATTATTGATTTTATAACTAGAAGAATAATGCCCCAGGATAATGTTGCAGGGCCCAATCTGTGTCGGTCATTGGGACCAGAAGTTTAATCTTCCAAGCTTTTGAACTTGTGCTGGAGCCCATCCTGTGTCTGCTAGAGGTACACTGTCTACTAGAAAGAGATTCTCTATCCGAGGAGGAAGATGAACAGCTGACAGGGAGTAGGAGTGTGGCTCCAGTGGTTGTGGAAGAAACTGGGGAAGGGCAAAGTCCGGCTGGGCAGAGCAGGGGAGAGGTAGAGCAAGGCAGAGGGAATTCAGAGGAAGATCCAGGCCCACCCCCTCTTCACCCTAGGACACACAGGGAAGAACGGAGAAGGGAGCAATGTGGGTTGTATGGCTTACGGGGGAGGAAAGGGCCCTGATTCCCTTCATTAGCAGGAGTTGGGAACACAGTGTATAAAAAAAGACGAACTGTGTGCAGCAAGCTGTTGGGAGCAAATGTGACTTTATCTTGTATTGTCATGGCTTATCTGTGCTCCTGGCGTCTTTCCAACTGTGTGAATGTTGCCGTGCTTTTAAGTCTGAAATTCCTTCTCCTGCCCTGTCAAGCTAATTACTTCAGTTTGGTTTGTTTGAACTTTAAGTTACCGTTTGTGTGTACCTTGTTTTGGGCTGAATTTTCTACAGTTAAAGGCTGTTCCAGGGAGATTTTTTTCTCCAGCCGAAGATAACCTGGACATTGGGGGCAAAGTTGGAGATAATAAAGGGACTCTTCTTGTTTATTTGACTGTGTTGCCTTTGTGCCATGCCCCTTTGGGTCATCACATTCCCTGAGGATGGGCTCCAGCATTAATCTGAAAGCTCAGAAGGGTGACCGACCCAGATTGGATCCTGGAAAAATAGTTCTTCTGCCAATACATCAAGTGAGAAAGTGAGGAGATGATTGAGGGGAAATGCAAGGAAATGTTTGATTCCATAACCCTTCTAAGCAAGGACCCACTTGGGGATGACTGCATATGGAAGCTAGTTGAGAACTTACCTGTGTAGGCATAGAGCACAAGGTCCTTCAGGGCATCAGGGTCTACACCTTCCATTTTGACTTCCTCTTGTCTTGCTTCGCGGACATCATTGGTGAACATCGCCGCAAAATAATCAGACACGGCGCTCAGAACCAGCCTGATTCCCCAAAGACAAAAAGAAATGGTAAGAGCCACGGTGGCGCAGTGGTTAGAATTCAGTATTGCAGACCAACTCGGCCGACTGTCAATGGTTCGATCCTGACTGGCTCAAAGTTGACTCAGTCTTCTATCTTTCCAAGGTCAGTAAATTGAGGGCCCAGATTGTTGGGGGCAATATGCTGATTCTATAAACCACTCAGAGAGGGCTGTAAATGCACTGTGAAGTGATATATAAGTCGAAGTGCCATTGATACTTCTATCTGTTCTTAATACTGCCAGAAACAATTGTTTTCATCCTT
The DNA here is from genome assembly GCA_023653725.1 of Bungarus multicinctus. Classification (NCBI taxonomy): domain Eukaryota; kingdom Metazoa; phylum Chordata; class Lepidosauria; order Squamata; family Elapidae; genus Bungarus; species Bungarus multicinctus. The sequence continues at coordinate 18,291,976 of CM042841.1, forward strand.
TGAGAGTTTGTTTTGCTTTAAAATGTTTAACATTCAAATGATGTGTCAATGGAGCGATGTTACCTGACCTACTATCAGTGTTCAATTTCCCTGAAGTCTAGAGAAAACAGTGAATCGGTATTCAATATTTTTTTTTATTTTTTTCTGGAGAAATATTTTGCTTTACAGACAAAGAGAAATCCCTTTGCAAACAAGATACCTAGTTAGATATTCTAAATATTCAAACTCTCCCTATTTGGAAGTTGATGGGCATCATCATAAAAGCAAACCATTATTGCCTTTGCACAGTTACTTTATGGTTTGTGGGTCTAACTTTCATTTTGTAAATGACATTTGGACCATTTATTACCCTTTGGGAAGCTAGTTACACAGACAGGTTTTATAGCACCGGGATTTCAAAAGAGTCAGCTGGATTAGTTGCTATTTCTCTACAAAAGGCAGAAGGCAGGCAAGCCAATGATATGGTGACAAAATAGGTTCTCTTTGTGCTTCTAATGGCTTTTAAGGTATGTATCCAGTCCTTACAGTTCTTACGTTAGAACACTATAATCAGATTAATTCCAATGTTCTTTGATCTCACTGCACAAAATATCATATATTCTTATTCACCACCTAGGGATGCCTTTGATGTGATGGGTGGCTATATAAATTTCAGATAGATTAGATGATAGATAGATAGATAGATAGATAGATAGATAGATAGATAGATAGATAGATAGATAGATAGATGAGAAAGATGGCTAGAAAGATATAAATGGATAGATATAGATGGATACATAGACGATAGAGAGATGATAGAGATAGATAGGTTAGAGAGAGCTGTGTGTGTGTGTGTGTGTGAGAGAGAGAGAGATGAGAGAGGGAAGGCGAACAATCTGAGGAGATTCTTGTACAATAGGAAGAACACAATAAAGTGTTTGAAGAACTTGAACCTTTCACGTAGTGGATCTAGTTGCTTACGCTAGGCAGAATGTGACCCTAATCAGATTTTGTGAGATTTGCAGTGTCGCTCATCCATTTCCAAAACGTGTACGGCAATCTTAATTCCATATTATCCAGACCGATCGATGTTTCCTCTGGGATATGGAAAGAACGGGGACAAAAAATGTGGTTGGTACCTGTGAGCAGGGATCTTGTGGTCTCCAGCAATGAGAAGGACATCGCACAGCTGCTTCTGTTGCAGGTAGTTCTCCATCTTACGGAAGGTTTGCTCAGCGTGGTTTGCGGAGTGGAAATAGGTATCAGCTCCATTACTGCTCACTCCCATAGAAGAGGAGGAGGAGCTGCTCACTGATAGCCTGTTAAGAGAGGAAATGAACTGCTTTAAACAAGGTAATTGCTGCTTATGGAAAATACCACATTCAGAGACCCAGGAGGTAGATTAATGACGTTCCCCTAGAATTAATTTTTATTTGGAATCGTACACTAGGATAGGTACCAAGGGACAGCTTCTTTCTTCCCTCTGACATTTAAGAGGTAACAGGAACCTTTGCAAAACTGTTTACAGAAGATAAATAATAATAGTCAGGAAAACAATTCAGCAAGCCAGGGACACGCAAGGAGCCCCGTGAAGTTCCAGGCTGCTATTTCTAAGGTTTTGTACACAAGGAGACATTTTTTTTCAAAGTCTGAAATGGCTCCAGCTAGAAATATTGAATCAACTTTGGGTTTCATAACCTGCATTTCCATTAAGCCTATTTGTGAGTTAACCATGATGGATTGGGGTTAACAACGGGCAGAAAACATAGTCCAGGTATAGTGCAAAAGACCATCATTTACAGAAAACCGAAGGCATTTGCTCCAGTCAACTGGGACTCCAACTCTCTCTCTATATTCAATCAGAATGAGTTACTTACAGCACAGGTCTCTAAATGAGCATTAGAAGCAGGGGTGGGATTCAATTTTTTTTACAACCAGTTCTGCGGGCGTGGCTTAGTTGGTGGGCATGGCTTGGTGGTCATGTGACTGGCTGGGCGTGGCCAACTCAACATCACTCACATGGAGGCACGCATCTCCTCGCCTGGCCTCTCATGACTGTGGGAATGCTGCAACAGTCATAAGTGTGAAAAATGGCCATAAGTCACTTTTTTCAGTGCCATTGTAACTTTGAATGGTCACTCCACACAAGCAAAGTACCAGCAAAGGAGGGGGGAAATTACTCCAGAGAAGTTCCAGAGATAGGAAGTCTAGTCCTGCCAAGAATGTAATAAGGGTTAATGGATAAGCAGTTTCTGTAAGCAACACCAGAATGTTTCCTTCCTGACTTCCTTCCTTACAGGATTAGGCCAGTAATTTCTTCTAACAACCAGTTCTCTGAACTGCTTAGAATGTTAAAAACTGGCTCTAGTGAATAGGTGCAAACTGGTAGAATCCTACCCCTGATTAGAAGGAATCTCGCTTGTGTCACCTAATGTCCATCTACTTTTCAGATGAAGCTGCCAACACTGACTGAGCCCTTAGAAGATACATGAAATATGGAAGGCTGAACTCAGACCTAAGACAGAATAACAGAGTTGGAAAGGACCTTGGAGATCTTCTAGTCTAACCCCTGCTCAAGCAGGAGATCCTAAATCACCCCAGACACATCCTTGTCTACTCTTTTCTTAATAACCTCCAGTGTTGGAGCAATCACAACTTCTGAAGGCAAGTCATTCCACTGGTTAATGGTTTTCACGGTCAGGAAAGTTTTCCTTAGTTCTAGGTTGCTTCTCTCCTTGATGAGTTTTCCACCCGTTGCTTCTTATCCTGTCTCCAGGTGTTTTGGAGAATAGGTTGACCCCTCCCCCCTCTCTTCTTTCTGGCAGTCCCTCAAATATTGGAACATTGCTATCATGTCACCCCTATTTCATTTGCTAAGAATGTTGCAAACTATTGGCCTTGCATTTTGGGTTGCTGAAAATGTGAATTGGTGCAGTGGACCAAAGTATTCTCAAAGTAGCTATTTTAATCTTACTTATCTAATTTAATAACTTATTTAATCTTACTTAAGACAAGGATAGAGAAAGTTCAAACAGCATTCTTCAAAATGAAAAAGATCTTCTGTTAGAATATTTTGGACCTGTGATACAACACCCGGAAAATATGGCATATTTCACTTAATCTTCCAAGGAAAGATTGAAGGCAAATGAAGGTCCAGGCAGAAGAAGAACATTGCGGCTTCAAAATCTAAAGGACTGGTTTGGACAAAACTCAGCAGCACTTTTTCATGTGACTGTTGATGAAAATAGGATCGCCAACATCCGGTGATGATATGGAAGAAGAAGGAGGAGGAGGAGGAGGAGGAGGAGGAGGAGAAGAAAAAGAAAAAGAAAAGAAGAAGAAGAAGAAGAAGAAGAAGAAGAAGAAGAAGAAGAAGAAGAAGAAGAAGAAGAAGAAGAAGAAGAAGAAGAAGAAGAAGAAGAAGAAGAAGAAGAAGAAGAAGAAGAAGAAGAAGAAGAAGAAGAAGAAGAAGAAGAAATTGTTTTTAAAATGAAGACAGAATCAAGATACAGTTCTGTCTCGAAGTTGCAGAGTTGTAGAGTTCACCACACTCAAGTTAAATATTTATTTTTTGCATGCTCAGGAACTTTATCTGGAAATCATGTCTCGTGCATAGCATTTGCTTTGGCACATTTTGCAATTTCCTGCTCTTATTTCCATGCCTGGAATAGCTTTGTCTTTACTATTGATAGACGCAAAGTACATCTTGTAGTAACACTCATTGTCCTCGCCTACATACACAGAGTTTCCTTTCCCTCACATAAAGAAGCTTGAAGTTCTTGGAGTTTGGGGCCATCACTTCCATGGGCCTCAAAGAGAAGAAATGGAAACAATAGGGGCTGTCCCTCTGTTAGTTCATGCCCATTCTTGATCTATCCCTTCCTGCATCATCCTCTCAACATCTTCTCAAGTTTCATCTTTCTCACCCACAACCCAATTATTTCCCAACAGAGCACCTTCTTGGGAGTTCAAACAACAAGCATTCTTAATAAAAGCCTGTTCTTCTATTATTTATATATATTATTTATACCAAAGCCAGAGACATGGAATTGGTGAAAGAATCAGCCACTCCCACCAAGCCACACCCACAGAACCGGTAATAAAAAATTTTAAATACCACCACTGGATTTGGGCATGTGTAGACAAAAGCTTGCAGAATTTTAACAAGGCTTCTCAGAGAATTCAGAGGATCTCCTGGAGGAATCAACTGACATATACTACAGATCCTCATTATATTCTTTAAGATATATCCTTTCTTGGAAAGGCAATTCTGATGAAGTATTTGAAAGGATTGGATAATTGTGACCTGATAAAGAACATCTCATTATGCAACCAAATATCTCAGGAGATATGCCTCCACATACATGATGATAAATTAAATTGTCCTAGGGCTGTGCAGCTCGAATAATCTGCTTGGCTTGTCAGGTAAATAGCCAATTATGGTTTGATTAGTTGCCCAAGTCAGAAGGCTGCAAAATGCAGAAGAATGATTGCAACTTGGGACCCATTGCACCAATCCAGAAGGAGAAGGGCTGGGGTCTGAAAAAAAATCTGATTTATTTGCAATTGTGAGCTACTGATCTAATTATGCAAGATTCAGTAATTGTTCACCCAGCTGCTCTATTATAATTGCTTTTGCAATTAATCTTCTTTATTTTTATAATTGCTTATACATTTTAATATCTGATTTAGGTAAGAATGATTACAAGAAAATGACTTGCCAAATGAATGGCAAAGATGAAGACTGGAAGACTGGTTTGCATAGGAAAATGCATTTCTATATTTGCTTGGATTCTGTGTCTGCTTTTCAACTAAGAAAGATCCCTTTTTTATATACAGCGGGATGGATTTGCTAAGAAACATCATGCCTGATAAGTTTGATTTCAGAATATAATCTTTCACCCATTTAATTCTAAGCAAGCTGCAATGAACTCTCTGGGATTTAAAGACAAGTTGACAGATTTACTGTATTTTGTAGTAGAATTTGGAATTTCCTAACACATTTAATGCATATTCCCACTTGATTCCTTTGCTACAGGCTTCTGGTTGTAATACATGGAGTGCTACTTGCATTCATGTACTTAGCATGTACTGTACAGCTAAAGTTTCATCATGCAAATATCATCTTCATCGTATCACCCTTTCCACCAAGCAATAGACGCAATCTACATAGACTTCTGTAAAGCCTTTGATTCAGTGGTACATGACAAACTACTCCTAAAACTAAAATCTTATGGTATCTCTGGACACCTGCATAACTGGATAGAAGCATTCCTGTCAAACAGACAACAAATGGTCAAAATTGGGAGAGTCCTATTAAATTCTATACCTGTCAACAGTGGTGTCCCCCAAGGCAGTGTTCTAGGACCAACTCTCTTCATACTCTACATAAATGACCTCTGTGATCATATCAAGAGCAACTGAGTACTCTTTGCTGATGATGTAAAGCTATTCAACACCACAGAAAATGGTACCCTTCAAAAAGACCTTGACCACGTATCAGAATAGTCAAACAAATGGCAACTTCAGATCTCAATAAATAAATGCTCTGTCCTACATATTGGCAAAAAAAATCAGAAAATAAAATACAGGCTGAATAGTCAAGACCTTGTTGATGACCCAAACTCTGTAAAAGATCTTGGAGTACTCATCTCAAATGACCTAAGTGCTAGAGCCCACTGTAACTACATAGCCAAAAAGGCACTAAGAGTTGTTAACCTAATCTTACGTAGCTTTTTCTCTGTTAATATTACACTAATAACTAGAGCGTACAAAACATTTGCTAGACCAATACTCGAATACAGCTCAACAGTCTGGAACCCACATTACGTATCTGATATTAACACAATTGAGAAAGTCCAGAAATATTTTACAAGAAGAGTTCTTCATTCCTCTACTCGTTGCAGAATACCGTATGCCATCAGACTCAAAATTCTAGACCTTGAAAACCTAGAACAATGCCGCCTTCGGTCTGATCTAAGTATAGTATATAAAATCATACATTGCAATGTCCTACCTGTCAATGAATACTTCAGCTTCAACCATGACAACACAAGAGCAAACAATAGATACAAACTCAAAGTTAATCGCACCAAACTTGATTTCAGGAAATACGACTTCAGCAACAGAGTGGTCAATGTCTGGAATACTCCACCTGACTCTGTGGTTTCTTCCCCAAACCCCAAAAACTTTAACCTTAGGCTGTCTACTATTGACCTCACCCCTTTCCTAAGAGGTCTATAGGGGGCGTGCATAAGCGCACCAACGTGCCTACCGTCCCTGTCCTATTGTTTCTTTTATATTTTATTTTTCTTATATGTGTCCATGTATTCATAACTATGTTTTTACTTATACCTATTACCTTGTAAGCAATTGACAAATAAATAAATAAAAAATAAAAAAAATAAATATCAAGAGCCTCCCAAAAAAAATTGTTTTGAGCACTAACCAGAGAAGACGTCGAGAACATGCACAGCTTGATGCACACCTTCAAAGTGATGTGTCATTTTGCATGAGCTGTCAGAAAGGCCCACCATAATTAGAAACGGTGGTTTCCGTAGAAACAGCCTCATTGGAAAAGCAACTTGCTGTCCTGATAATACCTTTCAGGCTGTTCTTTTGATTATGCTGAAGACTGGATTTGCTGTCAAAAGATGATATTATGGAAATGAGAGAAGAGAAGACTGCCAAGTATAGCAGGGAATTCAGAGAGAGGGAGGGAGGGAGGGAGAAGAGAGAGAGAGAGGGACCCAACATAAAGTCAAGAAGAAAATACTTCTCTTGTAGTGTAAACCAAATCTTGGTTAGATGTACACATGAACTTCAGAGAATCATCATCAAGTTTATAACAAGGATGGGACCCATCCCTGCCAAATCTTAAGATTGATTGAGTCTTCATTGATTGATTGATTGAGTCTTCATTGATTGGTTGAGTCTTTGGATTAAGATCTGAACATGCCGCAGGAGCTAATCTAATAATAAGCTAATAGTAGAACCTCGCCAATTCAGCCTCTGTTTATACGTTGTTAAGTTTTAGTCCTACAGAAGTTGGACTACAGAATTTCTCTAGGCTGCTCTGAAAACTTAATGCAAATGAGTATCTCACCATATGGAAAAAAATCTCAGAATAATCCTTTTCTCTCACTTGTGTATTTTAGTAATTCATCAGCTTGCATTCTCTCTTCGGGTCCTGATTATAAAAGATACTGACAGAAATTAATAGGCATTGGCAGCTTTGAATACTGGTGAACAGAAGGAGAGATGCCTAAATCTACACTGAAGTGTGATTTTATTTGGGATAAGAAAAACAGAAAAAGGCTGCAGGCTTGAGATGAAATGAAAAGATTGGACATTCTGTGCTGATCTGAAGGCTGGCCTCATTTCTGTTAGGAAATTTGAGTTTGGATGCAATGTTTGTTGCTAAAATATATAGATAAGTAAGATGCAGACATGTAGAGAATCAAAACACAATTATCCTCCAGTACTAATTTTTATTTTTTCAACTTTCCATTTTATTGCATTATCAATACATCCTCTTTCCTTTCTTTTCCTTTCTCAATTCTATCCTTTCCTTTCTCCCTTCCCTTCCCTTCCTTTCCTTCCCCTTTTCCATCCTTTCTCCCTTCCTTCCCTCCCCTTTCTCCTTTCCCTTTTCTCTCTCCCTTTCTCTTCTAGGCTCCTTCCTTCCCTTCCCTTCCCTTCCCTTCCTTTCCCCAAATCTTGTATAACCTTAATAATGGCTAAATGTCAAGAGTCAGAATAAAAGAATAGTGTATGTGAATTCAGATATATATTTTACCTTTTCCTTATTTTTATACCACTATTTTAATATTTATGCTATGATGATTATTTCATGAGTTTTATTGAAAGGTTGCTCTCCTGGAGTCTTTGAGGCAGAGGATAGAGATGTTTTAAATGAATAACAAATTGTGTTCCAGCCTCAATTATTTTAGCTCTTTTTTATTAAGTAAATTGTCAATAAACTCGCTAAGTTGGTTGAATGACATTTTATAGTTAGAAACTGGGTTTCTGGTAAATAGCAATTGTTGTCTGTTCCTAAATGAGATAGCCACAAACTCTTAGACAAGCCAATTCTTCAGTGAAGGGGGGAAATGTATGAGAGACTGAGAAGATTAATGGAGAGAGGGAAAAACAACATGTAAATGTATATAAAATGTCTGAAGAACTCTCCTGGAAGCCTCCTCTGATAAGGAAGAAGATGGTGAGACATTTAGCAGTGTAGACACAGAAGGACCAAGTCTTTGAACCAGAAGAAGGACCTGTCCCTGAAGAATTCAGCTCTAAATTCTACCATCCCACCCACAGAAACATAGCTACCTTCATTTATTGATCCTATATTTACATGTAAAAATGCTTGTCGTGGGTTGATTAATTCAGGACTTTAGTAGTCTGGCTCTGAAATTCAGTAGAGTTGATCAGCTTTAATTATACTCAAGCAGAGCCTAATTCTCTGTATAAGCATAGAATAACTTCCTCATAGCCCAAGTCTGGATCTTGCTTGAAACCACAACATTCAATTTGGAAAGCTGGATGTCTTGTTTGGACTGCATTACAACTTCTCTTTTCCTTCAAATCATGGTTGCAATTCCATCAGACTTGACATTATTTGAATCAAGCTTGGAAAACCGGAATTGAAAAATGAAATTTCTTTGACAAATTTACGACTGCTACAGATTTATAACCTTGAACTGCTTGACTTTCTGTGTTTACTTTAAGGTGCCAAGAAAGATAACAGTCTACTATTTATTAGACCAAGTGACAGCTCAATTTCCTATGAAACTTCAGGGTAGTTCATATGAAGCCTGCTTTTTTTTCTTCTTGTTGTTGAAATTCAAGGCTGTTTAAACAGTTAGTTTATTCTTATTTTCACCAGAATTGACTGGGAAAGTGACGGGGGTGGGTGGGTGGGAATGAATTATAGATTCTACATTTAAAAATAGGAAAAATACATTTCTAAAATTCAATATTGCTGAGAATCAGACGTTAATATTGGAGTATAGGCATGGAAATATGTTGAGACTTGAGAAAGATTGCAGAGAAGAGCAACCAAGATGATTAGGGGACTGGAGGCTAAAAACATATGAAGAATGGTTGCAGGAAATGGGTATGTCTAGTTTAATGAAAGGAAGGACCAGGGGTGACACAATAGCAGTGTTCCAATATCTCAGGGGCAGCAGTGGTATTCAGCCGATTCACACCGGATCGGGCGAACCGGTAGCAAGAATTTGGCATGGGTCACCGAATCGGTAGTAAGTTCTGGCTGGCCACACCCCCGATCCGGTCGTCCTCCCTCCCAATGCTCACTTACCCACCCACCTGACATTCACCTAAGGCAGCGGTAGGGAACCTTGGCTCTTTTATCACTGATGGACTTCAACTCCCAGAATTCCTGAGTGAGCCATAAAAGGTTCCCCATCCCTGGCCTAGTGGTTTTTCAGTTGTGAGGGAAATCAATTTTTGACTTGAATGGGACTGTTTAATATACAAATGTAGGACATATAAAGAATATTGATCATTCAAGTCAAAAATTAGGACATTTGTATATTGAACAATCCCATTCAAATCAAAAATTGATTTCCCTCACAACTGAAAAACCAGTAGGCCAGGGATGGGGAACTTTTTATAGCTCATTCAGGAATTCTGGGAGTTGAAGTCCATAAGTGATAAAAGAGCCAAGGTTCCCTACCACTGACCTAAGGTATTTCTTTCTTTTTTTTCCCTCCCGACAATCAGCTGAAGATAAGATCAGCTGTGCCAGGATTCCCCTTGCTGAGGCCCAGGAAGGCAAAAATTGGAGGGAGGAGTTCAGCCACCACCCTCCATTTTTTGCCTTCCAGAGCCCCAGAGGAGCCTTAGGGGAGCAAAAATACCCCCCCCCCAGAGACTCCTCTGAGGCTAGGAAGCTCCCCAAAAATGGGTGGGGGTAGCAAAAAAGCAAAAAAAAAAAAAAGCCACACCCACCCAGTCACACGCCCACGCCCACCAAGCCACGCCCACAGAACCGGTAGTAAAAATTTTTGAATCCCACCACTGCTCAGGGGTTACCACAAAGAAGAGCGACTCGAGCTCTTCTCCAGAAGACCTGACGGCAGGACAAGAAGTAATGGGTGGAAACTATTCAAGGAGAGAAGCAACCTAGAACTAAGGAGGGATTTCCTGTTGGTGAAAATAATTAATCAATGGAACAGCTTGCCTCCAGAAGCTGTGGGTGCTCCAACATTGGAGGTTTTAAAGAAGAGACTGGATAGCCATTTGTCCAGCATGGTTTCGGGTTTCTTGCCTAAGCAGCGGCTTAGACTAGAAGACCTCCAAGGTCGCTTCCAACTCTGATGTTCTGTTACTCAGCTAACAACACAAAGTAAGGACAACCTTCTTAAACCTCAGGACATGTGTACCAATAGCTTGTTCCAGTCTCCTACAAATAGTTTAGAAGTGCATGGTTCAACCATCAAATAACCTTTAATTATCCATTAGTGCTTAAGTGCTTTTAGACTTCATTTCTATAAACTGTTTTATGAGTGTACAGTTGTTTGTTGATTGAAATCCAGTCTGGTCCAAAAACCAGACTTCGATACCCTCAATCTTCCTGCATGCACTGGGTTGTCTTTTCATTTAGGGTCTGCAGAATCTTTCCAAAAAGTTGTTTTTCTCAAGCGTTAACCAAATGTTCACAAAGTTGAAAGGGTTTGCTGACTATAAATGGCAAGGGGAAAAAAAGGCCCTTCTGTTATGTTTCTTTTTCCATCTTAAACAGAGGGAAACAGTTAAAATAAACACGTATTGTTTCCACGTTGGCCCTTCCTTGTTTAACACAAACAGAAGGAGATACACTAGACTAAGCAGATGAGAAAGAAAGATTTCGACACTCTGGAAAGAGCAAGAAAGATGATCAGGGAACTGGAGACTAAAACATACGAAGAACGGTTGCAGGAATTCGGTATGTCTAATCTAGAGAAATGGTGGTGGCTCAGTGGCTAAGACACTGAGCTTGTCGATCAGAAAGGTCGGCAGTTCAGCGGTTCTAATCCCTAGCATCGCGTAATGGAGTGAGCTCCCGCTACTTGCCCCAGCTTCTGCCAACCTGGCAGTTCGAAAGCATGTAAAAGTGCAAAATAGAGACCACTTTGGTGGGAAGGTAACAGCATTCCAGGCGCCTTTGGCATATAGTCATGCTAGGCCACATGACCACAGAGACGTCTTTGGACAGCGCTGGCTCTTCGGCTTTGTGACAGAGATGAGCCTAGAGCCAGAAACGAGTGGCACGTATGTGTGAGGGGAATCTTTTTACCTTTACCTTTAATCTAGACAAAAGAAGGACTAGGGTAGACATGAGAGCAGTGTTTCAATATTTGAGAGGCCACCACAAAGATTTTTCACAAAGCACAAATAAGGCAAGACATGAAACAATGGATGGAAACTAAACCAAGAGAAGCAATGTAGAACTAAGAAAGAATTTCCTGATCCTGAAAACAATTCATCAATGGAATGGCTTACCTCTGGAGGTTGTGGGTGCTGTATCACTGAAGGTTTTGAAGAAGAGACTGGACAACTCTTTTTCCTGAAATGTATAAAGGGTCTCCCGCTTGGGTTGGACTAGATGACCTCCAAGGTCCCTTCCAACTCTGTTATTCTAGGAGTTCTACAAATTACTTCAGACAATACCCTAAGCCATTTTGAAAGCATCCATTTTTGATCTCCATACCAAGAGAGGGTAATATTATCTTCAAAACAGTACTTCTAATTTAAACCTAGAGGATGAATGGAGAGCCGATTTGGCCTAGTGGTTAAAGCACCAGGCTAGGAAAATGGAGACTGTGAGTTGTAGTCCCACCTTAGGCCCTGAAAGCTGATTTTGGGCCAATCGCTAGGAGACTGGGAGTTCTAATCCCATTTTAGGCATGAAAGTCAGCTAGGTGACTTTGGGCCAATTATAGGAGACTGAGTTTTAGTCCCACCATAGCCAAATGAATTTGGACCAATCACTAGGTGAATTTGGGCCAATCACTAGGTGATGGTTAGGTCTAGTCCCATCTTAGACACCAAAACCAGTTGAGTGACTTTGGGTTAGTCCCTCAGCCTGACTCACCTCACATGGTTGTTTTTGTGGGAAAAATAGGAGGAGGTAGTTGTTTGGGTACATCTATCACCTTGAGTAATTTGTAAAAATAATTAAGGCAGGATATACATAAGTAAATAAATATTCAGTTTGACTCTTAAATATGCGCCAGAAAAATATAGTGCTTTTGCTTGACCTGTATGGTTGAGAATATAACTTTAAAAATTATTTTGTCCAGGAGCTGTTCTGCTCTATTTAAACAATACAATTCCTACTGTAAACTAAAGATCATATATTGGCTTTTATCTGTGGTCTTCTATTTCTGTTATTTGAACAAGCATTTATGATTCCAGCAAAAAGAACTGCAAGGGAAGAATATTGACAGATCCTACCCACTTTTTGAATAGAAAGAGTGTGTGAGGTTGGCTAGGAAACCAACTTCACAGAATATGAACAGCATGGATGGCCATGGAAACAGGGAATCTAAAATATCTAGGCAAGAAGATGCTAGTTATTGAAACGGAGTAGACAAAGTAGGAAAAAAAAACAGGAACAGAAGCAAAAAACAGATGTGATGGAAAATCAGAAATTACATTGTCAGTGAACATGTCTCTGACTTTAGGAGGATGTGAATGACCACATTTAGAAAAGGAAAGAACAGAAAATGCCAGAAAGAGTCCAAATGTACTTTAAATTGTTTCTGAAATTATTTTTACTGCGTGAAAGAAAGGGAAAGTCCATGGAGTTATTTTTTTAACAATAATATATTTTAGGACGGGTTTTAACCATATTCTACTCTGCATAGTTTTTAATGTTTTGATATTTTAATTATTTTTACTTGTCTTATAGCTTGTAAGCCACCAAGAGTGACATTGTGAGGGAGATGGATGGCATAAAAGATAGATAGGATAGAATAGAATAGAATAGAATAGAATAGAATAGAATAGAATAGAATAGAATAGAATAGAATAACTTTATTGTCATTGTACAAGTACAACAAAACTGTGGATGCACCCCAGCAACTGTTTGCAATACAATAAAACCAAAGCACTTAAAAATAAAAATAAGAAAAATAGAGTACCCATATCTCCTTTTGCAATTTGAGAGTACAATATCTATGAATATACACAAAATATACATCCAATGCTGACTGTGACACTTGCCAAGTGAAATACACAAGAGATGGATTGTACTGTAATATGTTATTATACATCTAAATGAGGTATTGTGGTTTCACATCTTTACACATCTTAATAAAGTAGTAACTTATATTTATTTGCAGTACGGATGGACCAGGAAAGAAACTATTTGTTAATCTAGTGATGTGGTATTTAATTGACTTAAAGCGCCGTCCAGACGGCAGCAGGTCGAAAAGATAATTGCCAGGGTATGAGGGATCTCTTACGATGGCCTTGATTCTCTTTGGCAGTGGGACCTGGCTAAGTCTTCCAGGGAGGGCAGAGGGCAACCAATGATCTTTTGAGCTGTGTTTATCACAAATAGATAGATAGATACAGATAGATAGATAAATAGATAGATAGATAGATAGATAGATAGATAGATCCCTATGCATTCATTGTAATATGGAAAGTCCAATGGAAATTGAGTATTAATTCTACAAATCAGATCCATAGCAAGATCCTGATCATGGAAAGAAAACAGAACAAGGTATGGGTGGAAAGATGCATGAATGTAGCAGAGAGGTTATTAGAAAAAGTTGCCTAGCTTGAAATAGTTGGTAGACAAGAAACAAGTACTCAAAGTATTTGCCCCAATCATGCCTAAGGCTTCCAAAATTTCCACTGCAAGCTCCTTCAGTGGAAACTGCCCATCGTAACATTTTTTCCTTCTACACATTCTTTCTAATCTGCAAGTCAACTACAGGCACACATAGATATGGAATGAGTTCACGAAAGAAATTGTGGTAGACAGCAAACCGTTAAATGCATTGGAAGGGAACTCTGTTTGCCCCAAAATCTTCCCCATGGAGTAGGAGAGATCCTGGCTAGGCCATGTTCTGTTCTTGCTTGGAGGAGTTTGACAGATGATCCTACATCAAAAGGAAGATCACCAGCAACCTGTGCACTCCAAGTATGCATGTCCTTGTAGCTAATAGAATAACAGAGTTGGAAGGGACCTTGGAAGTCTTCTAGTCCAACCCCTGCTCAAGCAGGAGACCCTATACCAGTTCCAGACAAATGGTTGTCCAATCTTTTCTTAAAAACCACCAGTGTTGGAGCACCCATAACTTCTGGAGCCAAGCCGTTGGTTAATTGTTCTCACTGTTAGGAAGTTTCTCCTAAGTTCTAGGTTGGTTCTCTCCTTGATTAGTTTCCATCCATTGTTTCTTGTCCTGCCTCCAGGTGCTTTGGGAAATAAGTTGACCTCGTTCTTCTTTGTGGCAAGAGCTCCTTATCAGCTCTTTCTCTCTTTTAACATATTAAAGACTTTTAACGACTTTATTAACCCATCTGTTTGCAATCCAAGCTTGTGTCCTTCCAATACATCTGCTGCTCCCTGTTAAGTCTTTTTGTCCTTTCTCTCTCCTCCTTCTGCTCCTTCAACTGTTTGCATCACAGGCCTAGCTTATTATGAGCTGTAGTGGCGCAGTGGTCAGAGCTGCAGTACTGTAGGCTCCTTCTGCTGACTGCTGGCTGCCTGCAATTTGGCAGTTTGAATCTCACCAAGCTCAAAGTTGACTCAGCCTTCCATCCTTCCGAGATGGGTAAAATGGGGACCCAGAATATTGGCGGCAATAGGCTGACTCTGTAAACTGTTTAGAGAGGGCTCTACAGCACTGTAAAGCAGTATTTAAGTGCTATTGCTATTATTAACTATAGAGAGCAGGTATCAACTAAAAATTAAAATACTCCTTTGGTCTTTTTAGTTGCCGGCAGAAAGGGAGGGGGAGAAAGAGTGTATTCCTCAAATGCCTTAGATAATCGCCTTGGCAGCCCAAAGCTGTCGTTGCACAAGAATATTACCGGAGAGTGTGATTGATGACTCTTGGCTATGGATGTGTCCCATTGGAGAATATACTTCCAGGGGGTGGGGGGAAGACCAGGGTCAAGGGGGAAATGAATGGTGCATTTTAGTGTCAGCTGCACCCAGCTAACAACAACATGGCCATTCCTAATAAAACTATTTTTTTTTACTCTGAGAGATGCGGCTAGAGACTTATGATTTGAATGGGGTGGATCGGTTGGAGCCCTGACAGCAGGAAGTTATTGGATTCATATTCAGTGTCTAGCTATACTGTAGAAACATAGACTCACAGGGCTGGAAGGGACTTTAAAAGTCTTCTAGTCTAACCTGCTGCTTGAGAAGGAGATCTTATACCATCCTGGACAAATGTACATCCAATCTTTTCATGAAAACTTCCAGCAACGCAGTGGCCACAACTGTGGGAGATCAGCTGTTCCACTGTGTCAGTGTTTTAAATCAGTACTGAATTACATAGGTGAATCTTGTTAATGCCACTCATAAGAGCATATATGTTGTTTTAGATAGAGAGGAATATTTAATGGCATGCAGGATAACTTTCTGAAGGGCAAGTTATTATTGTTTCCAGACAGCAATGGATATTTCATGACTCTCTTTCTGATAAACGTAGCTGACTCTCTCACACACAAAAAAACCCAATTATCTCTTCTTTTCTTCCTCATTTCCCAGATTCTCCTCACCCCACCTCTGATGAAAAATGAAAGATCCGATTGTAAGTATTTTTTTGACAATAAGCCAAGATTGTTTTCCAGGTAAATTGCTAATCCAAATGGAGAAGGAAAACTAGATCTCCTTTTATTTAAAAAGCATATCAGTGTGCTAACTTCAATAAACATTCTCCACGCGTCTGCCTTTCGTTATAGATAAAAGCACAATAAACAATTGATTTAATCATCCTGGGTGGAGAAAACAGAAGCTAAAACTGTCACGGATCTTTGGACATCATTTTCTGAAAGTAAGTATGTGTGCATCTAACCTTCTCGGTGTTGTATCGCCAGTCTGCAAGCTCAGGATTTTAATGATTTTCTGCACAGTTAACCTTGACCTTATTTGGATGCTGATTAGAACTCATTATCGGAGCCTGAAATAAGCGTACGCTTCTATTAGTTTGTGGGTCTGATTCAATGACACCTGTATAGAAAGTACAGGTGTGACCTGAAATTGAAATGGATTTCTCTGCAGGAAGCAACAATCCACATATCTGATCAGAGCCTGAACATTTCTGGTTATAGACATCTTTGGGTTCATTTGACGTTAAAACTTCTCAGGTTTTTAATAAACATCGTGTTGTCTGGGTATTTCATTTGCTTAACAATACAAATTTACATTTTTAATCTCCACCCTTTTTTTCCAACCACTGTTAAAATAAATTCCATGTTGTATAATATTCTACATCTTCTTTCTGTTTCATTTTCAATGTCAATCTATCCATTTCTGCACAATCTAGTCTCTTCCTGACTATCTCTTCATCTCGCGGTGTACCTTCATTTTTCCAGTATTGTGTGAATGTAATCTTCACTGCTGTTAAGATATGTAATATTAAATGCATATTAAGCAGTGAGAAATATATTTGATAGAAAATCAATAAAAAAAAAATTAAAAAAAAGAACTTCTCAAGTTAATTCACGTCTTTATCAACACAACTCTATGCTTCTAGCCTTCGGAAGAATGAGGTGGAGTGAGAAAATTGTACTTCCTTGGTAGATGAATTGATTAGTGGAGTTCATAGTTTAATTGTCCTTTTGAACCGAGAAGAAAGCACTGAACAACCAGTGGAAAGGTTGACCTACGATCTGGCTCTTCCCTCAATGGTTTCGCTGCTCAACATCCGACAAGTTTCTGATGGGTCATTGTGAGAAGATAATGTTGAGTTAGATGCCCCTTAGATCTCACTGAATAAGTTCTTCTTCAAAAGTCAGATCAGTTCCCAGATTCTTCCATGTCTCCTGGAAATGCTTCAGTTTCAGCAAAAACAGTAGTGAAAGGGAATTCCTGAAAAGTGACTCAGACCAAAAAGAAAACTTTTAAGGGATGTCCTGGATAAATGGATGACATCATGCTCAGCTGATCTTCTCAATCCAGCAGAACATTTGGCTTGCATGAAGCTTCGTAAGGCTTTCGAGCAAAGGCTTATTGCATTCTTCTTCAGCAAACCAATGGAATTCCTTGCCATAAACCATCTATAATGGCATTAAAAGTAGTGTCTAGAATGTTATGTACAGCACTACTGTTCTGACCCAAAGAACTGGAAGAAGTACTTCCTTTTATCTGACCAGGCTCATAACAGACTGTAAGGTTTGGTTTCATGAGGACAAAATTACCCTAAGCCATCCATCTTTGATTTCAAGGTTTTATCCCATCCTCTCATCTGTTTGCCAGCCAAATATCAAAAAATGGGCAGAAATAATGACTCTAATTTGCTAATAGTTTAGAAAGGTGCTGTAAAAATACAGTCCATTTTTTTTAAAAAAGTGGAGTTGCACATTTATCACACCCATAAAGACAGATTTTTCATCCCTCAAATGTAGTATAGGATTTGGTAGGTAGATAAGAAAGAAGCACAATTATAATTGCATGCATACTAGAATCCTGAACAGGGTGCATAGTTCATTAACTGCAAAGTTGTTGTTCCACTAAGTTTGACCAGTCATGCATTTCAAGTCCTACTGAATCCTTAAGACATTTAACTTGATTTCAAGAAACTCGGTCCAAATTAAAGCGTGCAACCTTAGCGTCATCTCACAATGCACTGCCCTGGAGATGGACACAGTTTAAACGCAAATCTTTGTAAAGCTGTAATCCCAGCCCAGTTCAAGGTTAATTATATTTTACCAATGAGGCAATGAACAGCTGCAGCAAGATCAAAAGCAGGAAGTGTACATATATCTCTACAAATATAGTGTGTATGTGTGGGGTGTGTGTGTATTGGTGTAGGTGTAAATATGTTGACGTCTATAGAGCCGAGTAGCCCAATATGTTTCATTCATTCATTCAAAGCTCTACAAAGGACAATTTGCAGCTGGTTCATTTACCAAAGATCAAATGCTCTGCAGAGCCATTGAGAAGGCTAAGAGAAGAGCAGAAGGATAGAAACAGATGAAGCAGGAATATTTTTTTTCTCTCTGAGGCACAAAATACAATCCAATTTTGCATAGCACCAAAAAAAAACCTTTTTTTAAACGCCTTGTTTACGTTGCTACAGAGGAAGCGAGCATTGCAACTCAGTTTAGTTTCATTTAAAGAGCAAGGAACTGGGTCAAAAGTCCATCTTTTCTAGAGCAATACTTTGGATTTAATTCCAGCCCTTCAGGTTGGGTATGTGACCCAGCCATGAATTCATCCTCTTTCCCCCACCTGCCTTTAAACCCTCCCTTCATTGTGGCTATGGAATCCAATTGTAGAGTGTAATCTAACCTTGACCACTTTAAGACTTGTGGGCTTCAACTCCCAGAATTCCCCAACCAGCAATTCTCAGAGTTGAAGTCCACAGGCCTTAAAGTGGCCAAGGTTGGCCACCCCTGGTGTAAACTTTTGGAGGGGGTGGGCACACAACTTCCCACTTGTACTTTGTGCTAACAATATTGCTATTAATCTACACATGCCTTACCCTAAAACAAGGGTCTTCAAACTTGGCAAGTTTAAGACTTCTGGACTTCAGCTCCCAGAATTCCTGAGCTAACATGACTGGAAGAGGAATTCTGGGAATTGAAGTCCACAAGTCTTAAAGCTGTCAAATTGAAGAACCCCTGCCTTAAAACGTTGGGATGGATTCCCACCATACTGGCTATTCTTAGGAATTGCAGGCGTTCCGATTGCGCAATCCAAAAGGGCCCTACCTTTTGACCGACTCATTGGTGTCCTCTTCTGTAATCATCTGTGACTCCTGGCTGCTTTCGTGACCTTCTCCTTTCTTGCCCAGATCTGGGCTGCCCGTTGTTTTCTGTGTCTCCTCAGGTACCTGAAGTGGTACAGGAAGATTCTCCTGGGGGCAGGTAGAAGTCGGCTGCTGGGCTAGAGGGATCAGGCTGGGTCCTGGCGCCAAGAGGTTGGGATGAAGAGGGCTGCTGTTCTTTTTCAGCCGGCTCCTGTCCCAGGAGTGGTTCTTCAGCCTGTTTTGAACTGTGGTCCCTCGGTGTTCATATCCTTCCTGTTGCAACCAGACTCCGGGGCTGGTGGCATTCTGAGACGGATGGCTAAACCATCGCCAGCGAAGCCTCAAAATCTGTTTCACATCAAATTCCTTTTTTCCGGAGACTGACATCTTGGCCAGCTGAAGGTTAAAGAGTCAAAAAAAAAAAGGAAAGGAAAGGCAGTCCAGAAATCAAGGACACACACACACACACACACACAAGTGTGTTATTTTAAAAAAGGAAATAGGATCCTGTTTATCTCCGGAGTCCCACAACCTCTGGTCTCCATCCCCTCAAAGAGAAAAGCATGTCTGTCTTAAGATTTGGACTTCTTGCTTCTCTTCCTTTTGCGTCCTTTTCTTCGCAGCTCTTCCACAGTTCTGCCACTCTGAAGAATCTCACTGGCTGTAGAGGTGGGATGAATCCATTCTGGTGGGGAGAAGATGAGGTCAGATCTTAAAACAAGTCATTCGGCTCAGCCTCCAAAGCTAGCATCTGCTGCTAGATTCTCTCCCTGTCTCTCTCGGTCTCTCGCGCACACAGCCTCTGTCACACGGTGCTCTCAAATATATAACCTCCCCTGCTATTATCCTAAGGGATCGTTCTCTGCAACTTCAGTGGTTTGTTGGAAAAAAAAAACACCAGGAAAAAGCAATTTGTATTTATACCACCTGGACATGCAACTCATCACACATACACACACACATAGAGCACACTTCTTCCTTCATAAACATTTGAAATTAGAAAGCAACCTCTTCTTTCTTTCTTTCTTTCTTTCTTTCTTTCTTTCTTTCTTTCTTTCTTTCTTTCTTTCTTTCTTTCTTTCTTTCTTTCTTTCTTTCTTTCTTTCTTTCTTTCTTTCTTTCTTTCTTTCTCTCTGCATCAGAGTTCAAACCTTGGTTAAGCTTTACCTGCTGCTAAACTCCATCTATTTCTCCAGCTCTCTGCCTGGCTGCAACCTTGCCTGCATCGCCTCCACTCTCCGATTCTAATTTTGGCTTGCTAGCAAAAAAAAAAAAAAAAAAGGCCTCTTGAAATTGATGAGGTTTATTTTTCGAGTCAAGATGGGATTTAATGGGAGAATGGTTTTGTGGAACTTAAATAATTTTTTTTAGATTTACTAACAACGGGCTCTCTAGAGGTTCAACTTCCCTTTAAGCCTATTCTGCAATCCAGGAACCTCTCGGTAAATTATAATAAGTGGGAATACATCATATAATGTTACCTTAAATGAAAGAGACAGCATTTAAAATCCATGCCATGCTTTTGCATAAAATCAATTTCTCTCTCTCTCATTCTCTCTCTCTCTCATTCTCTCTCTCTCTTTCTCTCTCTTCCCCTCCCTCCCTTCCTCCCTCTCTCTGTCACTCCCTCCCTCTCCCTCTTTCTCTCTCTCTCCAATCCCACCACCACTGAGTTTCTAGGTGTGGATTTTTACATTTACCATACAAAATGAGGCAGGGAGAGATCTTGAAGATCCCTTCCGCTCTACCCCATCTGAAGGACCATATCACTTGAAAGCATGATGCAGTTTTCTGGCTGCATGCCTGTATAAACATCCTTCTCACCCCTTCTCTTAAATAAACAGATATACTTCTCATCTATGGCAAGGAGAAAAACATGTGGCTCTCCAGATGTTAATAAACTACAACTCCCAGCCTTCCTCACTTTGGGCCATGCAGGGCCATGAAGTTTCAGTTTGGCAATCTTCTGGAGTCCAAAAAGTGCTTTTCCCAAAAGCAACTGAACTTTCTTGGTGGAAAACACCAAGGAAGTCCAGGTGATTTTTTTTGGGGGGGGGAGAAAAAGCATCTTTGGGATAATCATCACCTGGATGATCGAGAATTTCCATAGACATTCAGCATCCTTGAGGTTTTGCAGGGTGAGATGGTGCTTCCATGTATTTAGTTTGTTTGAGGGATTCCTCTTCAAGCTAGGTAATCACATCATTTGGGATACTTGCATTATTCAGGATGAAGTAGGTTGCCTTAGCACTTGGATCAGGAACCACAAAGAAATCTCAGGGTTCTAGACTGGATTGGCCAGTCAAAAACCCTCCAAGAAGAGATCCAAATGTGCTTTTTCAGGAAGCAACTGGACTTTCTTGATCTTTTCTTTTATGTACACTGAAAACATTTGCACCAAGACAAATTCCTTGTGTGTCCAATCACACTTGGCTAATAAAGAATTCTATTTTATTTTATTTTATTCTATTTTATTCTATTCTGTTATAATTTTCTTCTGTTCTGTTCTATTCTATTCTGTTCTATTCTATTCACCCAAGAACATCCAAGTTCTGTCTGGATGATGGGGAATGAAAGGATTTATATTCCTTGCAGACAGCTGGTCATTTGCATTCTTTTAGAGGGTCGTTGAGGCTACTTGGAGGTCCTCAGGGTCACCAGAGTAGTGTTCCTGGTTCCTGTAGTTTGCAATTTTTTTCCTCTGGAAATCCATTCCTACTCCCACATGATTCCAAGGGTGTCCATCCCAAATTGCATAGCTAAAAGTCTGTCAGAGCTGAAGAAGCTTCTTGGATGAGAAGCGAAATATCTTCAAAAGAAAAAACAAGAAAGTCCAGTTGCCTCCTGAAAAAGCACCTTTGGGACAACCATGACCTGGAAGTGAGGATCTCTACAGATCCCCAAGAAGAGCAGAACATCAGTAGTTCCATATCATGTCAAGAATGGTTGAGTCTTTTGATCTTAACTCAAGTGAGAAACTATTTTTCATTCAAATAAATGCATCTCTGTGCTGTAGAGTATGGTGGCTGATAAGGTTAGAATGCTGGGCTGACAATCAGCAAGCTGAACTCCTGTCATATACTCCAGCTCCTACTGACCCAATAGTTCCGGGTGACCTCAAGGAGATTAATGGGTACAAGTTCAGTGGGCAACTTCTTGGAGACATGAAAGGACCCTTTAACTGGGCATTTCCAGGACAGTGAGTGATGTCACTGGCAAGTCTTTGTGATTTGACTATGATGGCATTTTTATGTGTAATAACCATTCTTCATACCACTTATGAGTAAAATCCTCTTCATGAGTAGGAACACATTAATTGGCCATCATTGATCTATAACATGGATGGGAAAGAACCAAGAACTAAAATGTTTAAAACCTCCATTGGAAGAACATTGTTTCATCCCTTGTTTTCCCATAACAAGCTGACACAGCTGGAGAACAAAATATGTTGGTTTTGCATTATTTTTTCCTCCTTATTTTTGGTAGCAAGCAATTTCTTCGTTGTCGGTACTTTGACCTTCACAGTTTATAGCTTAGACTTTCTGTAAGCCTGATTGATTATGGTTTATTCAATAAGCCACCGCTTGGAACAAAGTGAGAAATCCGTCTTTGTGTTCTGGATGTTCTCTGGCCTTAGTTTCTGTTAACCACATGCAAGCTCCATTGAAGGGAATAATCTTATCTTCTGGCTTTCTCCCCTTTGGATATTCCTAAACTGGGTTACAAAAAAAATAAATAAATAACTCTCCCTGTATGGACAATCCGAATTTTTATTTTTGAATGAAAGGGAGACTCTGTAGAAGGTTTGGTGCGTGTTTTAAAAATCAGGGCATCGTGCACCCAAAAAGGACAACAACCGATTTGTGTGGAGAAGGAATAATAACAGTGGTGGGATTCAAAAGTTCCCACCACCGGTTCTGTGGGCGTGGCTTGTTGGGCGTGGCTGCAGGGATGGGATCATGCAATTTGTGCAATCGCACGATTGCGCAATCGTGCATGCACTCATGCCAAATGCGCACTTTGCACATGCATCAAAACAGTAAAAACTAAGCTACTACGCCTCTCAGCTGTTTAGCGCAGCAACCCGTTCTGCCATGCCAAACAGCTGAGAGGTTAAAAAGGACCTAGGAGCAGGGACAGGCGGGTGGGCCCAACCGCAGAGCATCGGAGAGGCTAGAAGAGAACCGGTCCTCTGCCAGCTGATCTTTGGCACTATCAGTGCATCAGGACCAAGCCAAGCTGGTAGAATACCACCACTGGATAATAAGTGATGCAAAGGAAACATCACTATAATTATACCTCCAAGCCAGCTTCTGTGTCTTCTCGGCTAGCTTTAAGCAACATACTAGATTCATTTATTGTTGTGAGAATTGAAACCAGCCTATGGTGCTAGTTCATGGTTCAATCTGGTGGGATTCAGACGGTACAGACTGGTTTGAACGAACTGGTTGTTCCGGCACTGAGTTGGCCCCTCTCACCCGCCCCTGAATTAGTCTATCCTATATTTCCTTTGTTTGAAGCCCAGTTGATAAGCGTGGCAGAGCGGTTTGCCAGGCCTCGGCTGTTTTACTCACTGGGGCTGCAATAGAAGGTAAGTTTTAGAGCTGTTTTCAAATGCATTTCACACGAGCAATCTCAGTTCATTGGATTGCTCCCATTAACCATGTATCCACTAAAAAGATACTCCTTTGGTCTTTTTAGCTGCCAGCGGAAAGGGAATGGGGGAAAACAGTATATTCCTCCAGTGCCTCAGATAATCGCCTTGGCAGCCCAAAGTTGTTGGTGTGCAAGAATATTACTGGACAACGTAATTGATGACTCTTGGCTATGGATGTGTCCCATTGGAGAATATACATCCAGGGCCTGAGGGGGAAGACCAGGGTTAAGGGGGAAATGAATGATGTATTTTAGTGTCGGCTGCATCCAGGCAAGCAAGAATGAGTGAAGTGAATGGGGGGGATTTGTTGGAGCCCTGACACCATGGTTGGAGATCAATAGAGGAGGATATTTGCAGCTCAGGATTGAGCTGCAAGGTCCTTGGTGTTCTCTAAGTTTGCTTATTTTCTTGCAGACATTTCATGACCCAACTAGGCAATGCGATCAGTGCCAGCATGAAAGGTCTTTAAGAAAACAACCAAGCTTAGGGAGCACCGAGGACCCCCAAATGTTAGCTATAGCATAGTGTGGCAACAGAGCCATTACATGAAGTACTGCATGCCAGCAACTGAGCAGTGTCTTTCTGAACATAGATTTCTTGGTCGCATGCACTTTTGTGACTCTTGCAAATCTACAGCGGACCTGGAACGTGTGTGTTGACCACTTAAACCACCACAAAGAATCTAAAGCAGACAGAACAAGCTCCCTCCAAGTTCAGGAAGATTTTTTTCACACAGCTCTGTGCTCTTTCTTGCCGAGAAAGTCTACTTTCTTTGGAGTAGTTCAAGCTGTGAGATGAGCTAGTGATTTCATAGCTGAATTGGTCTAGAAACACCGTGTATTGCCAAAGAGCGCCAAGAGAAATATTGGATTTGCAGCACAGGGAAAATGGTGCTTCATCCCTTCCATCCTGCTCCTCTTTGCTCCCCAAAGTTTGAAGTGAAGGGTTTGCAATGTAAAGGTAACCTCTCCCCCATATTTGAGCCAGATACGGGTCAAAGAACAGCTACAGCACACAATGGGCCCTAACATTGTCGAAGGATTTGTTTCCTTCTTGTGCGTCAAAATATCTTAGACCAACTTGGCTGTTGAGCCCTCGAAGACTTAGTTGGGCATTATGGGGCCCAGAAAGCCACATCTGTAGACTATTTAGCAAAGTCACACTTCAGCACGTCGTGGGGCTTGCACCAAGCATCGATCTGAAAGCCATTGAGGCAAAACACTAATATAGCATTAAATTGATTCGATGCGTCGTACCAACTCAGCTGCCTCAAAGCTTTCAGAGGCCATTTGCAGAGGCACACAGCTTCTGTTTTTATTTTGTTTTTATTTATTTATTTGTAATATTTATATACCGCCCTTCTCCCGAAGGACTCAGGGCGGTGCACAGCCAATCACAAACCCCAGTACACTATACAAAAGTTAAAAACAAATTAAATAATTTAGGCTGTCTAAAAATTATGCCCTTCCCCCATAAGTTAATTAAAACCCAAATATTAAAAACCTAATTAAAACGTATCCTGCCTTTGTTATTTTTACAAATAATTCAAGGTGGTGAATATATCTAATGCTCCTTCCTTCTCCTATTTACCCCACAACAATCTTGTGAAGTGAGTTGGGCTGAGAGAGAGGATATGCCCATTGTCACCCAGCTGCTTTCATGGCTAAAGCAGGACTAGAACTCCCAGTCTCCTGGTGATTGGCCAAGGTTACCCAGCTGGCTTTGATGCCTAAGGCAGGACTAGAACTCCCAGTCTCCTAGTGATTGGGCCAAAGCCACAGTTGGCTTTCATGGCTAAGGCAGGTCTTGAACTCAGAGTCTCCCACTTTCTAGTCTGGAGTCTTAACCACCAGACCAAATTGACTCTGTTTGAATAAGTCTATTGAATAAGTTCAAAATGACTGCCAAATTTCAGATTCAGATTTCAAATATTAATGGTTTGCATGCCACTGGATAAGCCCATATTTCTGCCAACTCAATCATATTGGCTGTGTCCTCACATCAAGCAGATGTGGGGTTTATCGAATAAAATCACAACCGGCTGGATTTGCCCAACATGATAACCATAAAACACCTTGAAGCCACAGCAGTTCTGTTAACAGGACATGCTAAGCAGACTCAGATTGTAAAATTGGTCTGTGCGTTGGGTAAAACCAAAAATACAAAATAAGAAGAGCAGTACCCATGAATAATTGTAAGATTTGAACGCTAACAAGGAATACATTCTTAGATACACATCTTTGGTGTGAATGTATGAATTGTTCCAAAGCCATAGCTGTCTCAAGCATCTTTGAGGTCAGTTTTATAAAGGTTTAATTTTCAGAATTCCTGCAAATTGGAATTGGTGGTCTATTAAATTTCAGCTTCTTAGATCCCTTTGATGTTCTTTAAGAATTGTTGAGAGGTTCAGCCACTTTTCCAGATAGAAAAGAGATGTGGTGCGCTTGAAGAAATTTTGCTAAACTACCTTGGTATTATTTTTCTCCGTATCCACAATAAATGATTGCTGCTGTGTACATTCTATTCTTTCTGAACTCGAAAACAGAGGCAAGAAAGTTAGCACCTGAAAAGCATTTTGAAGGATGGATTTATCTCCCAGGCATTTTCGACGTTTGTTTCTGAGTTCGCTGAAAATTGCATAGAATTCATCACAGGCCAGCTTTCTCTTTCTGGCAAACAATTACATTTTTCATAAATGACTTACCTTCTACACACTTGTAAGAAGCAACCGTATCTCCCTTGTTTGATTTATGACCAAATCTTTGAGTAGGTTGTTGTAAAAGAATACATTTCTACGCTCTCATTCGATTTTACCATTTCCACCTTGTCTTCAGAGGTCTATTTTAATCTTTGAAATTCTCTATCATCAAATTTTTTAAGGGTAGTTGACATTGGATCGAGTTGGTAATGCTGTCAACCTTTGAATGAAGCCATCCAAAATTTGAGAAAGTTGTCAAAATAACTTCCAAATCAAAACAAAACAAAATTTACAGTGATTCTTTTTATTTGGATCTCAAAGCACAAGAAAAGCAATAGTGCCAAGAAGATAACATAGAATAAGAATCGATTCATGCATATTGGTGAAAACACAGGATAAGCTACAGCTTCTTAGACGGTGGAACAGCTTTTGCTCTAGGCCTCTTTTGTGACTTCTGGCATTGTGTAATTGTGCTGTGAGTCATCTCTTCATTTGTGCCTGCTTGCATCCTAGAAGGATCTCAAGATAAGTCAACCAGTGAAATTCCAGTTAAGCTGAACTACAGTTCCCAGCATGCCTTTCTTAAGCATGCTGGGAATCATAATTCAATTATATCCAGTCTCCATTGGTTTGTTGTTCCTGTATTCCCTCTTTATTGAGTGATGGATGATTTGATTTGATTTTTTAAAAATTTGATTTTATTTCTACAGCTAGCCATCTCACCTAAGTGATCCCGGACAGCTTACAATAATTAAAAACAACAGCAATCAAATACTGTGCTACTGCTTCAAGATGCACTGATTTAATTCAGTGTGTGCTAAAATGTGGTTTACTAAATAAATTAAAATAAACAGTTGACTTTGGGGAAGTGCTCTGAGCCATATCCAGGATCCAGAAGCCCACGCTATGCAGGGCCTAATATTTCAGAGAAAGTTTCTAATGTAATTGGAATTCTGGAAGTTGAAGTCCACAAGTCTTAAAGTGGCCAAGGTTGAAGACCCCTGCTCTATGGCCTCCTCTCCTTCTCCTCCTCCTCCTTCCATATCCGTCATCAGACATTGGCAATCATGTTGGTGATCCTATTTTGATCAACAGTGGCATGAAAAAGGGCTATTGAGTTTTGTCCAAACCAGCTCCTTAGATTTTGAAGCCACAATGTTCTCCTTCTGCCTGGACCTTTGTTTATCTTCAATCTTTCCCTGGGGGTTTAAGTGAAGAATGCTGTATTTTTCTGGGTGTTGCATCACTTGTCCGAAATATTCTACCGTAACTTTTGCTTTTTTATAGTTTTGATGAGTTTCCTTGGCTTTCCCAGGCAGCTTATCACCTCCTCGTTTCTGGTTGATCTCTGGCATGATGAACTTCACTGGCTCTGTTGATTGAGATGCAACCCAGCTGGATTTATTTGAGCTTAATATATTGCATAAACACCCCCAAAACTGTGGTTTAGACAAGAAACTACAACTCAATAACAGCTCGGGGTTGATTTTTGAACCCAGATATAGGTGGAATTTAGTTTTAGAAAAAGCTATTCATTTCACCCAGGCTATGATTAATAGATGCATCTTCCCCCATGCCTTCTTTTTATTTGTGAGAACAAGTCTACCACATTGGTCATATAAGAAAGATCTGAGTGGGCTTACAGCAAAGGTGTCAAACTTGATTTCATTGAGGGACGCATCAGGATTGTGTTTGACCTTGGGGTGTGTGTGTGTGGCTGGAATAGGCATGGCCAGGGTGAGCATAGTCAGCTCACATCACTCAAGTTGGGAGCACCTGTGGTGGCCAAGTGCTAAGACAGGACCTCCCTGAGACCATCCCCCTCATTATAATCTGCCTTCCTTCCTTCCTTCCTTCCTTCCTTCCTTCCTTCCTTCCTTCCTTCCTTCCTTCCTTCCTTCCTTCCTTCCTTCCTTCTTTCTCTCCCTCCTTCCTTCCTTCTCTCCCTCTTTCCTTCCTTCCTTCCTTCCCTCCCTCCTTCCTTCTTTCCCTCCCTCCCTCCCTACTTACTTACTTCTCTTGTCTTTCCTCCTTCCCTCCCTCCCTCCCTCCCTACCTACTTACTTACTTACTTACTTCTCTTGTCTTCTCTTCTTTTTCCTTCCCTCTTCATTCTCCTTTCTTCTTCCTTCCCCTCTCTCCTTCTTTTTTCCTTCCTTGCTCTCTTCCCATCTTCCCTTCTGTTTCTCTGTCTGTCCTCTTTCCCTTTCTCCTTTCCTGTCCCTTCTTGCATGCATGCTCCAATGCAAAAGGGGAAACATTTCTCCTTTTGTTTTATTTTTAATTTGTTTTGCTAGCCCTCTGCCAGCACAAACTGAGCTAGGGGGGCACACATGCCCCCCCCGGGCCTGTTTTCAGCCACGACGGCCTCCTGAAACTCTCTGCCAGAGAAAACAGAGCCTGGGGAGAGTCCATTTTTACTGACAGAGGCACCGCGGGCCACTCCTTCGCTGTTTCTAGAGTGGCCCTGCAAGCCAGATCTAAACACCCTTGAGTTTGACAGCCTTGGCTTGCAGTATTCAACGTATCGAACATGGAGAAGCTTCTTTGCTTTCCATTCTGACCTCTGGCCCGAATTACTAATAGTTGGGGAATTGTCAATGATACAAAGAGAAGCTTCTGATGGTTGCCTTGAACTGAGCTTCAAGGGGTATTTGTCAGTTGTCACGATGGATCTTCATTCAACAGCTTGGTTACGCCTTGACAGAATTTAAGTACACATTGCTAAGTCAGTCGGTCTCTCTCTTTCTCTCTCTCCTCTCCTTATTTTGGCTTTGGGGCTCTCGGTTCAGGAAAATGCCTTTGCTAAAGGAAGCTTCTGATGCAAATCATTTTGGCAGCTGTCAAAGACTAAGAGGGGGATTTCACTGAACACCCATTAGGCCAAGCACAGCCATTTTAGTCGAGAGACTTTAGTTTTAACACTTAGCACCCAGGATGGGGAAAAGATGGAGACGTTGACGTAGGTCTTGCTGAGATGGAGGCATTCACTTCTTGGATGAGAGAAAAGACAGCTATCTTCATTTATTGGTGCCTGGAAACCTTTTATGGACTTCTTTTGTGTATACATTTTTTAAAAAATGAATTGTCATTTATCGTTTTGATGATTTAGAATAGATTATGGGTATTATGGTGTAACTTCAGAGAGAAAGTTAAAATATAGTTGTACTTACAACTGCTGTGAAGAATATTAGAAGCCACTGCTTTGCACTTTTTTTTTTCTTCTATTTATTTTTAACTTTCTGTTTTCTTGTACTTTTTCCTTCCTTCCTTCTTTCCTTCCTTCCTATCCTTCCTTCCTTCCCTCCTTCTTTTTCCTCTTTAATTTTCTGTGTTTTCTTGTACTTTTTCCTTCCTTCTTTCCTTCTTTCCTTCCTTCCTTTCCTTCCTTCCTTCTCCTTTTTCATCTTTAATTTTCTGTGTTTTCTTGTACTTTTTCCTTCCTTCCTTCCTTCCTTCCTTCCTTCCTTCCTTCCTTCCTTCCTTCCTTCCTTCCTTCCTTCCCTCCCTCCCTCCTTTTTCATCTTTAATTTTCTGTGTTTTCTTGTACTTTTTCCTTCCTTTTTTCCTTCCTTCCTTTTTCGCCAGCCTGGTGCCTCAGAGATGTCCCAGCTCACAATTCTGGAGCTTGGAGGCCACTACCAAAAGGTACCAGGATGGGGTTAAACAGTTTTGAACATTAACAGTTTAACAGAGATGGATGGGACCTTGTAGGTCATCTAGTCTAACCCCCCACCCAAGCAGGAGACCCTACACCATTTCTGACAGATGGCAGCCCAATCTCCCCTTGAAAGCTTCCAGTGATGAACTGTTGAACAGCCTGCCTGGATGACTCATTACTTTGCAGTGCCCAAAGCCTCTGTTTCGTGGGCTTGTAGTTGTTACTTTGATACTTACTTATAAGTGTTGGATTTTTAATTAACTGAAAATATTTTTTTAAAAAATAAATGATTCACCTTAAGTGACATAAACAGCCCTGTATTTTCTGTCTGGCTTCTTTGTCTCAAACCTGGGGAAGAAGAAAGGAAAGGGAAATGGTTGAGTTTCAACTGCTTCTCCATTTCATGAACCATCAGCTGGTTTCTTAATAAGTTCATGAGGAAAAGGCACCTTTTCTTCCCCAGAGTTTACGCAGTAATTCAAAGCGACAAGGACTTGAAGTTGGCTTTTCTCAATTTCTTTCAGCCCATCTCTCTTGCCAGGAACGTCAAATCAAGGTAACAGTGAGCGGTTTGCTCGCGGCTGTATTTTGGGAGATTTATGATGGGTGAGGTAAATAATACTGAAATAATGAAAAATGTTCCTGGTTGTAGACTGTGGAATGTATTAAAAGACAAGCTACCGTAGTCTAATTTGGTTCTTTTAAAAAATGCATTTTGAGGTACTATGTCCTTCCTTCTCACCCTTTTGATTTTTCCCTCCCCTCTATCCATCCTTCCTTCTTTCCTTTCTTCCTTCCCATGCTTTTATTTATTTTTATTTTTCCTTCCTTTCTTCCTTCCTTCCTTCCTCCCGCCCATCTATCCTTCCTTCCCCCCTCCCTCCCTCCCCCTACTTCCTTCCTTCCCATGCTTTTTATTTTTCCTTCCTTCCTTCCTTCCTTCCTCCCGCCCATCTATCCTTCCTTCCCCCCTCCCTTCCTCCCTCCCCCCTACTTCCTTCCTTCCCATGCTTTTTATTTTTCTTTCCTTCCTCTCTCCCTCCCTTCCTCCCTCCCTCCTCCTTCCCTCCTTCCTTTCTTCCCATTTACTTATTAAATAATATATATGCATTATTATATGTTCTTTTTATTAGATTGGAGAAGTCAGTAGTTAAAATGATTTGGTGATGACTGAGCTAAACGTAACCAGAATTGAGAATGCCAAAATTCCTAACAACCCAGTCCAGAAACCAGTAAAGTGGTTTTTGCAAAGGGAAACTGGTTGTTTTAAAAGCAATCTTCCTACTGATCTGGTTCTACTAGTTACTAACCCTTTTTTTTTTTTGCAAGATATATCAAGTAATGAAAAGCAATGAGCAAACCTCTTAAGAATTGTGAGTTTTCTCAAGAAAGATTTTGTGGTCCTAAATACATTTCATGTTCGATGCATTGCTTGAAGGTTTTATTTATAAAGTATTCAGCCACTTTGAGGGATTTTGTTCCTTTAACATTGATGAAGTATTAGGGAGAAATTTCCAGATCCTTCTCAATTCCTGCACATGACATTACGATCACCAAATCACCACTTCTCCACCATTTTTTGAGAAGTGACATTCCCATCAAAGGTTCACTTGCTTTTCACAGCATTGTCGAACAACGTTGTTGTTTTTTTAAATCTCTAACAAGCTTCAATAAAGTGTAGTTGTTAAAAGTAAACCCTGGGATGTTTTCCTGTCTGTGTTTTCCCAGATTTATGTCCTTTTTTCAATGAAGACAGAACACTACAACAGAAGAATGGAAGGAAATGCTTCAATGGGCGGAGAGCTCCAAATCTCATTGACCCCACCCTCAAAACAAACTAACCTGGGACCTTTTTAAAGTCGTCTTGTTGTTGTTTTTTCTTTCACTGATCTTGCCATGTGATTCCACCGTGGCTTTTCTCTTTGCTTTTAAGGCATCCTTCAGCTCTACCCAGGAACAGATTTAAGGGGAAGTCGGATGCATAATTCATGTGATCGAACATGCTATCTAATTGCAAGCGGAGCCAAATTTGCACTCCCAAAGACACAGTCTGCATTCATATCACAAAAAGAGAACAGCCATTAAGCATCTGTTACAACTGTAAACAAGGCACAGGCTGAAGGGAGGATTGACTGAAGTTTTGCAAGGGGTGGGAGACTTGGAAGCAGAGGTGGTACTCAGCAGGTTCTGACCAGTTGTGGAGAAGCGACAAATGCCACCTCTGACTGGCCCCACCTCCATCTATTCTCTGCCTCCTCAGTCCCAGCTGATCGGCTGGATCTCCTTTGGTTGCCCTGCATAGGAGAACAGAGCTGGAAAGCAGGTTAGTGGGGTGGGGAGGAAATGGGGATTTTGCAATAACCTGTTCAGAGTTTTGCAGCATAAATTCAGCACCAAAAAAAAAATAAACCCAGATGGCTGAGGCTTCATTTAACGTCTTTATAAACATATGAAGTAAATTTTACAATACCAGTTGTAGATTTCTCCAACATGGAGCCAACTCAAACAGAAGCAGACATGTTACAAGTCCAGAGCAGAGCAGCAACTCAGGAGCTCAGAAACAGACACCAGTTTCACTTTAGTTCAGCAGGCAGGCAAGACACACAGCAGAGGAGAGAAGCAGTTTCATTTTCAATAGACAGACTCAGAGCTTAAACAGAGCTGCAGAGC
This sequence comes from Bungarus multicinctus, assembly GCA_023653725.1. NCBI lineage: Eukaryota > Metazoa > Chordata > Lepidosauria > Squamata > Elapidae > Bungarus > Bungarus multicinctus. Next base: position 18,324,594 of record CM042841.1, read on the forward strand.
TGCAGAGCTTAATATAGAGCCACACCTAGGCTACTTCTAGTTTCAGTTTCCAAACAGTATTCATTGGCTGACTTAGTTGCTATGCCTATTCACTGGCTGACCTTGTTACCATGCTCTATTCTAGTTCATGAATATACTCTGACATAACCTTCCTCCAGGAGTGGGGAGGGAATGGAGATTTAACAGTATCCTTCCCCTGCCACACCCACCAAGCCACACCCACAGAACCAATAGCAAACATTTTTGAATCCCACCACTGCCCGGCAGGTGCCTCTTCAACAGGGGTGGGATTCAATATTTTTAACAACCAGTTCTGTGGGTGTGGCTTAGGTGGTGGGCGTGGCTTGGTGGTCATATGACTGGGTGGTCATGGCTTGGTGGTCATGTTATTGGCTGGGTGTGACCAACTCAATATCACTCACATTGAGGCACGCATCTCCTCGCCTGGCCTCTCATGATTGTGGGGATGCTGCAACAGTGGTAAGTGTGAAAAATGGCCATAAGACACTTTTTTCAGTGCCATTGTAACTTTGAATGGTCACTCCACACAAGCAAAGTTCCAGCAAAGGAGGGGAAAAAAACTCCAGAGAAGTTAATGGAGAGGCAGTTCCTGTAAGCAACACCAGAATGTTTCCTTCCTGCCTTCCTTACAGGATTAGGCCAGTAATTTCTTCTAACAACTGGTTCTCCGAACTGCTTGGAATGTTAACAACTGGTTCTAGCGAATAGGTACGAACTGGTAGAATCCCATCCCTGCTCTTCATACATCCTTCATCCGAAACCCTTTGGACAAACCACAGAAGGATGCCATAAAAGCAGGGAAAGGTTTTGCCACCTGTGAAATCACAATGCAAGATCATTGAAAGAAAACAACAACATGACTTTAAAAAGGTCTAAAGGTCTAAAAATGGTGGAGAAGTGATGATTTGGTGATCAGGATGTCACGTGCAGGAACTGAGAAGGATCTGGAAATTTCTCCCTAATACTTCATCAATGTTAAAGGAACAAAATCGTTTGAAGTGACTGAATACTTCATAAATAAAATCTTCAAGTAATGCATTGAATGTGAAATGTATTTAGGATCACCACAATCTTTCTTGAGAAAACTCCCCATTCTTAAGAGGTCTGCCGGTTGCTCTTCATTACTTGATTTATCTGGGAGACACCAACTGGACCGAAGGACTTGCAAAGGAACAAACCAAGCTAGGCGCTCTACCTTTGAAAGCTTTTCAAAAGGGACCTCCAAGCCACCTTTTTAAATACTGCTGGTGGCATCCTAAGTCCACCTCAAGGGGCTTGAGATGGTGTAGCAGAGATTTCTATCTTCAATTTCTGTCTGTATCATGCAATTCCATGAAAACACAGGGATTATAAATTAAAGAAGGGGGAAACCACCATCCTCTATTCTTCTACAATGAGATGTGTCAGAGGTTCTCAACTTTTTCTTCACCATGGACCCATTTTGAATTCCCTTTGTGGCCACGGACTTTGGCCACGGACCACCAAGACTTAACGCAAAACTGTATCAAGCCTTCGCTGACCCCCTGTGAGGACATCACAGTCCTCCAGAGGTCCATGGACCACAGGTTGAGAACCACTGATGTATACAATGAATAAGGTAAAGGTTCCCCTCGTACAAAAGTGCTAGTCGTTTCTGGCTCTAGGGGACGGTGCTCATCTCCGTTACAAAGCCGAAGAGCCAGCGCTGTCCGAAGACGTCTCCATGGTCATGTGGCTGGCATGACTAAACGCCTAAGGCGCACGGAATGCTGTTCCCTTCCCACCAAAGGGGTCCCTATTTTTCTACTTGCATTTTTTACATGCTTTCAAACTGCTAGGTTGGCAGAAGTTGGGACAAGGAATGGGAGCTCACTCCATTATGTGGCACTAGGGATTCAAACCGCCAAACTGCCGACCTTTCTGATCAACAAGCTCAGCGTCTTAGCCACTGAGCCACTGCATCCCCTTATACAATGAATACAATTATATATTACGCCTTGCATTGTTTGGGTCCAAGCTACATCCAGGATGGACCATTCAATTCAGAGGGCCTGGACTCAAGGATAATGAATTCATGGAATGAACCTAAACGGTGAAATTAAATCGAGGCTTTCTCCTGACTACAGAGTAGGAAAGATATAAATTCCACCCACCCCTCCCAGGCCTCATGATGGTATTTTTCTACTTGTGCAACTCCACAAATCCTTGGTCCCTGTATTTAATGATTTGGTCCCCAAATCTTGACTTCCACGGACAGGCGATATTTTGCAACAGAGAAAGAATGGCTGTTATTCTAGCATAACCTTTCTGGATCTGGGCGCACTTCGCACAGTCACTTCTGCCCTCGTTATCTCCCGCTTGGATTATTGCAATGCTCTCTACATGGGGCTCCCCTTGAAGAGTCTCCGGAGGCTGCAGTTAGTTCAGAATGCAGCCACGCGGGTGATCGTGGGCGCCCCTTGGGGCGCACACGTAACACCACTTCTCCGCAGGCTGCACTGGCTTCCTGTGGCCTTCCGGATTCGATTCAAGGTGGTACTGACGGTATTTAAAGTGCTCCATGGCTCGGGACCTGGGTACTTACGGGACCGCCTGCTGCCATCAACAACCTCCCGCCGCCCAGTACGCTCCCACAGGGTCGCCCTACTTGGGGTGCCGCCGCCTGATCGTTGTCGGCTGGCGGCCCCGAGGGTGCGTGCTTTCTCTGTGGGAGCCCCCTCCCTGTGGAATGATCTCCCCCCGGAGATACGAGCCATGACAGATATCTTCTCCTTCCGGCGCGCAGTTAAGACCCTATTTTTTAAACAGGCTGGCCTGGCCCAGTGAGGGTTTAAGGGGTTTTAAGTTAATAGGGTTTTTAAAATTTTAAACTTCATTTTTAAACTTTCGGGATGCAGCTATATTTATGTTTAATTCGGTTTTAAACTCTATTTAATTTTGTATTCTTGTATTTTATGTATTTATTAGGCTGTACACCGCCCCGAGTCCCTTTTCGGAGAGGGAGCGATATAGAAATACGATCAATAAATAAATAAATAAATAAACCTATTTGATTCTCTGTTGCGCATTTTATCCTTGCATAAAATAGATTCAGCAGAGAGAGAGAGGGGGGGGGGAGAGGGAGAGAGAGAGAGAGTGTATGTGTGTGTGTGTGTGTGAGAGAGAGAGAGAGAAAGAGAGAGAGTGAATATGTGTGTGTATGTGTGTGTGTGTGTGAGAGAGAGAGAGAGAGAGAGAGGATGGCCATTCTCTTGGGATTGAGGCCTCCCTGGTTCTCATCCAGCACAGCAAGGCAGCCAGAAGCATCCTCTCACTTCCTTTCCCTTTCGTTACTCTTTGCGTAGCCCTGCTCCTCTTCTGCCTGCGACCCCCTCTCCCGTTGTGAGTCATGCTGTGTAAACAGAGGACATTGGTGTCCAAAGAGCTACAAATGACAGTTTGCAGCAATGCCTTTTGAGCATCCATGCAATAATTCCCCGACTCCTAGGAGACACCGACACAGTCAAAAATAGATTAGTCAATACTGCTTTGTGTCAATGACTGCAGGATGCAGATATGAACAGTCCAAGAGAGAGAGTGAGAGAGAAAGAGAGAATCTATAGCTCTCCATCCCCTCGTGTGGTTTTTCCTGTTGAAGAATGCTTCCAGCGTCATCTTAAAATGAGCACCCAGGAGATATAAAAGGAGCAAATGTGTATTTTAGGATATGGAAGGGTCTTTTCCTTAGTTCTTCTGTCATGTAGGTGAGAGAGAGAGACAGATTAAACAGAGTAACAGAGTTGGAAGGGCCCTTGTAGGTCGTCTAGTCCAACCCCCTGCCCAAGCGGCAGAACCTACACCATTTCTGACAGTTGGCAGTCCAGTCTCTTCTTGAAAGCCTCCAGTGACACCAGAAATAAATTGCAACTTTTGCACAGGCCACATAAGTGCTGAACAATGTAGGAATTGTGTTTTTTAGCTACTATGGAAGCTCAATCCCATGCAGATTAGATAACACGATGTTTTTTCCCCCCAGTTGCTACTCATGGCTGAGAAAGTTGGTCTATCTGAAAAAAGGCAGGTAGGAGATAGGATGCCTTTGAACCGTGGTGTCACAGACGATTGTAACACATCCCATGGACTGCAAGAATTACAAAGAAATCCTAGACTGGGGGTGTCCAACTCAAAGCCCCGGGGGCAGATCCAGCCTATGAGGTGCTTAGATCTGGGCCTTGGTTCTGCCCTGGAAATAGCAAAAGCCCTTCCGGGGCTCCGTTTTAGCTGACAGAGGGCTGCAGGAGGATCTCCCCAGTCCTGCCCAGGCCACATATCCCCCCTGATATGAGTAATGTCAAGCTGGCCACACCCACCCCAGCACAGGTGGTATTCAGCTGGTTCTGATCAGTTCTGGAGAACTGGTAGTGGAAATTTTGAGTAGTTTGGAGAACCAGCCAATGCGACCTCTGACTGGCCCAGCCCCTATCTCTTCTCTGCCTCCCATTGAGTCCCAGCTGATCAGCTGGGTCTTCTTTGGTTGCCCTTAACAGGAGAACGGAGCTGGAAAGCAGGTTAGTGGGGTGGGGAGGGAACGGGGATTTTGCAGTATCCTTCCCTTGCCATGCCCACCAAGCCACACCCACCAGCTACACCATGCCCACCAAGCCATGCCCACAGAATCGGTAGTAAAAATATTTTTGAATCCCACCACTGCACTCCGGCCATGTCCACCCAGTCCCCTGAGCTCAAATACAACATTGATGTGGCCCTCAATGAAATCGAGTTTGACACCCCTCACCAAAAATATCACTCAAAGCCAAGATCTCCAGCTAGAGGCTGTCATACTTGGATCATGTCATGAGAGTTGACTCACTCGGAAAGTCAATCATGCTGGAAGTGATCAGTGGAAAAAGGAGAAGGGCTGCCCTGGTATCCGTTGACTGGACACTAAAAAGGATGACCCTGGAATGACCATGGTGGAGCTGAAGAAAGTGGCATGGAGAGTGTATAAAGTACCATTTTATAAAACTTTTGTAAGGTCACATTTAGAATACTGCCTCCAGTTTTGATCACCGTATTAAAAAAAGATGTAGAGACTCTGGAAAGAGTGAAGAAAAGAGCAATGAAGGTTACAAAGGGGATGGAGGCTAAAACCTATGAAGAACAGTTGTTAACAGATTTTAACAGATAATCAGAGTTGGAAGGGACCTTGTAGGTGATCTAGTTCAACCCCCCCCCACCCAAGCGGGAGACCCTACACCATTTCTGACAAATGGCAGTCCAATCTCTTCTTGAAAATCTCAAGTGATGGCGCTCCCACAACTTCTGAGGGCAACTTCTCTTCCATGGGTTGATTGTTCTCACTGTCAGAAGGTTTCTCCTTATTTCCAGGTTAAAGGAACTAGGCATGGCTAGTCTAGTGAAAAGAAGCCCTGGGCGGGGGTGTGTGTGTGTGACATGATAGCAGTGTTCCAATATTTGAGAGGCTGCCACAAAGAAGAGGGGGTCAACTTATTCTCCAAAACACCAGAAGACAAGTCAAGAAACATGGAAACTAATCAAGGAGAGATTCAACCTAGAAATAAGGACAAATTTCCTGACAGTGGGAACAATTAATCAGTGGAATGACTTGCCTTCAGAAGTTATGAGTGCTCCATCAACAGATGCTTTTAAGAAAAGACTGGACAGCCACTTGGTACAGGGTCTTTTACTTGAGCAGGAGATTGGACCTCCAAGTCCTTTCACAACTTATTGCTAGACCAATACTCGAATACAGCTCATCAGTCTGGAACCCACATTACGTATCTGATATAACACAGTTGAGAAAGTCCAGAAATAATTTACAAGAAGAGTTCTTCACTCCTCTATTCGTTGCAGAATACCTTATGCCACCAGACTCGAAATTCTAGACCTAGAAAACCTAGAACTACGCCGCCTTCAGTCCGATCTAAGTATAGTGTATAAAATCATACATTGCAATGTCCTACCTGTCAATGAATACTTCAGCTTCAATCATAACAACACAAGAGCAAACAATAGATACAAACTCAAGGTTAACTGCACCAAACTTGATTGCAGGAAATACGACTTCAGCAACAGAGTGGTCAATGTCTGGAATACTCTACCTGACTCTGTGGTTTCTTCCCCAAACCCCAAAAACTTTAACTTTAGACTGTCTACTATTGACCTCACCCCTTTCCTAAGAGGTCTGTAGGGGGCGTACATAAGCGCACCAACGTGCCTACCGTCCCTGTCCTATTGTTTCTTTTATATTTTATTTTTCTTATATGTATCCATGTATTCATAACTATGTTTTTACTTATCCCTATTATCTTGTAAGCAATTGACAAATAAATAAATAAATAAATAAACAATGTTATTCTAACTTCTGATCCATACAGTGACCAAGGGTCGGAACCGACTGAATGGCTGATGATGATGGTGACTATGGAAGCCCCATCACCAAACCCTGAGGATACCGACAAACCTCCAAGTGGCCTCAACGACTCTCTAACAGGATGCAAATGACCAGCTGTCTGCAAGGAATATAAATCCTTCCTTTCCCCACCATCATCCAGTCAGAGCTGAAGAAGCTTCTTGGAGGAGAAGCGAAACACCTTCAAAGCAAAAAAAAAAAAGAAAGAAAGTCCAGTTGCCTCTTGAAAAAGCACCCTTGGGACCACACCCAACAGCTATCCTTTTCTGAACCTTGCTATTCGTTTTTCTTGCAAAGCTTCTAAAACATTTGTCACCTGGGCCTGAGTTAATGAAGTCAACGGAGGCTGTGAGTGAGTCGTTTAATCCGTTCTTTGGATGCAGTGAGGTACTCTGTGTGTGAAGAAGGCATTTTCTTCTGTTAGTTTTTTTTTTTTTTTCAATCCCTCCTTCATCCTCCCCACGGATCAAAGGGTTAGCGCTTGTTGCTGAAATTCTAGCATTTTTGCCATCTTCTAAACCGTTAGTTCCTTTCCTAAGGCTGGGGTACAAGATTCCCGGGAGACAGTATTCAATTTGAACATCAACTTTCTCCTTTGCGAGGAATTGTGAGTGGGTGTTTTACAAAGCATGTTGTTTGGTTGTCTTTTTCTCTCTCTCTCTCTCTCTGTCTCCTAAACAAGCACATAGGTTTCCTTGTTTGTGCGCTTAAGATGTCGGCGACTGCTTTCTTCACTTGTTGGGAGTGTGATATTGGGTTTAGAAAAGCAAATTCTTAATTGTGGAGGCTGTTGAAGCATCTCAGCACACCTTCTTTATCTTCTCAAAGGGGACAACATTCCTTGTTCTTTTATTTTCCATTTCTTTCTTTCATGTTCCTTCTTTCTCTCTCTCTCTCATCTCAGTTGTGTCCTTGTCTCCTTTTAGCGAGGACTAGAAAACGCCTGGGGAAAATAACACCTCGAAATGTTGAATATCTGAAGTTCTGAGATTAGCCACTTAGTATTGAAGAAGAGAGATTTTTGAAACTCTGAATGAGTTGCAAAGGAGTCAGAAAAACCACAGCGGTGGTTAAAAATACCTTCCTTTTAAAAACAGATTAGAAGGATTGAGTTAAATTGGGGGAGCTCAATTTTTTTTCTTTCCTCCATAAATCAGGACTAACGAACAATTTCCCTGTGGCGTCTCAGATTGTTAGGTCAATCAGCTTTCCATGAGTTGCAGATGCAACGGGAGATATTCTGCAATCACAGCTCTTCTTCTTCTTCTTCCTCCTCCTCCTCCTCTCCTCCTCCTCCTCCTCCTCCTTCTCCTCCTCCTCCTCCCCTCCCCCTCCTCCTCCTTCTAGAATAGAATAGAAAATAATAGAATAGAATAGAATAAGAATAGAATAGAATAAGGAAATAATAGAATATAATAGAGAAAGAGAACAGAACAGAATAGAAGGAAGGGACCTTGGAGGTCTTTTAGTCCAAAACCCTACACCATTTCCTCTTCCCCTTCCCCTCCTCCTCCTCCTTCCTAGCATATTCCCACAGGTGCAGGGTCAGCTTTGCAGATCATTGAACACCACCTTGCATGGTCAGCTGCATCTCCAGGGTGCAGGCCCATGGCTTGCATATCTTTGTTGACGGTGTCTTGCCATCTCTGTTTCGGATGCCTCCAAGGTCACCAGCCATTGACTTCTAGTTGGTAGGCAGTCTTGGCCATAATGGAAGCTGCTGCTTTCTGGACATGTCCATAGCAGCAGAGCTCAGCCTTCTCTCATCTTCTCAATCACAGCTATTCTGGAGGCCAACATATATCCATATTTGTTGAAATCTGTGCTGAGTGAGAAGTGACCTCCCAGGTTTGGTGGTGGGGGGAGGGGGGGGGGTTCAGTTCCCCAGGCGCAGAAATGCAGGCAGTCCTTGTCTTATGACCACAATGGAGCCTAAAACACCTGTTGCTATATGAGACAGTGGATAAGTAAGTTTTGCTCCAATTTAGACCTTTCCTGCTGTAGTTGATTAAGTGAATCCCTGCAGTCGTTCAGTTAATAACACACTTGTTAAGTGAATCCGGCTTCCCTCATTGACTTTGCTTGTCAGAAAGTTGCAAAAGGGGATCATGTGACTCTGGGACCCTGCAACCGTCCTAAGTACATGCCAGTTGCCAAGCATCTGAATTTTGATCACGTGATCATGGGGATGCTACAACAGTTGTGTGAAAAAAGCTACTAAATCACTTTTTTCTCCTCCCCCCCCCCCCGTGCCATCCTAACTTTGAACGGTCCCTAAATCGACCGTTGTAAAATGAGAACTGCTTGCATTATGCTTTATTTTCTTTCTTCTGCCCCATTTTCTTTCTCTTTTGTAACAGATAACCAAAGTTGGAAGGGAACTTGTAGGTCATCTAGTCCAACCCCTGCCAAAGTGGGAGACCCAACACCATTTCTGACCAATGGCAGTCCAATCTCTTCTTGAAAGTCTCAAGTGATGAAGCTCCCACAACCTCCAAAGGCAACTTCTGTTCCACGGGTTGATGGTTCTCGCGGTCAGAAAATTTTTCATTTATTTCAAGGTTGAATTTCTCTCCTTGATCAGTTTCCACCCATTGTTCTTTGTCTGGCCTTCGGGTGCCTTGGAAAATAGCTTGACCCCTTCCTTCTCTCTGAGGCAGCTCCTCAACTTTGGAAGACTGCTCTCCTGTCTCCCCTGGTCCTTCTCTTCCCTAGACTAGCCAGGCCCAGTTCCTGTAATCGTTCTTCGTATGTTTTAGCCTCCAGTCCCCTCATCATCCTGGTTGCTCTTCTCTGCACTCTTTCTAGAGCCTTGACATCTTTTTATAATGTCCAGTCTCTTCTTTGAAGCTTCCAGAACTTTTGAAGGCAACTTCTGCTCCAATGGGTTGATGGTTCTCACTGTCAGAACATTTCTCCTTATTTCCAGGTTGAATCTCTCCTTGTTCAGTTTTCATCCATTATTCCTTGTCTGGCCTTCAGGTACCTTGGAAAATAGCTTGATCCCTTCCTCCTCTCTGGGGCAGCCCCTCAAATATTGGAAAGACTGCTATCATGACTCCCCTGGTCCTTCTCTTCACCAGACTAGGCAGGCCCAGTTCCTGTAATCGTTTTTCGTATGTTTTAGCCTCCAGTCCCCTCATCATCCTGGTTGCTCTTCGCTGCACTTTTCCAGACTTATTATTGTCATTATCTGGATGACATCAGGGACAACTTTTTTGTGGAGTTATGGGTTAAAACTATCAGCCGCAGAAGGTTCAGCTCTCCATAGAGAGCCCCGAGTATTTTTCCGCTCTCTGACTGTTTAATCTCTCAATCTCATTACTGAAGATAAACAGCCAGTATTAATAGCCAGAGCACTGGTTACAGATATGGCATGTTATTTCAGCCGGCTGAATTTTTTTTTTTTTTTTTCATTTCCAGATTTTAGGAGAAGTAATTAGATTTCATTACAGGTCAATAAAGCATTTTTAAAAAGAAAAAGAAAAAAACGAAAAGAGCAGCACGTGATAGGCTGGAGCATGGAAACAGATTGCAAACACTGCACATTGAATGGCAAATACATTTTTTTCATAGCAGGATAACAGATAATCAGAGTTGGAAGGGACCTTGTAGGTCATCTAGTCCAACCCCCCACCCAAGCGGGAGACCCTACACCATTTCTGACCAATCTCTTCTTGAAAGTCTCAAGTGATGGCGCTCCCACAACTTCCAAGGGCAACTTCTGTTCCATTGGTTGATTGTTCTCACTGTCATAAAGTTTCTCCTTATTTCCAGGTTAAATCCTCCTTGTTCAGTTTCCACCCATTGTTCCTTGTCTGGCCTTCAGGTGCTTTGGAAAATAGCTTGGCCCCCTTCCTCCTCTCTGTGGCAGGCCCTCAAATATTGGAAGACTTGCTATCATGTCTCCCCTGGTCCTTCTCTTCACTAGACTAGCCATGCCCAGTTCCTGCAACCGTTCATCATATGTTTTAGTCTCCAGTAATCATCCTGGTTGCTCTTCTCTGCATTTTTTCTAGAGCCTCAGCATCTTTTTATATATTAACCAGAAGTTTTAAAAAAAATCTGTGGCCCTCCCAGATGTGAGAAAATTTAAATTCCTTCAACTTTACCTTTCTCAAAGTTTAAATTCCTTCAACTTTTCCTTTCTCAAAGTGGCACAGAGAGTTTTATCAGGAATTTGGGGTGGACCAGAATTTTGCCTGTCAGATTCCCATTCTGGGAAAAAAAATGGAGGTTTTTTTTTTAATGTTTCTTTTAACATTTTGTTAAAAGTCTGGTGCATGATATTAGGTGCAAACCTTACAACTATGTTGCTAAGGTACATGCTTTGGAAAAGAGTTTTTATGATGAGTAAACATTAAGTTTAAAACAAAGGGATAAAAAGGGTGTTTGTGGAAGGAAGAAAAGTTTCTTTTGTTGTCCTCTTTCTTCATCGCTTCCTCTGATGGAGAATTTTTCAGTCTTTATCCTGTCAAGTTTTCACAATTCGAGCAGAAGAGAGCCGCGAAATTAGCAGCAACTGGTACCATTTTTCATGAATAATGAATTTGCTTGAAGAAATGCTGCTTGTGCTTTTTCTTAATAATGAACAATAGATTAGGCTGTTAATGTTCTCACTATTCGGGATAAAATTGGCCAGACATTCTATATACCAATTATTTATTGTATGGGTGGGAAAAGGGTCTTTTCTGAATGCTAAATATTAGATGGGAAGGAAATAGCAATTATCTCCATTATCCCTTGGAACATTATATCCTCTTCTTTGTCTCCATTGATTCTCTACATTGTTTGAAATATGCGCTTTTGCAATTTCCTTCCTTTCTTTCCACCTGTAATCCTGTGACCATCCATGAGATAACAAAAAATAAATAAAAAATTGCAGCCTGGGGTGGAAAAAAATTGGGAAATAAATTCAGAAACACTGATGAATTAAAAAAAGGGGGGAAGATGTTTGCTTCTCTAGGAAATTAGTCTCCTTTTCCTGGTCCCACTCCAGAGTTGTGTTGTCCACCAGAGAAAACTTCAAGATACAAATGTAGGGTTGGAATTCTAGAGTCAGAAAGTACCTTGGAGGTCTTCTAGACCAACCCACTTTCCAAAGCAAGAATCCTTATACCTGTTGTGGCCCGCCAGCGGTCAGAGAAGCTGGCGGCAGACTCGGAGAGTGAGTAGGTTGGGGAGGAGCATGGGCCACTCCTGGAGTCTGGGGAAGGCTCTGACGAGGGCTGTGCATCAGAGGCAGAGATGGGGCCATGACTGTCTCACAGTTATCAGCTGCCTTCAGAGTCGGAGATCAGTGGGGAAGAAGAACAGCTGGAACCTATTCACAATATGCACACGCACAGAGCTGCCAGGAGAAGGGAACAGTTAAAGAACAAGGGTCAGCTCAGGAGTAAGGGCATAGGTGGATAGTGAATGGCCCCTCCCATAGGACATAAAGAAGAGCAAAAGGGAAGTGGTGCTTGCAGGAGACAATTCAATTCATTAGGGTGAACATCTGTTCCTGACTCCTTACCAAGTCATTTCTGCTACAGCGTGCCATTTGGAAGATGTCGGCCTGGCAACTCTCCAAGCCTGATAAAGGTCTACAGTTGTGAAATCTCATGAAGGATTGTTTGCCAGAAGTTTGCTGGAGAGGAATTCCCTTTAACCTAAATAAAAGGGGTTTTATCGGGACGAGGAGTCGGCTTCATGAACTTGGGAAGCCTAGGTCAGAACAATTCCAGAGGAACGGTTGTCCAACTTGGGACCCTTCATTGATGGCCTTCAAATTCTATCCCTCGCAACAACAAAAAAAGAAGAAGAAGCAGTGGTTGAGCCCTCCCTCCATTGACCTCTTTTCATGTCCAGACAGTGCTTCTCTCTACCCCACCCAGCTTGTCTTTGGCGCTGTTGTGTTTGTGCATCTCTGCCACATCTCAGGCTACTGAAAAACAGATCTTCCTTGTTGTTCCAGCTTGCAGTCCCTAGAAAGCTTGACGGTAGATAGTTTCCTGCAAGCTTCCTTTGGGCTTGATTCCCGCTTCCTCTCCTTACTTTCTCAGGACCTTGCCAGAACTATTTTGCTTTTGGTGATCATGGAAACCCCGATTTGGCTCCGCCGAGCACATTTCGCTCCACCGTCTTCTGTCGCAATGCTGGCTACATGAATAAGCAGGTTCATGATCATGAAGCAAGACTTGGCTGGCTTCTCTTGAAAGGTGCCAGGTGGAGAACAAAAAACACACAGAGCCAAAGAAAAGAAAAGAAAAGAAAAGAAAAGAAAAGAAAAGAAAAGAAAAGAAAAGAAAAGAAAAGAAAAGAGGCATTTATTCCCCCCCCCCCAGGTTTCAGGGCGTGTGTGTGTATGTATGTGTGTGTGTGGTGGGGGGGTGGAATTTAATGGAAATAATGGAGGAAAACATAATGCTGGAATGGGCTCCAATCCAGAAAAATGCAGGTGTGGTGGAAAGCAAAATTTGTGTGCAAGCAGTTCCAGATATCTGGCTTAGAGTAGAGAGAGTAGAGTAGAGTAGAGTAGAGTAGAGTAGAGTAGAGTAGAGTAGAGTAGAGTAGAGAGAGTAGAGTAGAGTAGAAGAGAAGAGAAGAGAAGAGAAGAGAAGAGAAGAGAAGAGAAGAGAAGAGAAGAGAAGAGAAGAGAATAGAATAGAATAGAATAGATAGAATAGAATAGAATAGAATAGAATAGAATAGACTGTAGCGTAGAGTAGAGTAGAATAAAGAGAAGAGTAGAGTAGAGTAGAGCAGAGCAGAACAGAACAGAACAGAACAGAATAGAATAAACAGAGTTGGAAGGGTAGAGTATTCCAGACATTGACCACTCTGTTGCTGAAGTCGTATTTCCTGCCATCAAGTTTGGTGCGGTTCATTGCAATTACATGTTTTAAGGACTTTAGCAAGGGCAGGCGTTATAAGCCATAGCAGCAAAAGGGATGGTTTCTGTATATACAGTATTATGGTAGTGGCAATCACTGAGGTTGAATAATGGATCCAGAGCTGAGCTTCTGAAGTTTCAGGAGCCCCTTCAAAGGGCCTTGTTGATAGACTTTAGGGTTTTAGATTTTATGAAAGAGCAAGTACTCATTAAATGCTTGACAACCAAAAAAGGTTGATGCATTTTTGACTTATGAGAGAAAGGAATCATGGGTTTCATCAGAATCGAACTTGGAGGCTTGTCCAAGATGAATTAATCTTACCCACCCTTGCAGTCTACCCAAAACAAACCTAGTGAGGAACCTCAGTAACTGATAGTCAGAATATGAATTAAACCATGACTAATTGTCCAATAAGTGTTCTAATATTTGAGGGGTTGCCACAGAGAGGAAGGGGTCAAGTTACTTTCCAAGGCATCCAAAAGCTAAACAAGGAATAATGGATGGAAACTGAACAAGGAGAGATTCAACAGTGAGAACAACCCGTGGAACAGAAGTTGCCTTCGGAAGTTGTGGGAGCTTCATCCCTGGAGGCTTTCAAGAAGAGATTGGACTGCCATTTGTCAGAAATGGTGTAGGGTCTCCTGCTTGGGCGGGGTGATGGTGGTCTAGATGACCTGCAAGATCCCTTCCAATGCTGTTAATCCACCTTTTCAAAATAAACCTAAGGAAGCTGCCTCAAGAGAAAAGAGCTGATCCTTCTGACCTTGTGGGACACACAATCCTGCTGTGCAATAACTTCATGATTTTTCATCTGAGAGTTGGGACCAACCTACATGCTTAGCCATCGACCTCTCTTTCAGGTCTAATGTGGTGGAGTTGTGAGCTTGTGCTTTATATGAGGAGCAGTGAGGCCCAGAAAACTTTCAATGCATTCCTGAAATCTGTTGTTCTACAGCATAGAAGTAAAGATTCTTAATCCCAAGCCTCTGATTTATTGCTGAGCGTGTAGAATTTATTTGAGTGTGCTTATTTCTGGATTGCACCTTTCTTACATTAACACACACACACAAAAACCGCACCTCTTGTATAGTCAAAACTTGCTTCCTAAGCAATTTCAGCTTCTTTAAACCTCTAGTTTCATCCTTCTACGCTGGTGACCTTGGATAAGACACAGATAGCAATTTGAGAACATTTTTATGATCTGGAAAATGTCACCATTCTGTGCCATTCCCATTGTCAACAAAACTCTCCCAACTTCCATTGTTTGCTGGTGTTATTTCAGAGGGATGACAATCCTTGTCAAGGTTCCAAACATGCCTTTGTAGGTCCCTATTACGGCCAACACACCCTGGAAATTCTTAGGATCGTGAAGGATTCGGGAGTTGGCACTGAAGCTCATAGTGTTTGACTTTCTCATGCGCAGAGCAGCGATCGGTGTTCATATGTCATGGGTTTATCCCACAGAGATAGCAATACTGACTCCTGCAAATATTATAACTTATGTTGGTGGCTATACTACCCGTGTTTTCCCCAAAATAAGACCTTGTCTTATATTTTTTTTGCTATCAAAAAAGGCACCAGGTCTTATTTTCAGGGAAAGCTATCCACTGAGTAACCTCACTTGTGTGCGTTGCCCCCCGGTCTCCTTTTTGCTGTCCGAGGCCTTCAGGAACTACTTCTTCTGTAGCCAGCAACGCTTTCCTGAAAGTCTCTGCAGCCAAAAACAGCTCTGGATCAATCTGGAGCTTTGTTATCAGCTACAGAGGCCTTCAGGCCCACTGCAGAAGAAATGAGCCAGCAAGACAGGTGTCAGGGGGTGCAGGGCTGGGCTACAGCTGTCGAAAGGTAAGTAGTAGAGCAGCTCCGCCTCCCATCCCCACCCTAGCTTAATTTTTACCCATCCACTCTGGAGTGGGTGGGAACTTAATTAGGGCTTATTTTAGGGGTAGGGCTTATATTGGGCACATGTGTAAAAATCAAGCTAGGACTTACTTTCAGGGTAGGTCGTATTTTTGGGAAAGCACGGTAAACCTTTGTGGGTACTTTTCAGGAACTGTGTCATTACACAAACAGATAAGAACATCCCACCAAGAGCCACTGTGAACATTTCTCATTCTTGAGCAATCATCCATAATAGTCTGAAACCCCATGTAATCTTGTATGGGATCCCCTAGGTTGATGTGATTGCATTTTGGACTTTTAAATTTTTTTATTCGGCTTATTTATTTGTATCCCACCTTTATTATTTTTATAAATAACTCAAAGTGCAGAACAAATCCATGGTGAGCCACGGTGGCGCAGTGGTTAGAGTGCAGTACTGCAGGCTGCTTCTGCTGACTGCTGGCTGCCTGCAATTTGACAGTTCGAATCTCACCTGGCTCAGGATTGACTCAGCCTTCCATCCTTCCAAGATCGGTATAATGAGGATCCAGATTGTTGGGAGCAATAGGCTGACTCTGTAAATTGCTTAGAGAGGGTTGTAAAAGCACTTGTAAAGTAAGAAAAAGTGACAGGCTGAAAATCACCCCAGCTGGTTTTCGTGCCTAAGGTGGAACTAGAATTCCGTGTCTCCTGGTGATTGGCTCAAAGTCACCCAGCTGGCTTTCATATCTAAAGTGGGACTAGAACTGGTGATTGGCCCAAATTTGCCTAAAAGTGCAAATTGGCTCCTGGTGATTTACCTAATCGACTTTCATGCCTAAGGCAAGACTAGAGCTCATTTTTAGCCTAGTGCCTTAATCACTAAACCTAAGTGGCTCTCTCTTACTGTTTTTTTTAAAAACTTTTTAATGCTTTTTTTTTTTTAAAAAAATCCTTCCTATGAATGTAATGACAACAGCCAAGAGTCAGTTCTTTGGAGAATTACAACTGGATCTAAACAAGAAAAAGATATGCATTTATAGAACTGGGGGGGGGGGAGGGGGAGTGGAGCGGTTTAATGTGAGTAAATTAAAGGGGGGGAAAATTGAAGTGGTGGATAGTCTCTGAATCTCTCACAATTGCATTATCCTCTTCTCTAATACCACTCTTTATTTTTATGACTGTTGTATCCTAAATCAGCCAGAAGTTTCTCTCTTCCTTCCCTCAATGGACTGAGGCTGCATCTAAAACACATAGCATCTGAATTCTCCTAAAGGCACGCTCATATATAAAAATTCAAGTCAGCATTAACCAAAAAAAAAAAGGCTATATTTGTTTTAAGCAGTTAAATCCAAGTTGGAATGAAATGATTTTGACAACTGTCAGGAGGCTGTCAGGTCAAATTTTCAGGTTTGCCCAGAAGCAGAGTACAGAGATAGCTTCCCTCATATGTTTGCAAAAGGACACTGCTCCCTGGTGAGTTTCTACCATTTGCTTTATGGGTGAGTTTGATCTGGCAATTGGGCACACTTCTTGACTTCAGGAGGAGCTGGCAGTACAAGCATCCCAGTCTTAAAAAGTAAGGATATTTGGAATATACAGTATTTTACCTAAATTTGCCTTAGTGACGAACAGCTCCTTATGAGTTTTCAAATGCCGCTTCTGTTTTTCTACCGCATTCTTGGGTGACTTTTAACATTTTCTTGGAGGATTAAACTTAGGCTGCCTTAATAGAGGAATAGAATCAGGAATCACGTGAAGTATTAGTATAGCTTTACAAAGCCTTAGTCCGATCAAACTTGAATGCTGCATCTGGTTTTGGTCACAAGATCAAAAAAAGATGTTGAGACTCTGGAAAGAGTGCAGAGAAGGGCAACAAAGATGATTAGGAGACTAGGAGACGAAGACATAAGAAGAATGGTTGCAGGAACTGGGCATGGCTAGACTAGAGAAATGAAGGACCAGAGGCAACATGAGAGCAGTATTCCAATATTTGAGGGGCTGCCACAAAGAAGAGGGGATCAAGCTATTCTCCAAAGTACCCCCACTCTGGAATGAATTACCCCCGGAGATGAGGGCCGTCCCTGATCTCATGACCTTCCGTCGTCTATTAAAAACTTATTTATTTCGGCAAGCCGGACTGGCCTAGGGGTTTTTAAATTTTAATCTGGTTTTTAATTTTTCTTAATTCCTCTATTTTAAATTTTAGTAGAGCCAATTGAATTTAATTCTTTTAATTTTTAATATTGTAGTACTGTATATATGTTTCATATGTCTATTTTTACTTTGGCTGTTCACCGTCCCGAGTCCCTTTGGGAGAGGGGGCGGTATATAAATTTAACAAACAAACAAACAAACAAACAAACAAACAAATAAACAAATAAATAAATAAATAAATAAATAAATAAATAAATAAATAAATAAATAAATAAATAAATAAAGTACCTGAAGTCAAGACAAGAACTAGTGGATGGAAACTAATTGAGTTTACTTTACTTTACTTTATTGTCATTACAGACCCCTCACATCCCGGACATAAAACTGTTTCAACTCCTAGCCTCAAAACAACAGAACTAGACACAAGGACAGTTTTTCCCTGAACGCCATCACTCTGCTAAACAATTAATTCCCTCAGCACTGTCCATCTATTTATCACGTCTGCACTACTATTACTTTTAATCTTCTCATCCCTCCTTATCACCCTTCCTCTCCCACTTGTTTCTGTATGACTGTAACTTTGTCACTTGTATGATCCTTACGATTTATATTGACTGTTTCCTAGTATGATTTGATTGCTTATTGTATCCTATGATTATTATTAAGTGTTGTACCTGATGATTCTTGACTCTTGACAAATGTATCTTTTCTTTTATGTACATTGAGAACATATGCACCAAGACAAATTCATTGTGTTTACAAACACACTTGGCCAATACAAAAAATTCTAATTCTAATTCTAACTGCACCTCCTACAACGAAATCAAACACCATCTTCGGTGCATATCATGGAGCCTCTGTGGAGCAGTGGTTAGAGTGCAGTATTGCAAGCTACTTCTGCAGCCAGCTGCCTACAGTATGGCAGTTCAAATCCCACCAGGCTCAAGGTTGACTCAGCCTTCCATCCTTCCGAAGTGGGTAAAATGAGGACCCAGATTGTTGGGGAAAATAGGCTGACTCTGTAAAACCTCTTAGAGAGGGCTGCAAAGCACTATAAAGTGGTATATAAGTCTAGGTGCTATGGCTATCATGACCATGAAAATAAACACAAACACACATCCTTCACACTCCATGCATTGAATTGAAACCCCCCCGACACCACACCAACACTGCACTATATAGTAGAATTCAACAGAATTTCTGCCCTGGGATAGCAGCTGTTTTTCAGCCTATTTGTCCTGTACTGTCTGCCAGATGGTAATAGTTCAAAAAATAGTTCAAAAAAAAAGGGTGCCCAGGATGAGATGGATCATTGAGAATGTTTTGAACAAGAAAGAACCAACCAAATTTCCTAATGGTGAGAAAAATCAACCAGTGGAATGCCATTCCCCACCATCCAGTCAGAGCTGAAGAAGCTTCTTGGAGGAGAAGCAAAATGTCTTAAAAAAAAAACAACAACCAGAAAGTCCAGTGGATTCTTGGAAAAAAAAGCATCTTTGGGACACCCATGATGTGGAAGACTGAGAATGTCCACAGACACTTGCCTTCAGAAGCTGTCAGAGTGCCTCATCACTGGAGGTTTTCAAGAAAAGACTGTCAGAAAAGGCTTAGGGTCTCCTGTCTGGGCGGGAGTAGATGGCCTACAACAGGGGTGTCAAACTCAATTACGTTGAGGGTCATCAGGGTTGTATTTGACCTCAGGGGGCTGAGGTGGGTGTGGCCAGGAGGCCTGGCCAGCTCGACGTCACTCATGTCAGGGGCGCTTCTGATGGCCCCAGTGCTCTAGAAGTAAAAATGGGCTCCCGAGCTCCGTTTTCAGCTGTGACGGCCTCCTGCAACCCTCTGCCACTAAAAACGGAGATTGGGAAGGTTCCGTGAGCCGGTCCTTTCCAAGTTGGCCCCGCGGGCCGGATTTAAACACTCCGTGGGTCATATCCAGTCCATGGGCCTTGAGTTTGAACCCCCCCCCCTCCCGGCCTATAAGTTTCCTTCCAATTGTTGTTAAATCTGTTGTGAACAATTCAATAAAACTTTTTGCATCGAAGGGTAGGAGGGTTGAGAGAAGCGAAAGGAAGAAAGAAATCAAGCCAGAGGCGGACCGTGGATCAAAGTGCTTTGCAAAATTCCTGCAGCGGCATGGATTTGTGATTTCTCCTGGCATTGGAAAGAAAAACATTACTAATAAGCAAAATGTGTGTCCTCTCCTGTTTGCATGCCAGACTGTATCAGACCTTTCCCTCATCGACTTCCTGCTTCCCGTGGCCTGTGTGTGCTGAATAATATTTGCATTTTCCCTCCAACAACATACCTTCCTCTCAGGGAGGAAATTCCTGTTCAACTTTTCTTCCAATCTACTTTAAACAATCATTTCCTGAGGTCTCCCCCTGCTTTTATTTCCATTTTTTTTTTTTTTAGTAACGTAACAGAATAATTAAAAAGCTAGGCCTGCTTGTTTCCAGTAATCCAGCATTCTCAAAATTAAAGCGACAAACTATTCCTACTTTTTTGGGATTTTTTTAAGCAATGTTTATTATTGACATGCAATTAAATATAGTTTTTGTTTTGCAGGGTGCCAGAAAGGAAACTAAAACCCGCCCATATTTTCCACACACTTGTTTTCCACTTTTCTTGGCCTGTTGTTTATTGAGGTATTAATTTGTGCAAATGAAAACTGTCATAAGGGGAGGAAAGTGTGCGTAGGATGTGAAATCCAAGGATTAGAACCAGGAAGGGAAAAGGAATCAAAATATTTACTGTATTTTTGTTTTGTTTTTTGTTCTTTGGGCCTGAATCCAATCCCAGATAAAAATAGCCACTCAGCATGATTATTTTGCCAATGAGAATATTCGAAACGTAAAGTTGGTGCTGTCCGAGACTGGTTGTTTTCTTGCAGACGTTTCATGACCCAACTAGGTAATAGCATCAGTGCTAGAAGGAAGTGAGGTGTGTGGAATGGAAAGAGGATTGTGGGGTCCTTGGTGCTCTCTGCATTTGTTTTCTTGCAGACATTTCATTACCCAACTAGATAACATCATTTTTTTAGGGCCGTTATAACGTGTCACTCAATGGTTATATATTAAGGACTGCCTATACATGGGTGACCTGTTTTCTATTTCTATCCTAAACATTTTAAGGGTGTTATAAGTGGGGGGCAGGGGGAAGCATTGTTCGGGTAGATTTTGTATTGTTTAAAGCCCCCCCCCACCCTCCCTGCTAGCTGTATCTGAGAAATACCCATGACAGCAATTTCTCCATGGCAGATCGTCTTGCAAAATTAGGCTGTCTTCAACCTGCCTTCTTCAGTTCTCAGCAGGAGTACACACACACACATCTTATTAGAACTAGGGACATGACAGCAGTCTTCCAATATCTGAGGGGCTATTGCAGAGAAAACGCAGTCCACCCATTTTTTAAAGCACCTGAGGGCAGGACAGGAAGTAATGGATGGAAGCTAATCGAAGAGAGATCCAACCTAGAATTAAGGAGAAATTGGCTGTCGATCTCATTCCAGGAAAATGGAGGGACAGTGTTCATGATTAAATTTTGTGGGAATGCGTCCACTGCATACATACACGTGTTAAAGAGTTTGAGATCAGGTCTTTGAAAGTATCAGTTCTATCTAAAAAGCCTGCATTGCCCACTTGTTACTGAGTGTATTAAATATATACATGGAGACAAGAATGGGGAAGAGACCATCTTTTCCCAACTGAAGAAAAAGTTAAGACCAATCATATCGCATAACATCTCTACTTTAAATTATTAACCCAATTAGTGCTTTATTCACATTTTAAAAACTTGTACAATTTATTACAAATATAAAACAGTGCAGTTTTCCATACATTATCCCAATTCTGAGACAAACACTTAAAAGACATGGAAAAAGCTTTAATTCTTATAAACATAACATTTTTTTTTATACCATTCACACTCTTTTTATTTTCTTCCTCTACCTTTTGATTCAAAAAGATCAAACTTACAACATACTGTAGGTTTATTTTTATTCAAAAAGTTACTTGTCTCAAGACATAAATACAAATCAGAAAACAGTACAATTAGGACGATAGAATGTGGAGGACAAGAGGTTAAGGTAAATATATAAAACATTTTTAGTCTGAAAACATAAAGCTGTAAGAACTGCTTTCACAAAGAAACTCCTTCAAGAGTAAGAAAAAAAAAATCAACAAAATCATATATACAGTCCTCTCAGCAGTTCTATTTAAACGCAGTGGTGTAAAGAAGGAAAAGAAAGAAAGAAATATAGGCAGTATTTTAGACATGTGAATATTTATGCAAAATGGAGTTATGCAAAAACTGGCTCTGTGTATTACATCATGATTTTCAAAATAATTATGTTATCAGGATCCTTTAGAGAATCTATGGTTTATGGCTACCACAGCCCAAGCTTTGATTATTTTTTTCCTTTTGTCTAAGAAGTTCTTCTATTTGCTTATTTGAAGAAATTATCATATTGCAAGCATATTAAGGCGAATGGAATGATTAGAAATAATATACCTCAAGAACTGAGAGACAACTGACAAAAATATACATTTGTGTTATAAGTTAATATTTCCTTTAAATGTTGTCTAGCTGCCTAAGCATGGCGAAAATGAATTATGTTGAAATGACATAAATCCATGGGTTTTAATTTTTTTTTTAATTTAACTGTGGGGAAAAAAAAAACAATGAAATTCATTTAAAGCTTAGCTTTTAAAGAATATGATGGGATACTGATGAAGTTCTATCACCCAATTCAATTTACATACAGAAGAAATGTCCTGTAACCTGTTAGAAGTATCATTAACCTGAAGACTGCTTGCAAAGACAGAGATAGATAAAACAATATAAAATACAAATTTAAAAATCATTTTAAAGCATGAATTCTCATGCTTAAATCTATTTTTTAAACATTGTTAAACTTTCAATATATTTCTGAAACCTCATAATTTTTAAGTTGGAATTTAAAAGTAAGAAAAAACTAAAACTGCGCAATTATAAAATCAGCACCAATTTTTTTATATATATATATATATTTATATTTTTTTATTTAAAATTTAGACCCCTATTCCCACACTCTAATAAGCTGTATATTTTTGTTTAGAATTTTTTTTTCTGCAAACATACTACAATAAGCTTCTTTATTTGGAGACAAAATACAGTGGCACTACTGGAAGGAATCTCACAATATTACATCTGCTTTTCTTAAAGGACAAGCAAACCCTTAGGGTTAGAGATGGGTAAGCTGAAATGGTATCAGTGCTTTCTGGCAGTTTTATGATTCTTGGATTTTTCATGAATATGTAACAAGGAAGCCTTGGCGTGTGTTGTTTCTTTTTTCTTTTTTCTTAATATTCTATAATTTCTGAATTTTAAAAAAAATCACTCGTAATTTTATTTCCATGATTATCACAACCAAAAGTAGTTTCTGTTGACCAGAATTTAAACGTCACATTAAAAATGCTTTTCTTTCATCTAATTACACAGATTTCCAAACTTCAAAATCAAATCGTCCCGTTTTATTTTCACCTGATGCTTTCAATGATAATCTAGAAAATATATATATATATAATTGTTTTGAGTATGTTCAACAATGACAGAAGTGCGTACACTAAGCACCTCTTTGATGCTAGGATTATTTTTTTTTAAGTGATATTTATACTATGAGTTGGAAATAAACTAAACATTGTATAAATAAAATACTGGTTTCCCAACAGAAACAATAGCTTATCCTCAAGTCGTTTACTTGTCCTTTATTGTTCCAGGCAAAGAAAACTGCCCCCTTCAATGCACTGGATCTTGTAAGCACATCAATTCTCCTTAGAGAAAAAAATCTTGTTCAGAATATCACTGTTATCTACACTTTTTTAATTTAAAAATCTCCTCTTCCACAGTAGAAAATGACTTTACCACGGAGTTATTTGCTGAACTACTATTAAAACATTGATACCCCAAGAACCTAGAAGAAAAGAGAAAAAGGTTTAAACGTAAGGTTTTTGTCAAAGAGTGAAAATACTTTTAGAATATGCCCAAAACATTTATCATTCAAATGACTAATTTCAAAGAGAAATCAGTGATGGGAGCTAGAAACCTCCCAAATGTCCCTGTTTCTTCCCTGACCATGTTAACTCCACCATTCTAAGGACAGTTTTAAATCCGGGACATCTAAGTTACTTTGAAAGAGCTTTAGAACATGGCTACTTTTTAAGCTTCCTTGTGATTTTTTTTTAAAAAAGAAAACCCCAACACTTATAACAACAGAAGAACCACAAGACTTGCTCAATCATGTTTAATGTGTGCTGCCCTCATGTGGTGGCATATAAGGACACTATACATATTTCCAATTTATGCACAGAATTTCTTTTTTCCATATTGTACCACATGAGGAACCTGAGGAAGTTTTGAAAAGATACAAGGCTGAAAAAAGTGACTTTGCAACCATGGGAAGGGAGGGAGGGAGGGAAGGAGGCATGTCTCACTTATAATAGCAATGGAAATTCTGGTCCCCAAAAAAGTCAAGGACTATCTGTACCTGAGACCCAGTCAAATATGAACAGAACAAACCTTGTGGTTCTTTTTTTTTTTTTTGGGGGGGGGGGGGGGAGAAACACATTAATAGCAGAATCAAAGAAATAACAACATGGCCTTTTACTGGAATCTATGTTCTCTAGAGCAAGTTTTCAGTGATGTTACAATCTTGTGCCTATTTTAATTACAGTCTTTGATATGGTAATTTTATGCTAAGGTAGTCATCAAAGTTTGTGGCCATTATGAGTCGCCCTGGAGTGTGGGAAAGGCTGCAAAGAATTCCTCTCCTGTCATTATCATTGCCTCCCTAGTCTCAGAAGAAAGATGAAGGCTTTGCTCATTTTCAGATGCAGAGGTAATTCAGAATTATTTATAAGGATTTTCAACCACGCCAGCCACCATAGCAGGGCCTAACTTCCCACTCCACTTAGAAGGGTCACATCCGATTCTCCACTGAGGAAAGAAACCACAATTCACCCAAACTTGTCACATCCTACTTACAGATTCATCCATGATTGATGCTGGGTCAAAGAAATCCGGCTTTAACTCTGTTCTTTCTCTTCTGTTCTTTGATGGTGGCTAAAAGACAAACCAGAGTTATCAGTGTATTGGACTGATTTAATTGTATTTATCCATGCAGTCTCATTGGAACATGTGACAATTCTGACATAAAAGAGGCCAGCTTTGCATACATCTATCTAGGAAGAGAAAAAAAAAAAACAGTTGGACTCAGTCTCCGGGCAGAAAGGCATGTGTCAACCCACCCAGGGATTCTCCAGTTGTCATGCTAGAGAAGAGGCTCAGCACTGAAACATTTTAAGCAGAAAAGGCTATTATAGACTATAGCCAATCTTCTAAAGCAGGGGTCTCCAAACTTGGCAACTTTTAAGACGTGTGGATTTCAAAATGGTCAGATATGAAGAACTATTAGTTAATCAGGGGAAGTTAAAAGCGATTGATAAATTAAAAGAACAAGATATAATTATAGATTGGTGGTCATACTTACAAATTCAGACAAAATTTAGGAAAGACTTAGAAGAACAAGGGATAGAAAAGGACTTACAACAACTGGATCAAATTTTGACAGGCAAGGAGATAAAATTTATAACAAAAATGTATAACTATTTGTTGGAAGTGGAATTAGAAGAGGAAATAGTAAAGGGATCAATGATTGCCTGGGCAAAAAATGTAGGACATAATATAAATTTAGAGGATTGGGAAAAAATGTGGATTGATAAATTGTAAATTGACATTGTCAACAGCATTTAAAGAAAATCAATATAAAATGTTTGTAGGTGGCACTTAGCCCCAGCAAGACTGGCCAAAATGTATCCAAACACAAAAGCAGAATGTTGGAAGTGTAAACACAAAGAAGGAACCTTCTTCCATATGTGGTGGCAGCGTCCAGAGGTTAAAAAATATTGGATGAGGGTACATAGATGGTTATTGGAAATTACAGATCACAAATTAGAACTCGAACCGGAAATATTCTTATTAGGAATAATTAAGGGAAAATTGAGCAAGGTCATTTGATACATCATTATACATATCATAATTGCGGCAAGAATAGCCTTCGCACAGGGATGGAAGAAGGAAAAGATACCAACACAAAAAATAATGCGTTGTGTAGAACTGGAAAAATTCACAATGGAATTAAGAGGCAAAGATGATTTGGACTATTATACGGTTTGGGATAGGTGGTACAAATGGGTGGAGGATAGAAATAAGAGTTGATGTTTACGTATAAAAGGAGAGGTATGTATTAATAACGACACGAACACTGTTAATGTGAATAGAGATTTGTATTTTTGTTTTTAAAAAATAAAATATATATATAAAAAAAGACGTGTGGATTTCTGGAAGTTGAAGTCCACACCGCTCAAAAGTTACCAAGTCTGGAGATCCCTGTCCTAAAGGAAGAATGGTTTGTTTGTGTGTGATTTTTTTTTTAAAGCAACAAGACATAAGTAACTAATGCTTACTAAGTCTATGTCCATGGTATCAAAGTCCATGCCTTCATTGAGATCCTCTATGCGCCCTTCTGATGACATCATCACATCTTCGACGATGGGCTCTTCGTCATCCTCCATGAGACTAGTGCCACGTCGACTAAAGAACATTTCAACACGGACATGAGTATCACTTAGTCACGCAACACCAAGCGGTTCTTTCAGCATAAAAACTGCCAACCCCGTCTAGAATGATCTTATCATGAAAACAGCATTAGCATTTGTGAGGCTCAGCCCCACTTTTCACATGAGGGTTTAAAAACACTCCTTTGCTTAATGATTTCGAGCAGGCTGTCTTGCCCTCCTCCAATGTTTCAAGCTCAAAATCCTTCTGATAAAAATCAGAAGAAAGAGCCTTAAGACCTCCTTGAATTCTGAAATGTTCTAGACAACAATATCTGAGTGGTTTATTTTTCGTGTTAGTTAAATAATCTTCAGTATCACTCAATACTTACTAGAGAGCAGGGGGCTTAACTCAAAAAAATTAATTTTTCTTTTTCTTGGTAACATATTTGATGATGTTTGTCTGAAGCATCAATAATACAGCTCTATTTTCTATCCAGAAAAGTTTATCTTTGAGGGGAAAGTTTAATGCTCCTAAGAAGACTTGCATAAAATTGCTGCAACCTGATATCTCACTACCGGTGCGCAAGTGTGCAAAGCCACAACAGCCGTTGTGTACTCACATGGCGTGCTGCAGGTTGGTTCTCAGTTTCACGTAATTCATAGCTGCCCTCTCCTGCTGTTGCCTGGCCGCTTCCTCCTGCTGCCTTTGAGCCAGCATCCATGTTACCTGCGTACTGGAAAGAATAACACCTTTCTTTACAAAAAAGGGAACCGGTGCGGTATTTGAGCAGGGGGTATGGCCCAATTAAAAGCAAGCATGTACTTGTAGTCGATGGGCGGCTGATGGTGCTCGGGTTGCATGGGGTAGACGCCCATGTAGTTCTCTTCCGGTCGCAACCTTTTGGGCTCCCTCATGATAGTGGAGGTGAGCTGCGGCGTCTGTAACATGATGGGCGTGTGCAGGGTCTGCTCCCTGTTCAGCCACAGGCTATCGCTGCTGCTGCTCTCCTCAGCTGCAAAGACAAAGCAGCAGCCTTGCATCAATTCAGAATCCATGTGCTCCTCAGACAGTATCTGTCGTCTGTGGGGGTCCCTGGTGCTCTCTGGAGCTTGGTGGTTTTCTTGCAGACATTTTACCAGATTATCATGTTTTCCCAAAAATGAGACCTACTCTGAAAGTAAGTCCGAGCTTGATTTTTACACATGCATCCAATATAAGCCCACCCCCCAAAGTAAGCCCTAATTAAGACCCCGCCCACTCCAGGGTGCATGGGTAAAAATTAAGCTAGGGTGGTGGGGGGAGACAGTTGCAGCCAGGCCTTGCATACCTTGTCTCATTTCTTCTGCAGCCAGCAAGGCTTTCCTGATGGCCTCTGTAGCCGATAACAGAGCTTCGGATTGATTTGGAGCTCTGTTATCGGCTGTAGAGGCCTTCAGGAAAGCCTTGCCGGCCAAAAAAGTTCCTGAAGGCCTCTTGACAGCAGAAAGGAGGCCGGGGGCAACACGTGCAACTGAGGTGAATCAGTGGATGACATTTCCCACCCCCCATCCCACCCCCGCAAAAAAAGACCTGGTGTTTTTGGGTGGCAAAAAAAGAAAAAAAAAAGATAGGATTTTATTTTGGGGGGGAAACGCTGGGAATCATCAGCCATGTTAGCCTAGCTGTCAACTTTGAATGGAACTTGGCAGAAGCCATTTTTTCTATTCCTCAGCTACCACACTGAGTGGGGAGGGGGAAGGGGGATGAAATGAGTTGCTAGACAAAACACATAACTTTCTCTTCAGAACCAAGGTCATCTCTACAGGTGGTGGATAGGGATGGGGAGGAGTGCCTGGAGAGCCCAACAATTAACCTAATTGGACAACGTGACCTGCAACTTTTGGGGAGTTATTTCCTATTTTAATTATACTGAAACTGCGGGATACATTTAGAGTTGGTTTTCCATTTAATTGTGCTGATATGATGTACCCAATAAAGAACTTGTGAGAGGAGGACCTTAGCCTCAGAGTTCTGATTTGCTTGGGTTCGTTAGTTGGGTTCATGACACTAGCCTACAAATAAGCTGTGAGCACCATTTCTTACAAAGCATGGTCTACAACATCTGTCTGATTATAATTGAGACGTAATCTTGGTTAGCATTAATCTTAAATTCTCCTAACACAAATGCAAACCAGAAAGCACCATTCTGATGGGAAACAAACCAAGGTGGCTCTTGACAATGTAGGGGATATAAATACAGGTAGTCCTCTACTTGCAACCATGATTGGGCCCCACTACCAAGCAAGGTGGCTAACTAAGTGAGCTGTGTCTCATTTTACAAACTTTTTTTCCCACAAGTGTTAAGCGGATCCCTGCAGTTGTTAAGTCAATCGTACGGTTATTAAGTAACTCTGGCTTCCCCAATTGACTTTCCTTGCCAGAAGCCGGCTGGGGAGGTTATAAAAGGTGATCATGTGACCATCGGACAGTGCAAAACTGTCATAAAATATGTCAGTTACCAAGTGTCTGAATTTTGATCATGTGATCTGAAGACGCAATGTAAGTGTGAAAACCGGTCATAAGCCACTTTTTTCCAGTGCTGTTGTAACTTTGAATGGCCACTAAATGAATGGTTGTAAGTGGAGGATTACCTGTATAGACTCTTATACACCAAGGAAACCACAAAAGTAACTGCAAACCTTCAGGGAGTTTCCGCTTCCCTGTAGCTGGTTTTGTCTTCTTGTTCCTTACTGTCGACCCTCTATTACTAATCCCACTGATGACTGACATCGTGTCGTCATCACCCCCGGCTAGCAAAGAATTCCTGTAAGACATGAGTGGGAGCCACACATCTTCTCTTCGAAGAGACATCTGAAAGGTCATGAACTTCTCCAGATAAGCGTACCTTCGAAAGGAAAGGAGAAATAAGGGATTACTAGAAATACCTCCTGGATCGTCTTTTAAGTTCATGGATGAATTATTAAAGATAGCTGCTACTGCTGCTATTCAAAATTCTAATGTGGAAGAGATAATGGGTTATCTATATGGTCGCTGATTTTCTGATAATATATTTTTGTCACCATAAATGACATGTGTCAACTAATCTTTTTTATTTCTCCTCTATTAAAAAAAATTATGAAAAGCTTGGAAAACCTGGAACATGGTTAGATAGATTTTTACAACTGGAATGAACCAGAGGAAGTATTTCTTCTTCCTCTCCGTTCTTTGTAGAAATTTTTGTTTTTCCGTATCCTGAAAATCAGCGAGGAGTTGCCCAACCTGTTTTAAGACCAGTTACACTGAAAATTAAAAAACCCTTGACTAAACTTCTAAAACAATGTGAAAATAACCACAAAATACTTACACTGTTTTTTTGTCTTGCCTGAGAAGTTTGGAAGAGAATTCGCTCAATATATCAAGAAATGCCAAATTTAAAGGTGGATGGCTTTCTCCTTGTGGGTTAGGCTCTTTAAAAGCAAACTCTATCCCATCTCTGGAAAAAAGAATAATAATTCAAGTGAGCATTGCTAAGAGTATTTTTATTGTGCTTTCCTGACACAAAAGAGCTCGACATCAAATCCTGAATATTTCAAAAGAACAAACGGTATTACAGTTTCAATCAGTGCTGCTATATTTAAGACATATGAAGTAAATTATATGCCTCTCTCACAAAAGAAATTTATTTGGGGTCAAAGCCAGATTTAGTCATAGCCAAAGGAGATCCAGGATTTGAACAGATGACTTATTTAAATCTCAGAGATATGCATGAAGTAAAAAAAAAGTGCTTTGCTCAAACCCCAAATGCATCACATTCTGGAAATCGTGCCAAACCAGACCAGCTGAGTTGTGGTTCAGTGGAAATAAAACTCAGCAGGAACCCAGAGTGAGTTTGTCACCTCCTCAGCACCTCCCAGCGTGGCACATCCCACCAGCTCCCCTGGGGGCCTACTTCCCCTGCTCAGAAATCACTGCTATTTCCTTGGCTTTTTCCATTCTTAGCTAGTTGCTGAAATCTCGTTCCAACCAGAATAATCGTTACTTTTATCCACAGCCCCTGAATTTTGGTTTTAGACACAAACTACCTGAAACCAGCAGTTTCCTACACATTTTTGCATATAACCTAATATATTCCGATAGATACGCTGGTTCGAATTTGTTTTTCTCTAATTTATTATTCTAGCTTGTGTAGATTAACAGGAGGTATAACCAAGGGTGCTGGTTGAGTTTGCATGCAAAATGTGTCTGGAACTATCCTCATTATTAGCAGGAATAGTGCATATGGCCAGTAATCTAGAACAGACTTGATCTTACTAAAAACACTATATAAAGGCTTAATGTTGGTTAATAGAACAGCAAAGAACCTAGTAAAATTGTATCAGGACAAAGTCACAAGAAGAACCAAAAACCAACATCTATGGACCTATCTGATGGCAACCACTTATTTCTTTAATATTTATTACCAATGTTTTCTCCTCTTCCCGCTCTGACTACAGCATCAAGTATGGTGAACAGTGGTAAGTGTAAATATATTTACATTATATTTAACTATCTTATTTATTTCATATCTTATCAATTATGCTTATTTGGGGGGTGCGCTCTTTTTCATCTGATGGTGAAAAAGAAAAGGATAATGGAGGGAAAGGCTTTACAAAGTAAAGAAAAAGTCAATCATTACTTGTGTAACATAGCAATGGCTTCTCTTGTTTTCAGCTGATCGAGTCCAAACGTTAAAGCGAAACGCCGAGCCAGTTCCTTAATCCCACTGAAAGACGGCGATGATCTATCAAAATTATACCCATTTTCTTGGATCATCTCATTGAAAAGCTGCGTAAACAAAACATGTTTTCCCCAATCATAATACAACTTGTGTGTTACTGAACAGCACTGTTTCAGGTGTATTTTAATGCATTCTTTCTCTCTCTCCTAACATTATTAAACCCCTACAAAAAAACTGGGCTTCAAACAACACTTTATTTAAACCTTTCAATATTATATTTGGCTTACATTTCAGCAAATATGCAGGAATGAAAATAGGTTTAAAGACTACTTTGTAAAAACACAACTATAAAGTTTACTGA
Organism: Bungarus multicinctus; assembly: GCA_023653725.1. NCBI lineage: Eukaryota > Metazoa > Chordata > Lepidosauria > Squamata > Elapidae > Bungarus > Bungarus multicinctus. Next base: position 18,355,556 of record CM042841.1, read on the forward strand.
ATCCTCTACAAGCTGACCTCCGACACTTAATGACAAGAAATCAATGAACTGTCTGAATGTAGTTTTTCTGGTTCACAAAAATTCTCCATGTGTGGTCTACTACTTCTCTCTCAAGAGGCAGGATTGGAATAGAAAACTGTATGAGTGAATCATCTTGTTCCCCCATTCTTTAGGATAATTTGGAGGGGGGGTGGTTGATATGTCACCCTGCTTTACAGTGTTTCTAAGATCCCAAAATAAAAGTTTACATCCAATTGAGCTGTTCAAACGTGTGAAGAATCTTTTAATTATTTCATTAGAAGTAATTGCCTTTTTCAGAAATTCTACACTTTTTAAACAATTTGAAATCGTTTAAAAATAATTAAGAGATTCTTCACGTGTTTGAACAGCTGAACTGGACACTGAACTGTTCAAATGTATGAAGAATCTCTTATTTCATTAGATGTAACCTCACTGCTTCAGAAATTCTACACTTTTTAAACATTTGAAATTGAAACTTGCCTAACATGCAGAATACTATTTTAATTACACTAGAGGTCTTTCTATGCATTTTTAATTATTTTTATCAGTGTTAATAAAACTTGTCCAACTGAATTACATATAGTGGTAATATTGAGTCTTTTTATTTTATTTTAATAAGACTTGTCCTTAACCAATAACCAGTATGGGTATGTGGAATAGCAAAAACATACCTGCTGTAAACTGAGAATCAATGTCTTTGCACACTGAATTTTGTCTATTTGCCTCGTTTTACTCATTGTTTCTTTGATGATATCTCCATAGTCGTTGTAATACTATCAGGATAAAAATACAGGTAGTTTCAACTTCAATTAGAATAAAAATATTCCTTTGTGAGTAACATGAAAAAATGTTGGAGACAAAGAGCAGAAGTAAAAGTAGTTTCATTTCAAACTGAAGGAATTACACGGTAACTTGCTTTAAATATGTTTATTTATTTTCTGCTTTTAGCCAAGGCAACAAGAGTTATGCAGAAGGACTCCCTTAATAATGAAGAAAGAAGCCGCCAGAGATTTAATACAACCACATTCATTCTGTATTTCTATATGAGAACCTCAGATCCCCTTCCCAGCAGGCTGTCATTACCTTCATATATTGCTTAAAAATGTCTGCAGCAGTGTTCATTTCCACCACGGTATATACAATAAGTTTACAAAAAGCCGCAAGCAAATTTCTTCTTTTGTGCAAAGCTTCTATCTTACTGGCTTCATCATCCTGCTGTCCATCTTTAATCAAAGAAAAAAAGAAAAAATAATGTACATGAGCATTCATTCAGGAACAAGCATTTAGATACGATTGCAGTATCAACTACATCTTTATAACCCTGGTTTTGCCCTGCAGTATTCTAACGAGGTAACAGTTCATAGCAAGAAAAGAATCTGATGTTTTGTTAGCTACCAAAAATAGACTGAAAGATTTAAAGTGGTATAGTCCCCATTAGTATTACTTTCAAATACTTTCAAATGAACTACTTAAAAAGCCTTTTTGTTTCTGAGTTCCAAAATTAACAAAGCCTTTAAAAAGATAACCTAAATTCTTAAGAGTAGCTGGTAAGTTTTAAACTTGTTTCCAGACCTCTGGTCATTTTTTAAAATCACTTGAGCGATGGAATTTTAAGGAAGTTCAGACAACAGCTCACCAAACATGCAATATAAAAATTCAGAGCACACTAAGGACTCCACACATCAGAAAAAATTAACTATAGCTTCAAGAGCAAAGTGACTCAAGATAAGATGAAAACAGAGCTCAAGGGCTCTCAGCTTTGCATATGAGAAACACATCGTTCCAGACCTTCTCATGGGGGGAAGTAGGGGGGTAGAGAGACTTCAGCAGGACAAGTAAGGCTGAGTGGGTTATATCTCTACATCTCAAAGCGGACAGGACTAAAGTCCTACTCTTTTCTAACTGAACAACTTCCTCTGGAGACCAACTAAGTACGCTGTGGATACCAAGATCTAACCCTGCAATTCCTGTTGTAACCTTCGTGTCTGGCTAAGTAAAAACAATTACTACAATTCAGGGAGAAAAAGAGAAGTGAGAACCTGTTGCTACCAAAAAGAAAATCTAGAGACACATTTCTGCAGCTTCATACCTGCACTATTGCTATCCTCGTCCTGGTCGATAAAGACATGATCAAGAATAAAACTCAGGAGTTCAGACTGTAAGGAAGAATCAGGAGAGTAAACTAATGGCTCTAACATATCACGTGCTCCTGACATGATCTGATGGCTGAAGATCATTAACACGTCACACAAAATAGTGAAGGCCTGCAAGGGAAGAAATGACAGGTGTTGTTAACCAAAAAAAAAGGAGAGAGTGAAAAAGAAACAAAAACACAAACTTATTGAAAGTCAAGCCTCTAGATAGTGGTTCTCAACCTGCGGTCCATGGACCGCTTTGGGGGAGGGCACGATGTCATCACAGAAGGTCTGTGAAGGCTTGAAGAAATGTTATGGTTTAAACTTTGGGTTAAGCCTTGGGGGTCCAGGGTGAAGAAAAGACTGAGAACCACTGCCTTGGAAAATTATCCCAAAGGTGCTTTTTCAAGAGGCAACTGGACTTCCTGGTTTTTCTTTGAAGATACTTCTCCTTCGAGAATCTTCTTCAGCTCTGAAGAAGGATGAGATGCAAAACGTCTTCAAAGAAAAACCAGAAAGTCCAGTTGCCTCTTGAAAAAAAGCACCTTTGGGACAACCATGATCTGGAGGACGGATCTCCATAGACACTTAGAAAACTGTGTTAACATGCCCAATTACATTTTTTGAAGTATTGTCTCAATACAAAACCGTCTCGTTGAATAGAAGTCGATTCAAAGTCATTATTCGGAACTAACACATTTATTATTCATTCTTACAGCATTATCTTTTCTTGTTATTTACTGTGTACTTTTTAGCTTAGCTGTACTGACTTGCTAGTAATGAAAGTATACTATCTTTTATACAAATATATGACTTGGCACCTTCTTCGGTTTTGCCCTTTCGAAAAGTATACAGACCTCTCCTTCTGTTTCAATACAGTTGGCAGGGCAAAAATTGAAATAAAACAAAGGCTTTCAGGTCTGTTTTATTAACCAGGGAACACAAATAACGCTACACTTTCCTACGCACAGCTGTTAGCGCCGATGAAAAATTATTTCTGAATTAAAAGTGTCTAATGGTCAGATATTAAAATCCGTGACTAACCTGTTCTTTAACAGCAGTATTTACATTGGTAAGGTAGTGCTGACAGATTTGACAAAAAACTCTCATCTGTTTCTTTAAGCGTAGAAGGTCTTCCTGAGAAATGGAACAATATCGAACAGTGAGCGGGTTTAGTTTGAATCAAACTTGCATGATGAATAGAAGCAAGCATTTTTTTCTTAAAGAAATGGAAGGACTTTTTCTATGGAGGGGAACAGTAATATAAAACTTCCCATAATAATTCAGGTCGTTCGATCTACTCCTGCAAATCAGAAATGAGATCCTACCTTCTTTCTACCCCTCTTCGTATTGCAAAGAGGAAATAACTCTCATATTACTCCAAAGTCAGCTATTTTTACTCTGAGTGTACTTCAAATGGAGTTTTTACCCCATGTTCTGACCCAAACCCTTTTCCAATAAAACAAACATGAACCAAAGGGAATAGAACCCTTTTAATGATTCTTACGAATCCCCGGTTAAAAGGCTGCTGCAAACTAATTAACTTTGATAAGCACAATATATCAAGAATAACAGATAAGAAATATTTTACAACACAAGAGTCTTCAAATACCAACTAAGATACTGCAATGTCTACGAGACTGAGTTTCAAAACGTCTGCTTCCTACAAAGAATGTCTGATTCACAGCTGGCTTTTACCTTCTTGAAGGAGGGGCCATTACTTGCAGCCTTACTCCCGAGTTGCCCGTGCTGCTGCAGCTGATCTTTCCTGCGAGCAGCCCTGCGCACACACACACTTGGCACAGGCTCCTCGGGAACCTCCTCATCGCTGCTGCCAGCCCCCACAATCTCTGAAGGCAGCAGTCCACTCCCTAATGGTCCTGGCCCCTCATCTGAGTCCTCGCTTTCCTCAGATGTCCGCACCCGTTATCGGCTAACCACAACACCCCAATATAGGTATAGCTGCATGTGTCCGACACACACACTCAAAGACAGGATTTAAGGATATTGGTCAACTTCCCAATAAGGAACCCTAAAAGTTTCTATAATGTATAGGTAGTCCTCAACTTACAACAATTTGCTTAGTGACAATTCAAAGTTACAACGTATAGGAAAAAAAGAGTTATTTTCACTCTTAGAAACCATTGCAGCATCCCTGCGGTCAGGTGATCAAAATTTGGATACTTGGCAACTGGCATGTATTTATGATGGTTGCAGTGTCCCGAGGATCTTCTGGCAAGCAAAGCCAATGGGGGAAGCCAGATTCACTGAACAACCGTGTGTTCCTAACTTAACAACTGCCTTGGTGGTGCAGGCTGTTAATCATCTAGCACTTAGTGCAAGCTGCCTGCAATTAGTGCAGGCTCGAATCCCACCAGACTCAAGGTTGACTCAGCCTTCCATCCTCTCAGGGTAGGTAAATTGAGGACCCAAAAATTGTTGGGGGCAATAAGCTGACTTTGTAAAAATGCCGCTTGGGGAGGGCCAAAAGCCCTAGTAATAAGCAGGCATATACAATGGAATGAAAGCTATTGCCGAGCACTTAGCATGGTGCTCCATAGATTGTAAGCCGCCCTGAGTCTCTGGAGAAGGGCGGCATATAAATGTAAATATAAAATTAAAATAAAATAAATAAACAACTGCAGTGAGTCACTTTAACACCTGTGGCAAGTGTCGTCGTCAAATGGGGCAAAACCAGGGGTGGGATTCTACAGGTTTGTACCTATTCGCTAGAATCAGTTGTTAGCATTCTAAGCAGTTCTGAGAACTGGTTGTTAGAAGAAATTACTGGCCTGATCCTGTAAGGAAGGCAGGAAGGAAACATTCTGGTGTTGCTTACAGAAACTGCTTCTCCGTTAACCCTTTTTACATTCTTGGCAGGACTAGACTTCCTGTCTCAGGAATGTCTCTGGAGTTTGCTGGTACTTTGCTTGTGTGGAGTCACCATTTAAAGTTACAATGGCACTGAAAAAAGTGACTTATGACCATCTTTCCCACTTACGACTGTTGCAGCATCCCCACAGTCATGAGAGGCCAGGCGAGGAGATGCGTGCCTCGATGTGAGTGATACTGAGTTGGCCACGCCCAGCCCTAACATGGCCAACTAAGCCACGCCCACAGAACCGGTTGTTAAACAAATTGAATCCCACCCCTGGGCAAAACACACTTAACCACCGTCTTGCTTGGCCATAGACACGTTGGGCTCTCTTGTGGTCATAAGTCGAGGATTACCTGCACTCCATTCCCACACACACACTAAAATTTTTCTCGGTGCCGCCAGCACTTACCTTGGTAGAACTGCTCTCGGCTACTTTTCCTAGCTGCCAAAGGATTACATAGTGAGTACACTGCAGTGCGTGAATAACGATCTGTGTTTTGAAAAAAGAAAGGAAAAGTTTGGGAGTAATGCATGATCGTTCTCAGCTTGCTCTATTATTTTATATTATCCTTTTAAACGAACAAAAAAAAAATTAAAAATGAATACTAACCTGTTCGGGCATATCTCCATTTTCAATGCCTGTTTTTAGTAACTTGTAGTTACAACTAAACAAGTCCCACCTTGACAGATCATGTGCACTGGAAATTTAAAAAAAAATAGAAGCATGAAGGCCTTTGATTCACTGTTTCTTCTCACACTACACTGAACTGATAGAACAAGCAGTGACTGTGGTCATCGAACAACTGAATGGCTTCCCTTTGTAAGCGGGTTCTGCTACATGCTCCTTTCAAAAGAATTCCAATGTAAGCACAAAGCCCCAATCCATGGAGATGCAAAGCTCTGGCCATGTATTTATTTGATTTTCATCCCAACTTTATTGTTGTTTATAATTCAACATACCTAATACTCCTTCCTCCTATTTCCCCCAAAATGAACAACCCTATAGAGTTGGTCTGAAAGAGTGGAACTGGCCCAAAATCACTCAGCTGACTTTCGTGCCTAAGGCAGGGATAGAACTCATGGTCTCCTGGTGACAGGCCCAAAGTCACCCAGTTGGCTTTCGTATCTAAGGCAGGACTAGAACTCCCAGTCTCCTGGTTCCTTGGCCATCACTTTAACCATTAGACCATTCATCTTGCCCCCAACCTATTTTCTTTTAAAGGAGTGCCACAGAGATGCATGTATAAAAATGTTTGTTATTCTGACTAAATAATCTAACTGTATAGAATGCATAGTAGTGTCCTGGTATCATTTTTTCACTATCTAATATTACTATCAGTACTCATTAAAGGCTGAATGAGGAGAGCGACCCTAACAAGACATAGCAGAAGAAGTTGAAACAAAATGAAAGTGAGTGGACCTTCTTTTAAAATGTACATACAATAAAATGATTCATAAAGCCTTTCATAAAGGAACAAAAGTAATACCAGAGAAAGATGGACACACTGTTGCTGTACTTACTTGTGAAAAGCAGTAATTCGCTTTAATGTTGACAAGACCTGATAGGCATCGTCTTCATCAGGTTCTTCTCCCTAGGTTTAAAAAGTTACAGAGTTGCAATTCAGGCAATGATTTCAAGAAGTCAAAGGATGAGCTTCTGCTCTATTTTAATATTAAGAAATATTAAACCAATACATGATGTGTATTTATTTGCGAAACATAGACAGGCTATTCCTGCTATTTATTTGGGCTTGGCTTTTTAGTTTTGCAAACTGCAATGAAAAGCAAAGAGGAGATAAAAGGGTAGCTCAAAGAGGGAGACCTATATATATAGAGAGAGAGAGAAGAGACGTACCTCCTGCAGAAAATCTTCAAGAAGCCGATTGAATTTATCTGCTAGTTCATCTATAAGCTGGCTTCTTGCAATATCTACTCGGTTAAAGATGGTGAATTCCTCATTACAGAGGGCGTGATAAGTTTTAGAACAAGCTTCCAAAACATCAGTATCTGTGTGCTTTTCTACAATATCCCGGATCTGTCGTAATAAGGCATCCAAATGCTAGTAAACAGACAGCAAAAAAAGAATCAATCGACCATCAATTTTCTGATGTGTTTGTTCAAATTCCTGTTCGCTCACTCCCAAAAGAACTGTGTTTAACTATTGTGACAGTACAAACAGCCATTTCTTTAGCTGCAGAGCCCACAGGGGAAGGCCAGCCTTGGATCAAAAGAGATCTGTTCAGTTTTCATCTGGTTCTTTTTCCTTGGCTTACCTTTTCTAATCTTCCTGTTGTGTAGATCTCCAAATCAAAATATTGTGGCAACTGTAACAAGTTGGTGACTTTCTCTGCGTCTACAGAATACTGTGGAGATGGATGACAATTCATTAAATCCCAAACCTTTCCCCATAAAATCAGTGCTTCAACTTATCACAATTCCAAAGGTGAGTTTCATTAAGAAATCTAAAATGTTCAGTATTAGACAATGGGGACACAGAATTAGCAAACGTTCATCAGCAAATGTCATGAGAACGAATAATCTGAATGTTTCACCAAGTTTCAGGAAGCTTAGCAAAAAGAGTGAATCCCAGGGGGAGCTAAAAAGACCCCACACTTTTTTGAAAACATGGAGAACTGTCGCCAATAATAATTTTATCAAAATAGGCTAATCAACTATTTACTTAGTTATATGACAGCTTCTTATGCAACTGTAACTTAAGCATTGTAGGAGATGAACAGATGAAGCCTAATGGCCGGGTGAAATATGTCATCAGTTTGGAGTTACTATGCTCCACAAGAACCAGCCCCCATGAATTCCGTTGATACTTAGCTGGTGCCAATTTCTTTTGACCATTAGTAGATCAGATTCATCATACTTCTGGACTTCATTGCAGCTCCTGGTTTACTGTGCCTGACAAGCATGCCGTTAACATAGAAACAAAAATAAAAATCACACTCACTTTTGCTAAAAGCTGAGGAAGTGCGATAGCAAAAAGCTCTGTAATCTTAGTTCTGTCATCCAGCTGGGTTTTTTTCTCCTTCGCTGTAAGGACCTAAGTCAAAAAAAAAGCAAGAATCAGCAGGATTAAAGGACTGATATTACCAGCATCTATGGGATGCAATTCATTAATAGGCAATATCTTGTACATGAGACGAATTCAAATGCATTTCAAGAAGGATCCATATTCTCACAATTAAGAAATTATTTCCAGCGTCCTTCCAAACATGACATTCTGTTATTCTAAAGGAACAGTTTCAGTCACCATTCAGACGGATCAACTTTTTTCACCATGTGCTCTTCGCACGGTCACTTCTGCCCTAGTCATCTCCCGCCTAGACTACTGCAATGTTCTCTACATGGGGCTCCCCTTGAAGAGCATCCGGAGGCTTCAGCTGGTGCAGAGTGCGGCCGCGCGGGTGATTTTGGGGGCTTCTCGGAGCTCCCGTGTTACACCGCTCCTGCGCAAGCTGCACTGGCTTCCGGTGGCCTTCCGGATGCGATTCAAGGTGTTGGTAGTTACCTTTAAAGCACTTCATGGTTTGGGACCCGGGTACTTACGGGACCACTTGCTGCCACCATCGGCCTCCCGCTGGCCAGTGTGCTCCCACAGGGTGGGCCTCCTTGGGGTGCTGTCGGCTGGATGACACCAGCTGGCGGCCCCGAGGGTGCGGGCCTTCTCTGTGGGGGCACCCTCCCTCTGGAACGAATTACCTCCGGAGATGCGAGCCATTACTGACCTGCAAACTTTCTGGTGCGCACTAAAAACCCATCTCTTCCAACAGGCTGGTCTGGCCTAGTACCAATTATTAGGGTTTTAAAAAAATTTTTTTTTAATTTTCTGGTAATTTTAACTTTTCTATCTTGTTTTTACTGTTTTTCTCAGCCATTAATTTAATTCTTTTAAACCTTTTTAAAATTCTATTTATTGTGGGTTTTTTTATCTTGGTTGTACACTGCCCCGAGTCCCACTGCGGGAGAGAGGGCGGTATAAAAATTTAATAAAATAAATAAATAATGTATGCTCAAAGAAATGGAATGCAGTAGATGTCTGAGCAATTTTAGAACGACAGCTTTGCACATGAATTCTATCGTAAGGCTTTTTTTAAATAGTCACCAGAATTCTGCTGTGTAACAGTTTTATAAAAATTAGAATTAAGTGCTATGACTGTATCAAGCAAATAAGATCAGGATTTCAAGATCTTCAAGTGGTTCAATCTGACCTGAGAAACGGAAGATTTATTGAGGCTAAAAATAACATGTTTTCACTGTCTACTGTAGGCATGCGTTCTGATTCCAAAGAGATGACGTTATACGCTTATTTTGAATTGTACACAGTAATATTACAATGAATATGAAATGTTAAAGGCTAGTGCATAATTTTCTTAGAAATTATAGGTTATCTTGATGTTTCTTTCAACAATTGTGATTCAACTGCTGACTGGCTCAAAACCCAAATACAGTGGATAATTATTAATACACTTCATTTTTTTTCTGAAAAAAAAACACACATTAAAATTAGCTGAACAATATATTAGTATTATGTTTATAGCATTTAAATTATATATATATATATATATATATATACCCGTTTTCCTGTGCCTCTTCCTACAGGGGGATGACATTCAGCTGCTTGTCTAATTGTACACAGCATTATTTCAATTAGTGCACTTTCCTGTTTGTCTGTTAAAGCTGAAATTATTAAAAAAGAAAGAAAAAGAAAAATGTCATTTCTTTTATTCATGTATGTTAAGAAACACTTGAACATACCGTAAGATTTAATTGAATTGTTGATATTTTTTTTGTTTTGTACCTCAAATTAAAATTTGCCGATTACTATACTAAATTAGCTACTATCATGATATCAGAACTAAACAGAAAAGAAACTGATCTAGATGAAATATTGAAATACTTAAATTTCCTATGCTTTCCAGGCCTCTTAATCTAAGTTTTCTTTGAATATAAATATTTAATAAAATAACTGCTCTATTTTTGTATGTAATGAAATACAGAAGAAGTTACTACCACTGTTTAATCACTGCTCATTTTTGCAAATAAATTCATTTTAGAGATGTATCACAGGGCATTTCTGTAAAAATTCAAAAACTCAAATCAATATGATCATAATTTCTAAACTTACTCAAAGTTTTCTAAGTTATTTCATTTTTAGCTTATATATGATTTGGTTGAATTTCTTTTACTTTCTTGAAGTTAGGGATAACTATCCTGGCATATGTATTTTAAAACAGAATAAAATCTTACGTTCTTCTCCATTTAGGGGTTCTTCCAACAGAAGGCTATTCATACATTCCCAGTCCTTCAAAAGGTCAGTTGCACAATCCCACATGCTGTCCACCAAATAAGCAGCATGCTCATGTAACTGAAAAAGAGTCAGAGGTGTTTACCATGCATTTTATGAGAAGCTTCCCCAAAGTGCTATTAAAAGACAAACACCATTCATAATTTGAGGGAGAAAATGTATACTTGTAGAAGAAAGGCCTGAACTCTGTGCTAAAAAATGTTGTGTTATTTGCCTCGGATCCATCATGTCTTCCCATTTTTTAATATTACTTTTAATCAACTAAAACTTGTTCGCTAAATTTACTGGATTTCAATTGGCTTTGCGATTCAAATGATCCTTTATTGGAGAGCAATCATCTTGGAAAGGCAGACAATTACTATTTTTTCTCTTTCCTGCATTCTTACATCATTAAGATTTTCAATATTGAGCAGAATTAGAGGATTAATTTGGAGGTTCTTATAAACAAGCATAAATAGATTCAGAACTACATAAATAGATTCAGAACTACAAAGATGCCATGTCTTGCAATGGTGTTTAAAAAGCTTTGGACACTAACCAATTTATACAAAGTTCCCGTAACTACATTCAGCTACACAATAATTAAGGGAAGCTTTACTTAAGGATCTACAATACATTGGGACAATAATCATATGGATTAAGTTTACAAAATATTGCAAGGTCATAGACAATTATTCCTAACAAATTAATTTGACTGAATAGAAAACATATACAAAACACTTCTGAAGAATATGGTTTGACAAAATAAGTAAGGTATGTGCACATACCTCACTTTCCAAAAAGAAAAATACTAATGTTTTGACAAGATTAGCATTTGGACCTTGCCTTCCTCTTCTTTTAAGAATTCCATCTTCCTCAGGGTCCCTGCGACTGAAAAGCCTTCCCAGAAAAAAAAAAAAAAAGGGGGGGGGGACATAATTGTAGAGTTAGCTAAAAGTAAAAGTGTTCTTGACACATAACAGACTTAGCTTTTAGTTGCTCCGGAGGAAATCCCAATTCCCCATGTGGGGAACCACAAACTTTATCTAAATGACTCAGTGATTCAGCTCTTGTCCAATTCACAACTTATAGTTTGGTTTAAGGAAATGTCACTTTCTCCTTACTTTTTATACAGAAATTCTCCTGCTGCTATAGCCACTGGCCGATGAGCTGAGTAAACCAGATGATAGACATTTTCACAGTCTTCTGCAGTCAGAACTTCTTCACTACTCCTAAAAATGCAGTTAATTGTTAAAAATACAAACAAAAGAAAAGGTGGTCCTTGAGTTACAACAGTTCGCTTAGTGATCATTCAACAGCACTGAAAAAAGTGACCCATGACCATTTTTCACACCTATGACCATTGCAGCATCCCCATGGTGACGTGATTTACATTCGGGTGCTTAGCAACTGGTAAACATTTATGACGGTCAGTGTCCCGGGATCATGTGATCTCCTTTTGCGACAAACAAAGTCATTGGGGAAGCCAGATTCACTTAACAACCAGGTTACTAATTTAACAACTGCAGTGATTCACTTAACAGCTGTGGCCAAAAAAAGTTGCACGATGGGACAAAACTTAACAAATTTCTCTCTTAGCAACATAAATTTTGGGCTCAATTGTGATCGTAAGTTAAGGACTATCTGTACTTAAAATACTACTGAAATAAAATAGAGGAGGTTGCTTTTAACTGTAGATTATTCATTATTATTCTAAATTCTAACTGATTATTCTAAATATTCAATTTAAAGCAAGGTTTCTGTCTTGGCGCTATACTTAAGTTTCTGAAGAATAACTCAAAGATGGATCTCTGGGAATCTCACTACAGTGTCCGTGAACTTTTAATAGTATAGACAACATAAAATCATGCATCCATTTTTATCTAACTGTAACATGACACTCTAAAAAGACTGTCTTCTCTTCAAAAGTTTGATAAACTACATTTATACAAAAAAGGTCAAATTAATATATCTATTATTCAAAATAGGATCTGAAACACTTACTGTAAAACAAGAGTAAGTAGTTTTATTGCTTGCACTGCAACATCATATTCTTTGTCAAGAGTCATAGACACAATTCTGTCCTAGTAGGAAGAACATTTAGTTTGTAAAATTAATTTTTTTTTATAATGGAAAGCCTGGGTTATTTTTTTAAAGGAAAAGAAAGAGAGAACACTAACCTTGAACCGGCTGGTGAAGAGTTCCAATTTTGAATTCAGTTCTTTATTATAGTAAAGCCCCTGCAAAGCCGTAAGACATTTGAGTCTCACTTCCCCTTGCTAAAAAACAACAACAGGAAATAATATAACAGTCCTTAAGTTTTCATTTTTCAACAATGGACAATATGTTAATTAGTTTTTGAGAGCTCTACATTCATATTATGATTTCTGATACTTGGATTCATTTGTTCAATATTGAATTACAATGGAAAATTAATTTCTATATAAATGAAACGAACTGCATCAAGCGGAGACGTTTTACAGTTTTAACTGCAACACTTTCAACTCAGCCTTGAAGCAGATTGAAAACTAAGGCTCTGAAGAGCTGCTGTTTGAGAAAAAGTTTTATTCGGTCCCAGCTAGTAGAGAAACCCAACCTTACGATTGTACACTAGGTACGCCCTGCTGTCAGATCATTTGAACACTAAACTCTTGAAATGTAAAACTGAAGTATTTCTCTCTTAAAAGGTAATCAATTATTACAATGTGGTTTAAGAAAAAGGGAGGCGTCAATTTTTGTGCCTTATTTTCTCTGTTCAATAAATTACAGCGGAAACCAGGATTCAACACCTTACCTTGTCATGCATTGTCCACCCCACATATTTTAAATAGCTATCATTGAGAAAGGCATCACTGTACATCTTCATCCAAATTCCAATTTCTTCAATACATATTGCTCTAATCTCAGCAATTGCATCCCTGAAAAGGGATAATACGTAAAGAAAATGAAGATTGTGGTGTTAAAAAGGAAAAAAACAGAATATATCTTAAAACGAAGTTTAGACTTAATACACAAGCAATTGGACTTACCTGTACCTATGAACAAATACACCCTTAAAAATCGCATTCATCATGTTTTCTATTTCATCCTGATTTTCTTGAAGCTGAAAAACACAGGAACTGCCAAATGAACACGCTGCAGTTTTACAGTTACATGCTTAGGCAATAAAACAATGCAAAATTAATAATTATTTGAAGGTTAGATCACAGGTACATGGCTAGCTAAAGAATTCTGGGAGGTGAAGTCTACATGTCCTAAAGCGGGCCAGAGTTGAGAAAGACCCCTTTTGGGATCTTTGACTTTGACTTCCCAAGTATGCCAATTTACCTTTTTCCAAGGGTCAGGCAGAAGAAATAAAGAGTTGGAAAGAAAATCTGTGTATTAATTGAATCTCAAGAGATTTGCTCCTTCTTTTCACTTGGGTTAATTTGGGTTAGTCTTTGGGAAAACAGATTTCTCTACATGTTTAACTCAGGAGCAAAGAGATGACTATGTGTATTTCACAGGCATCAAATGATAGTACAATTTATTTATTTTTTTCAGTTGAAAAGTTCAGGAAGGCTTTTCATGAACTTTTACTTCTAACTTTTTTGAAAGGGGGGGGATACAAATATTTCCCATAGTTCCCTCTTTGTCAGGTAACCATTCAACTGGGGGACAAATGTTCTAACCTCCTTCCTTTTCTGCAGCAAGAGTTCCAGTCTATCGTTGGCTCTTTTTCCAATGATTTTATTTCGCTCCGTCTCGTATTGTCGTTGTGTATTGTCCATATTAATGCTCAAATTTAATGCCACATTTACTAACGCGGTCATTAGCTTCATAGCTGTAAAGTGCCAAGAGAGAATGAAAATCAGTCATAATGTATAGAATCATATAATCAACAAGCCTGAATAATGATATGGATATAAAAATGCCTTACTACAGTACATGCAAATGCAGGATTGTTGCTTTGGGTGGGTGGGGGTATTGCAGAAAAGAGGGTTAAATCACACTGTCTTTAAGTTTCAAAAGGAAAAGTGGCATATAAATACATTTTAATAAGATTTTGAATGATTAATTTCAGGATTAGGGATCCATTTTATATAAAGGGAATATTCATTACTGAATGGTTTAGCTACCTACAGAGAAGGGATAGGTAAGAGACTAATTACAATAAAATCTGAGAAGGAATACAAAATTCAGGCAATACTTTCCATATTTTATCACAGGACAAAATATTCATATCAATTAAAATTCACCCTTTCACATTCGCTCTCTCGTTTTTATTTATTTACATTTATCTTATTTTTCTATCTACTCACTGACTACTTAGGATCTTTTAAAACGAAACATGAAAGTGAATTTAATTATGTTGGCTCAGTTACTAAAGGGCTTACATAACTCTTTTTGTTTAAGAAGGAATGTAACAATCGTTCCAAGGCGGCATAATGTGTTGAACTTTGAACAAGTGGCTGGAAAGCACCCCAGGAAACCACCTCTCATTCATTTAATGGCTGTTTTATTATTTCTGCTCTTTGAAGATAGTTATCAAGCTGCTGCGTGAAAAATTGGATGGTTTGACTTTGCATTGGTTTATTCCTCCCACTCCAAAATAGACTCATATCAGAGTTTCAATGGTGGTTTGACGTTTCTGGAAATGCTTCTTTTTAGAGCGGGAAGTAGTTTCTAATATTTTCACCCAGAGGAAAATCAGGGCACGCATAAGGTTAACTGTCCATTCCATAGAGCTATTATGAAGCAAATTTGACCTGCTAGATTTGGGAAGCCTGACCTCGGAGTTCCAGAGACTAAAAAACTGGTGATGAAGGCTTCACTTGGGCTAAAAGTCAACTGTAACATCCTTCTGTCCTTGTAGAGCGATGGCTTTTTACCCATCATAGGGATGGTGGGGTGGGTTCTTGGCAAGTTTCACAAGGAAAATCATTTTATTTTATTTGTTAAATTTATATTTCAAAGAAATAGAGCAGCATCTCTCAAACAGTAGTTTTCCATCTGCATCACTTTGCTTAGCAAGAGCAAGCAGTTAGAGGAGGTATTTTAAGACAAGCTCAGCATGTTGGCCAATTCTTTAATTTTTAACTTTAAAACTACCTGGGTTTATTATCCCTGTTTAAAGGAAATGGAAGAAAAGGATACATATAGAAACTTACCCCCCCAAAAAAAATATCTCTCCCAAGTGGTTTTCTCTTAGACTCTTAAACCTAAAACTTTTTATGAAAATATTTCAAATAATCTAGAATGATTTGATATTCGGGATTATCTTTCATTTTTTAAAAAAAAAAATCAAGCCAATAAATGTTTACCTGCCAGTGTACTAGTATGTCGAAATGCCCTGACTTGAGAGTCTGATAGTCCTGTAAGTAGTGAAATCACGGTATCCATCATATATTCATCATATATGATACTATACTGACACTGCCGGACCAATACGCCAATGAACTCACAAAAACTTGACTTAAATTTCTTCCACTGAGGACCAGCCATGGTGAGCGGATAGTCCCCACTGTCCTAGAATACAGAATGTGTCAATTGCACAAAAAGTATTGCATTATCTGGCTAATTAAAATAAAAAGGTTAAAATGTTCCAATGAACCAAGAGAGATTTTATTCATCTTCCGCATGGATAAGTATCTCACAACAGACAAGATTTGTATTTTGTGTTTTTTTTTTTTAAATATTATCCTTTTGTTTGCATACCAGAACAAAGGCAGCCGAAAAATAATAAAAAAGTTAATGTAAAAAAAGTTATAAAAAATATGTAGCTTAGCAACCACTCCCAGGGTAATTTGATCCACATTTAAGATTGTTTGGAATGTTCCTTGGTCACGTGACTGTGATTTGCGATATTTTCTACGGGGAAACCAGCATTTACAAAAAATGTCCACTGGGTTTGCCACTACAACGTTTAACAACCACAATGGTTCACTTAACAGCTGCTACAAAAAAGGTCATAACATTGGATGCAATCCATGGTGACTCTTTTAATGATCAGTATGACTTATAACCATAATTCTGGGCTCAATTATGATTGTAAATTGAGGACTACCTGTATACAGAATATTCCAATGGTTTTTCCCAAACATCCTGTTAATAAATATGTTCTTAAAAAGGAAGTGCTAAGGTGAAAAGATACTCAGCTACTTGAAACAGTGATTATCACTGTTGCCAATGAACTGAGATTTTATCTGCCCTCCAGAGTTAATTCTTCACCTCCCACAAATCCATTTAAAAAACAGTTGCAGGAACAGAAACCACAAAAACAAGATACGTTTTCAACTGAAAGAACCGCAGTAACTAGTTCAGAAATGTCTAGTATAAGGAATGTTAAGACATATATTGAATCAGTTTTGAAAAATGTAAATTTAAACACGTCCATTTTACCTCATCAAACTCTTCAGTCATTTTTCGAATTATTTCTGAATTTTGCATATGTCGAAACATCTCTGCTGTTACAACCCCTACAAATCACAGAATGGAACACTATGAAATCTCAAACTCAAAGGATAAAAAATGCTGTTTAGGTAACAGTATTACAAAACAAAATGTGTCATTTTTCTGACTGAAATGTTTAAAATACATGGATAGGCATAATTGTAATTTGATAGTTCTACGTATTCAATATTTTTAAAAGTAACATACTTTTTTTTTTTTAATATGCATCAGCAGGCTCTTAGGCTCTGAAAAGCCAGAATACAATTGTAAATGTGGAGGGATAAAAAAAAAATCTATGGTTCAAGTAGTTGAAAAGGGGGGGGGGGGGGGGAGGAGACATTATAAATGAAATGCAAAAAGCACTATTTATGATGGGAAGTTCTAATTGTAAAGGGGTAGATTACTAGCAAAGAAGAAATGTGAAGCTTTTTAATGGAATTAATATGGAATAAAACTCCCCACCCCCCAAAATAGAAATCTTACCTTTGCAACCTGAGCACTGAATAAAGAAGTTGATGAGATCAAGGAGTGCTATATCTCTATCATGTTTGTAGGACTCTATCCAGTCATCCACCACAGACTAAGATAATAAAGCCAACATTAAATTAGGGATGCTTATTGTTACTCTACAAACGCACAATCACCACCCCAAAACTCAGCTTTTATAACCCGAGGTTTCCACAGTTGTCCCATTTCTCCAAAACATTGTTTTCAGAAACCAAAAAGTGGTGTATTGGTTTTTCCAAAGGAGCCTGATAAACTTAAGCCAATGTTAGTTGAAGCTTAAGATATCTAATCCTCATGTCTGCCTAAGGTTGATTTGTGATCTACTTTACTTTGTAATAGAGTTAAAAGTTAAAATGTACAATTTCAAAATCCAAAAACAAATTGCACATATAGGATTAAATTTAATTACAAGGTGGATCTTCTTTTCAAATCAAATCTTTACTATGGTCATAGACCAGCAACGTCCACTTCTTTTCTAGACATCAACTATATTTTTAATTAAAAAAAAACCAGAGACATTTAAAAATAAAGCTGCAGCCCAAGTCTCAAACAATGGGGTGACACCCAAATAAATATACATACAAGTGCTTATCATTAAAGGTCTATGGGAGAGCCAGTAGCGAAGCCTTAGGTCTTGCACATTCACAAAAAAATGACTGCAACAGCATTCTGTAAAAACTCTGCTTAGTTTTAAAACTCTGTTGAACAAGCGAACATCAAATCACTGTTTAGATACTCGCTAAGAAATCTGGTGTCAGTGTTCCAAATAATGCACCATAGAAAGCAGAACTCGGAGGCAGGCAAATTCCCCAAAGGACAATTAATTGGATACATCATATTACACAACTGGTGGAAGCCAACTCTGAAAGTTCCCGCGGCTTTCACCTCATTAAAAAGTAAAAGTTTCCCCTTTCTCCCAAGTCACTGGTCATGCTGCCCAATCCAGGTGCTGGCCAGTTACTTGGTTACTTCACTCGTCCTCTGGCTACCCACCTGTGAGAATGTCCTTGGTTCTCACAGGAAAACTTTTATTGTTTTGGCTACACAACCCCGTCTAACTATTTTCCCTGCCCCTCTGGTGTGTGGCAACCCTGAAGCCTCCAAGGTGGCCTCAGCCAGGATCACTTCAGGGCTGACATCTGGAACTGGAAGGACATTTTAAGACGGAGTTGACCTGAAACTGAAATGGATTTTCTCCTCACTCTCAAAACAACAACACCTGTGATAAATAGTTACCTGCATAGCACTCTTGCCCATTTTAACGACTTCAAATAACATCATGTTTTCCACACCATTCTGCTGATGATGCCCATTCATTCGATTTAGTCCACCAGCCTTTCCTCCTCCATTTCCAACTTTGCCTTTTTCCCCTGCAGCCTTTTTTCCCTTTTTGCAGGTCTGTATGAAGGACAAGCCCATGTTACTTCTTAACAACTTAATGGGTAAAAAAATAAGTATGTGCACTTGAACAAGTGGGTATTTTGAGGGAGTTTTCTTTATCTTTTTTTACTTTTCACTGTCATACTCTCAATGGGATGAGCTCCTGTAACTTGCCCAGCTCCTGCCCATCTAGCAATTCAAAAGCATGCAAAATTGATTAATAAGTATCACTTGAGTGGGAAGGTAACAACGTTTTGTGTGCCTTTGGCATATAGCCATGCTGGAAATGAGCATTGTCGCTTAAAGTAAGACATGACGGACAAGGGAAATCTTTACTTTTTTAGCAATAGTAACAGTGC
The DNA here is from genome assembly GCA_023653725.1 of Bungarus multicinctus. NCBI lineage: Eukaryota > Metazoa > Chordata > Lepidosauria > Squamata > Elapidae > Bungarus > Bungarus multicinctus. Next base: position 18,374,564 of record CM042841.1, read on the forward strand.
TTAGACTTATATAAGTCTTCACGGTGCTTTACAGCCCTCTCTAAGGGGTTTACAGAGCATTTTGCCTCCAACAATCTGGGTCCTCATTTTACCCACCTCGGAAGGATGGAAGGCTGAGTCAACCTTGAGCCAGTTAGGATTTAATTCCTGGCTGTGGGCAGAGTTAGCCTGCAATGCTGCATTCTAACCACTGCGTCACCATTTTACGTATGATCAGACAATCTAATCATTGAAATGAAAAGTTTAATCATAATGCAGAGGAGAATATGTATCCAATTTTGTCAGCTTTTCCAATTTTTGGAACCTCCATGGAATGGTTTCCAATATGTAAAAGTGTTTTATGAGATTCACCCTTATTGCACCAAATCTATTTACATGTCACAGAAGCACTGCTATTTCAGATAGCAACATTAAATTATTTATAAGACTACTGCTACTCTTACAACTCCATACACAGATTGAGAATGTGAGATAAACACACCTTTCCTTTTCCTGGTTTCAGATTTTTTCCTTCTATATCTTCAAAGTCAGTATCTGAAGAAAAGTGTGTTTCAGATTCCCTGGGAAGACATATTTTACATACTTATTTCACTTAAAATGTTTATATTGTTGCTTTGACGCAATATAATATACTCTGGACATGCTACATTCACTTAAATGAGTTTTTTAATATTGCATGCATACGAAAGCATAGGAATTTTCTAAAAAAAATATTCAGTCCAGAACTCAAATGAAATGAGGAAATTCAATTCCGTAAGTTGCCAGAATTCACCAATAAATGAAGGAATCATAGGAGTTCATTTAAAAATCACAAACGAAAGAAAATACGTTTTCCCCCAACATCTACGTTTTACAAAGAAAAGCAAAACAAAAACATTGTTGTGACTCTCTAATTTGATATCAATAATTTTCAGTTACTTACTGAATTAGGGCAAAATTAGTTGTTGGTTCTTGAGCTGCTATCATTTCTTTATCATCTTCTGGGCTACTACTGTATTAGAAATACATTCAAAAAACAGTTGTTGATAAATAGCCGTACTTGCTTGTCAGTTTCTTCTATTATTGTAGTAGTCTATGCCTGTCAAAAACAAAGTAACAGTTAATGGAAGTTGTCCAATTTCCTGTGATTTGTTGCTTTGTTAACAGTGCAACAATGTTTTCCATGCTAACCTTTTCTATTTATTTTTTAACCTTCTTTGGGTCTTAATGAGCATGCCAACTGTCTAGCAAAAATATGAAAAAGTTTTTATTTTTATTTTAATAGTTAAAATTAGATGAGTTTTTCATCTAAACATAATGCTCCAAAATTCTAAAATATGTCACAGACGTAATAATATTGTTAGAGAAGTATTTCAATCGTCATTATTTTAGTCATCCTTTTGTGGGAGGAATCTTGGAGCTGCGTGGTAATTGCTTTAGGCTGGGTGGCCACAATTGTATATAGAATTCCAGATGCAGTCACTTTGCACAATTATATAAAAGCATCATAATAGTTTCATTATATTCTGACCAAAATAATCCACGTTTTATTTCCTTTAAAAGCGATAGTCTCTATCTTCCTTTTCCCCTAGTTCTTAAGAGAGGAAGTTCTCATCATCTTCAGTAGCCCTCAGAGGGTTTAATATTTAGTCCTTGACTTACAACAATGCATTTAGTGATCATTCAAAGTTGTAATGGCACTGAAAAAGGTGACATGATCATTTTTCATTTACCACCTTTGCAGCCTCCCCGTGATTATATGAACAAAATTCTTCAGATGCTTGGCAACTGGTTCATACTTATAACCGTTGCTATGTCCCAAAGTCATGTGATCACCTTTTGCGACCTTCTGACAAGCAAAGTCAATGGGGAAGTCAGATTCACTTAACAATTGCTAACTTGTATTGCTAACTTTAACAACTGCAGCAGTTCACTTAACAATGATGGCAAGAAAGGTTGTAAGATGGGGCAAAACTCATTTAACAAATGTCTCACTTAACAACAGAAATGTTGGGCTCAATTGTGGTCGTAAGTCAAGAACTACCTGCCATCAGTTCCCCTTCACTGGTAGTAGAGGGTAAACAGAGGTGCTTTCATTTGAATACCTGGACTAACTAAGCAGCTTACAGGGGACCTAATTGGTCCCTTCCAATTTTATGTCAACCATGACTATGGAAAATCTCCATAGACTTCCTATTTTCTAATAATGTAAGGACATTATTGAGAATCATGCGTTTCTCATGAGGAAATACAGCAAACTAAGCAGATTACAAAGAAATGCATCAAAGATTATGCTCTGTAATGATTCACATGCATAGCAATCTTGCATCAAATCTCAATATATAATGTCAGACAGGTTTTAAAGCTCCAACTTCTATGTAAAATAGATAAAGATGACCTTCAAATTGCACAAACCTGCGAATTACCATTTATTAAACAAAGTCTTAAACTCCCATACATATGCAATCCACTTTAAACCTGATTCAAGTGAAACTAAAACCTAGATTTTTCATTTGTGGCTGAAGTTCGGGAATTGCTTGGAGGTGAGAAAAGCTGCATTTCAAACTGCCACTAAGGGATGCTAAAACATAATGATCAGTTTATTTTAAAAAAGGAAAATGTATCATGCTGAAAGATCACTTGGTGGAGCTCTAATCCAAAACTCAGTTAAGACAGGTCACCCAGAGGTTGATCAAGCCACTTCTTGACAGGAAACACTGCCAATTGAAGAGCTACTAGATGTGTGTTTGGCAATTGTCTAAACAATGTTTCTCAAATATGCAACACCTTAATTGAACCAGCTGGAATTTTTAGTACAGTAACTCTTCCTGCCCAAAAGCCAGTTTAAAAATAAAAGTGGGGATGAGAGGATATTTGCTAGGGACAGGTTACAGGTTTTTTTTTTAAGGTTGCAAATTTTAACCATCTTAAAAATGTAGTTATTTTTTGAAAAAAGAAACCTAAAAGAATGGAAATACAACATTAAGTTTACAGATCACCGCTCCACTTTTCTAAATTATTTTTATATTTATATTTCCCATTTTTGTTGATATTTTCAAACGGTCACTCCCACAAATTCAAAAGATTTACCGTAAATATTTTTATTTTAATGTTATAAATGGCACATTCGCATGGATTTAACACTGAGACAATTGAAACTCTTTCCTCAATGTTATGCAGTAGCCCTCTGAACAATTCAAGACCGTCACTGGGAATAAGGATGCTTGATGTGGTTTCACTACATGTTGCTAAACTCCAAGTCGCGGCAATTCCAGGGAGCATGGCCAGTGAGGGAATACAGGGAGCTGTGTTTATTATGGCTCAATCGCACAGAGTGGTCAGAATATTATAGGACTGCAACTTAGCACTTCCTTCAGCTGTAGGTGCACAATTACCAAAGAAAATTGGCTTTTTCATTAATTGCCTGTTTATGTACACTGCTCAAGAGTTCTCAGTTCACTAAGGCAGGGGTCTCCAATCCCCAGTCCGTGGAGCAGCACTGGGCCACAGCATACCAGAAACCAGGCTGCACAAACAAGCGCAAACAAGAGAAGCCTCATCTGTGGGATGCAGGCAGCATGCGACACCATGCCCCCTCCGGTCCCCATGGAACCAATCCCTGGTGCCCAAAAGATTGGGGGACGCTGCACTAAGGATAACCCTGTGCTCCAAGGTGGATAATTGCCAGGATTACACCCAGATGTACATATGTAGCACCGTCATCTATTGATTAAATCGAAGCTCATCATATAAAATTCTCACCAATCGCTATTCTTCTCCAAACTATTCATGATTAACCTGAAGTGGCTGTAGCAATGAATTCCAGCCTGTAAAGCCAGATTCAGAGCAGTTTCCATATTCTTGGTTACAGAAAAATGGTTTTCCTTTCTCTCTGTCTTGCAGGAGGGTTCTGGCAGCTGCTGTAGGGTGGTAAGCTAGAACTGAGCCTTCCTCTCATGTTTACTTGCTTAAAATTCCACTTATATTCCTCCCTGAAACTTGTGCTGATGTATCATGAGGGTGTTGTTAAAAACAAGAATGTGTTGTGGATTAGCTATGGGGAAGAGGGATGCACTTATAATACTACACGATGATTAATGCTGTTGACAATCAAAGGGTGGAAGTTCACGTGGGAGTTATTTACACCAAAGTAGTTGACTGGGATGTTCCATGCTTTACCCACAAGGCAGCTTATGAGTAGTTCTGCCCTCCCTTCTACTAGTGGGGAGGGGACAATTAACAAGATTGAATTTCCATGTTATCTAATTATCTACAAGATTCCTTATCATGTTCTCACCATGTTGAAAAGGGAAAAATCCTTAATAAGTGAGAACCCAAGGAAGGGTTTTATTTTTTTCATAACTGATGTTTGTCTCAAGATCCAAAGCTATTAGGATTTTGAAGAAGCAGGCTATAATTTAACAAAGCTAAATTAAGGCAAGTTTTTGAAACTCTTATCATTTTATTATGAACAATATCTAGTTTTAGACTTGTAACCATACAATTGTGTACAACGGTTAACTGAAAAATATTTGGGGATTGTATTTGTCATGTCTTGCTTCATATTTTATATTAACTAAACAGTGTTAACTACAGATTATATATAAATATTCATTGTATTTAATAATCAGGTTTTAGAAAAAACAGGAAAATTAAACATTGTTTTATATAGGCAACACAAATACCAGATTTCACAATCATACCTTAAAACAATTGCTGAGATCCACAAATTACATAGCGCGAATGAATAGCCTTTCTTCGGGTTCACAAAATGCATTTTGTAAGCACATCCCCCAGGAACATAACACAATGGATGTGCCTTTCTTTGGTTATTGTGAAGATTCTCCCACTTTGGTACTCTAAAACCACAACCCTTATTTCTAGCAAATGTTTTTCCCAGACTGGAAAAAGTTATTGCAAAACCACCATTCCTAAGAAGGATGTCATTTGGAATGTGACCTTATGAGCAAATGAGAAAGCGAAAGGAAAGCAAGCAGGTTTGAAGAAAATGACCCTCTTTGATCATAGAAGTTTCCTCATAGATGTTTAATATGGCTGTTATCTCACAAAGAGGAAAAAAGTATGTAGGTTAACAAATGCCAAGTGATTTTTACAGCAAATTAATTCAACCGATTCTATTGCTAATTCCTGGAAGAAAACCAGTTATAACTTGAATCCACTCTAGAGTGTGGCAAAACAGCTCAAATATTTCCAAAGACTGTCAACACTGTTTTGTTTAGTCAGTCTTCTCAGTTATAATCTGTGAAGTTTCTTTTTTATAGTGATTGCTAGGCAGCCACTTAATTTTTTAGTTTTTTTGATGCCTTGAATAACAATTTGTGGTGATCGCTTGGCGATTTTATAAAAAGGTTTGTGGTATATTTATTTTTCTTATATGTATCCATTTCATGTATTCATAATTATGTTTATACTTATATCTATTATCTTGTAAGTGAATGACAAATCAAATAATAAAATATGTGCATACAGGTGTGTGTAATACATACATACATATGAAAAATACACACATACAGTATATAAAATTATATCTCATGAATATGTGGGATGTAAATAAATGTAATAAACAATACTTGTTAGGAGAAAAGGAATGCCACCATCTGAGCAGACTATGCTTTTACAACCACATGAATGAGCAGAAAGAAAAATATGGATGGTTATGTTGTATATAGCATATATAGTATATTATAAATTCTACTGATAATAACTGAAAGTTGCAGAATCATTTTGAAGATAGAAATACATACTAAATAAATACTTTCTGCTACTGCTCCAAGCTAAGTAAATTGGAAAGTGCATCCAGCTATCTGCATTCTAATCAACCAAAACCATATAACATTAATATGTAATCTGATAGTTTCACTAAAGTTATTATTCCCAGAATGTCAAAATTTGGATCAAAATATATTGTTTCCTTAATCTGGCCACAATGCATGAAACCTTCAAATTATATAATACAGTTAGTACTACTCAATCAACCAGGAATAAAGATTTTTCCTAATTCACCAAACTTTAAGTTAACCAAGTAGACTTGCACCCAAAAATTATACCTTTATCCCTTAACACAGCTACCTTGCTTAGGTTCCCAGGAAGCTTACAATGTCTTTCATCACTGTCTGATTAATAAAATAAATTGATTGGCCACATTTCCCATTTTTTTCTAGTCTACTTTTAGATTTCAGTGAACATTCTCACTGCTTGCTGGGCTAACTTTACTCATGCTGGTACCCACCACAGTTTTTTTAAAACTATAATGACTGTGTCCTTCTTTTAATTATGATTAATTTTAGGCATCAAATGATTTTATAGATTCAAACAGTACTTATTTTGGTCTAAGATCACGCTGCAATTTAAATTAACTGTGCATGTTCTTTTAGGGTTATGTGAAATTTATTAACTGTATGCATACCAGTGAATACTAAAAAAAATACGCACAAAGGTTAATGAAGGGCATGATTACCTGATCAACAGATTTTGAATTTTGCAGGACAGAATTTAGGCTTCTCAAGTTGCTCATTGAGTGATTGTTTAAAAAGGGTCTTGATTACTTTTCATTTCTGAAAGAGTTTCTTAAGCTTGTTTTATTTTAAAGATATTTCAAATTTGGACTGGGATCCAGGAGAGGCTAGTTCAAGGTACTTTTTGACTACACAACTAAATGTCCATTCCAATGTGGGATGGAGGTTTGGGGGAATAATATCTTGTTGTTATAATTGCACTAACCCCAAAGTCCTGGAATGCCCTGAATTTGATATCTAGTACTACATTCCAGGGAAAATAGGTAATATGACAATATGACAATATTGTGACAATATGAAATTTAACACCATGTATATTAGCTTGAATCATATAAAGGTGAAGATTAACTAATACTTATTGATCAAACAGGATTTAAAACAAAATTCTATGAACAATCATTTTATGCTAATTCTGAAGCTCATCACAACAGCCAATGTTTTCATTGTAATGCCTATATTTCATAACCAACTTAATTTCAATTAAATATATGTAATTTCAACATCCATTGATTTTATCTACAATCATCTACTGGTCTTTTGCATATTGCCTTCCCAAACTTTCTCTTTAGTGATTTAGAAGTAGTAATCTACTACAAGACAGCATCTCCCTGTTATTCATTTAGGCAGCTCAGGTTTTTTTTAGGCTTCCATAGAATCATAAAAATATGGTTTATATTTCTTAAAGAATCCAACTATTAAAGTTGCTGCAACTTTTAAAGCAATACCATTGCTTTTCTCAGACTGCACAGAAAACTGAAAAATATTGAGTCTCTTCTTTTCAATAATGGCAGCTGAGCAGAAAGGAACAGAATCAAAGAAGGATTATTTTGAGTTCCTCATACTATCCCCTTCTCCAAGACTAAGTTGTTTCTCCTCCCTTAATGGCTCCTGTATTCCTTTATCAGGGCATTTCTGTATTCTTGTACATACAGGAGTAGAACAATCACATTATCTACCTTGTAGTAATACCTGCAAATAGAAGCTGATATGGTAGAACCACCTATCAGAACCCCAAATTCAACTTATGTCCCATTATGTATCAAGATCAAATCCACAATGGCTCCAAAATTTGAGATATCTTGCTATAATCGTGACAATGTTCTGATGATGTAATATACAATGGTTAGCTTGCTTTTTTCTTTATTTATCTCAACTTTTATGGAAAGGTTTATTCTTTGAATCAGGCCCTCTGTATTTTGAACTGCAATCATTCTCATCCACAATGGAGAATGGCCAATGGTAAGTCAAAGAGTAGTCCAAAATATTGGAAGACCAACCGGCTATCTATCCCTATTCTAATCAGAGCACATGCAAATAGTGAAAACACCATTATTTTTATAGCAAGTCAGGCCACACCTTCACCTAATTTAATAGTGTTAACTTTGACTGGCGACAGCTTTCTTGACTTTCTGACAATGTTTATGACTGAACCTTGGAATATCAGCCTGCAAGGTATTTGTCCTGTCACTGTTTTCTGATAAATGGACACATAAGCAACTTATACAGAAGGAAACCACCAACTCATCTAGGGTGATATTTTTCACCAGAAATGGCTTTCTAGAGTAATTAATGCCAGTTTTTCAAAGTTTTACCTACAGTTGTCAAAGGCTCATCCTAGAAACATTTGCCCAGAGCATTTCCCCTGAATTATGGCCCTTCCTCATGTTGCCACCTACGAGTTTCTGCCTCATGCTGTCTTGCCTTACTCCATGGACCATTAATAAGCAATTAATTGCTTCTAGCCATGGCAGCTGTATACTGTTGAACTAAATAGGTGTTTGAATGTAAAAAAATTGTGTAATACTGTTCTCTAAAGAATTAAGGAATTGTAGACATTATGCTTTTTAGACAATAAAAATAATTTCACTGAATAGTAAATGGGGAATATTAAGTTTTATTTGAGACCTGTTTAAACTAAATAATTCTTTTCAAATCAGTGTTTTAAAGCTAACCTATAAAAATGAAAGCTATTGTTTCAACTCTAGTAATTAGAGCAGTTCTCATAAAAATATTGGTGGAGATCAACATTTCTAACATGTTTACCCATTGGTTAAACCTAGTTGTTTTATCAATAGTCTTGCTTCATTCGCCCAAACATTAATATTACAGGATTTCAGTTAGCAATATATAATGCCTGCTTGTGCGGAAAATACAATATGTCATGTCAATTAAAGAAGTGCACAAAAATACATCTTCTAGTGATTATGATTTTAAAAAGACATGACATTGTCTTTAACTCCATGATATTGGTCTACTTGTGGGAACATTAACTTTCATATCTACAATTAGTAAAGCTATATTATTACTTTCATTAATATATCATTAATAACTAGTTATTTTGCACCTTGGGGTTTCCCAAACAGGAGCTTTGTATTTTATATATAGAAGGTTCTCCAAATCAGAAATATTCAAATCTTGGGCAGAATTACATATACAGAATGTACACAATTTGGAAAATTGTAATATAATATTTTCTACATATTCATGTTGGATTAGTATCAACAGCATTTTTGCAGATATAGAAATATAAAGCTTATTCCAAACTGCAACAATTCTGTTTATAATTTTCACAATGCACTTATAGAATAAAAAAGCAGCAAAAATAAAAAGGCTCATGTTTATAGAAACCAAAGAAAACCACTTTTTTTTTTGCATTTTTTCTTAGACAGCCCAAAAGCTTATACATCAATGTATACATCTACACATCAATATGCCACCCTCAAAAGCAACTGATCTGCTATGAGGCAGGAATCTCTTCTATTTTTCTTTTCCACAACTTTTTAGATTTAGTGTATTAGAACCGGGACCTTCTGCATTTTATTGTTAAGTTGCTCAGGGCACCTTTCAGGTTAAAAGATAAGATATGAAATGAACGTATAAAATGGATAAATGGGATACTTACAATTATCACTAGACCTTTGCATTTGCTAGAGGAAGGGAGTCAATGGTAGCCAGCAAGACAATAAAAAAACTGCATGGGCTCTGGGAATGAAAGGACTGATTTCCATTTCCTGTAGGATTTTCTTAACCCTCTGAAAGGCACCAGCCTGTAGGAATCATACATCACTCGCCAAATAACACATGTTTGCCTTTAACAACCTGCTTGCTAAACCCAATGGAAACTGACTAGTTTTGCAGAAAGCAAAATATCGCCAAATATTTCAGATGTATGTAGGTACAATACTGTGCTGATTATATAAAAGTCTACAGCTCCGTACACTTAATTTTTATACTTTCTGGATCTAAGCTGAGGTTGTTATGCTAAATTCTAAGTTACCTAATTATCTCCTCAGGCTGGAGTTCTAAGCAAAGCTTCCTGAAGGTAATATGATTTTTAACATACTGTACATAGAATTATATGGTGATTAGATAAAATACTTCAGAAATAAAAAACCAAGGAAAATAAGGCCAGTTTTTTTTTAAATTTCTGTATATACTATACTATACTATATACCACCCCAAAATTAAATTCCATACTTATAAGTCAATACTAAAATACATAATCATAGTGACCTGAGTGCCCACCTGTATGGAATCTAAAGATACACAACAGGATTTCAATATACACGTAATTTGTTTAGTATGTATACAATATGCATGTAAACTAAAAGAAATAGATTAGAAATAATCCAAAATGGGGGGGAGTGTTTAATCACAGATACATTCAATATATTCTACTGCTTCAGCCTTCTAAGGCCAACTCTCATTCTCATCTCTATCAAACAATATGCAACTATCAATTCAGCTTTTCTGAGAGCAGAACATTAGGTCAATGATGGAGTAAAACCCTTCTGAGCACAAAGATATTATCAGTATTAAGTTTGGGGAAGGGAGATTACAAATATGGATGAGCCGAATCAATAATTCACTGACCTAGCTATCCCACCTAACCATCTTCCAAAGGATCTGAAAAGCAGGCACTATAGTTTGTTAGACAGAGCCTTCAAGAGGAAGACTGCAAACTCTGGCCACCATAAGACATATATTTATATTCCATGCTATATTGTTTCCAATATCCAGGGGCTGCTAAGTATTTGAAAACAGGCTGGTGGCCAATACTATTTTACTTTAAAAAAGATGGAAGACTTCCATTACATACAAAAAGATACTATCTGATATAAATATCACTACCCTGCTCTAAAAAGGCAATCTGTTAGCTTTGTTTCATGAGTCCTGAGCAAATAATGATTTACACAAGCCTGAAATGTTAGTTTACATTTTTTTTAAAGCAAGTCTCTTGCAAGACCACTAAGCATAAAGAAGCAGCAACAGTGCCTACATCAATAGCTGGAATTTGGTTAGGATAATAATGACTGCGGAATTAAAAAAACGAACTTGTTTCTTTGACTTGACATTTGGCTAGGGATATCCTTGGTCCCTGCAGATTGGCTTACAGCAATATAAACGTAACAAATGTGGAAACTTTCAAAATTGTGGGAGCAAAGTGAACCAAACTCACTCCCATAAAAGCTAACAAGTGGTCCACCAACTGGCAGTCTCCAACTGGTGGACCGCGGCCCACTGGTTGTCCACGAGAAAATTTTGTGGTCCGCAGAGAAATGTCACCTCCAGAACACCCCCCCCCAAAACAATTAATCCAGGCCACACAGGAACACAAGGCTGCGCCATCCACATGGCCTACCCTTCCCACCCACTCTTTACCTGGCAAACTTGCCAGCTAAGTTGCTATTTTTTTCTGTTTCTGACCATCAGCTGTTCTGCTGTGTGGGAGATTTAGATTAGCTAGAAAGCAGTATATCATTGGATTACTTGCTGTCTGGCTAATTTAGATCTTCGGCTCTGCTTTTAAGACGAACCTTCCTTAAGACTGACTCAGCTAGCCAATGGCAGAAACACAAATTTCTAAATGAATCTGTGATTCTGTGAGCAACTTAATCTGCCTCTCTGCTTTGCCTGATTTTGGGTAAAAGTTGCTCTTTTTTAATTAAAAAATCAATATTTACATATATGGTGTGTTGTGAGTTAATTTTGTGAGTTTTCTTGCTAGCAAATTATATGGGTTTGCTTGCAAGCAAATTTTATGTGACAGGCTCAGGTAGCCGATCTCACAGATCTCTGAATGAATCCGTGATTCTGATTCTGTGAGCAACTCAATCTGCCTGCCTGCTTTTGGGTAAGTTTCTCTTTTTTTAATAAAAAATTCAACATTTATATAAATATTTATAATATTTACATAAAAGCCATGCCCAGCCAATCACATGACCACTAAGCCACACCCACAAATCAGGTCATGCCCACAGAATCGGTTAAGAAATTTGAATCCCACCCCTGCCTTTGTGGGTTTGTGTGTGTGTGAGAGAGAAGGCGGGGGGAGACAGGGAGGGAGAGAGGTTAGATCAGATCTCTGTCCTACCAACGTCAGCAAGTTACTGTCAGTCAAAATTCATTATTAGTGGCCCCCGGGATTTAAAATTATGAGTTTGGCGGTTCCTGAGGTCCAAAAGGTTGGCAACCCCTGGTCTATATGAGTTGAGATGTAACAGAGTGTTCTTTTATCCAAATTTCCATACAATAAAAAGTTAAGAAGTGATTAGGTAATCAGTCATATAACCAGGAAAGTAACCAGTGTTGGTTTAAGAACTTTAAGATAAGTGTATGGTTTATCCATTTTTTCTCCAACTAACAATGCTCACCAACTTCTTCACTGAAAAAGAACTTAAACTAGGGATTTCTATCAAGGGCAAATACTGTCTATAAATCTACCAAATAACTTTTTAGAGGCCTGTAATGCTGCCAAGAAGGGTAAGGTCATAATAAAATTGTTCAAGCAGGTCTAAGTGAACATAATAAATCAAAGCAAAATAAACTATTTGGGTATGGATAAAAAAAATCCCAATCCTTGACTCCAATAATAATTGTAAGCTTCAGTAACCCATTTTTGTAAGCAAGTTAGTAATTTTTTTAAAAATATTATAAAACATATAAATGTGTTTATCAAACTATGATAAATGTGTGAATACTTCAATTGATGGAGGTGATTAGCAGCGTAACAGAGGGCTCATTTCTGCTCAAGTCTATAGTTAAATGGCTGAGTAGCTACATCACTAGCAACTGACCCAATCCTAATATGGTGAAATGATATGGTATAATAAATTTATAACCAGGAGGATCTGACTTGGAACTATGATAGAACTTACAGTATATTAAGTGCGTATCTGTACAAGGAATAATTTTCTACACAGAACATTATAAATTTGAGGAATGAAATATGCTTTCTAAAAAAAATTGAATAGATTCAGAAAATGTGAAGTAAATGTGCTTAGTAAAAAGCAACTGTCAAATATACATTATCTATTCTAGGCTATTATATCTCACATGCACATGAAATGCTTATCATCTGGAAACAGTCCTTTTATACTGGAGATTACTAAATTGGCACTTTAGTTTTTTTTTTTTTTTTAAAAAGTGAATCAGGAACCTATTCACTTGCTTGTATAACTGTTAATGGGGTCAAATATTACTTTCCAGAGGTAAATTATTTAAATGATAATTCACAAAGTCAGGTAATTTGAATGACCTAGAATACATGAGATTTTTTAATAATAGCAAGATATATAAGATTGTAAGATAGGGAAATGGTCTGGGGAAATACAAAAAGATCCCAGCAGCTTTAATTTTTTCTTTGTTTCTTAGCACACAAAGAACATGTCAGGTATGGATTTGAATGTGCAAGAACTAAGTGTACAATGTTTTGCTACAACGTCCTCTCCCCTTTGTATAAGATGAGCAGAAAAGTTGCATTTGAAATTTCTATTTAAAAGGAAAACAAGAGAAAATCAATTGTTTTCACACTGTTATTGTTAGAGCTGTCTTTGAAACATGAAATTAAGTCTATTATATGCTGAACTTAACAACTTATACAATAAAGTCAATAACATTTTGAGGGGTTATATATGAGCTGCAAATGACTGCAAGTTCAAATAAATTGAAATATATGAGTGTGAGAATATTACTTCCAGAAACAGAACTACAACACAGAAAATATTTTTCTCAGAACCAGCATATCCCAAGATTATATCTGTATGTCAAAAGTGCCAAAGGAAAATAACTCCTATTTTCTTATGAATACATTCTCAAAACAATCCTACCTCTAAGCCATTACACATTTATATTTTTCATAACCTATTTCACTAAATCTGAATCATTCTGCTAAAATGTAAATGATTCAATAGGTCATGTTGTCATTTTGATATCAGACTATGTAGATCTGTGCTCGTAACCCTATCACCTGGGATTTTGCAATAAAGACTGGGCTAGCTTTCCCAGATGTTTGGAAGAGGAGACACTATTTTTTTAAAAAAGCAAAAGAAAGAATATTCTATTAACCAGCACAGTCTCACACTTGAAAAACAAAATTCCAGTCACACCTACATCAGCATGTGATTTTGCAATTTATATTAGAAAAAATAAACTAAATTATGATTTGAGTCATTATTTCCTATCAAAACTACCACATATATTGGGATATGCAAAGTAACAGATTCACCAGGATAACTGAAATTTAACCTCCCATATGTTTCAATAAGTTAATTAAGTGGCTATATTTCTTCACTGGAGAAAACAACAAACATAACTTCCAAATCGTAACTGTTTCCATGCCTTGTTTAAAAAAATGGACAGCAACAAGTGGTGCTACAGTTATTATGTTTTTGGGGCAAAGTAAAATGCTGTGCTTGGGATTTGTTACTGTATATTTATTCATAAATGTTCTAAGTGAAATTTAATTTATACCACTAAGGGATATTCACATAAATTTTCACAAGAAATTCTTCTTCTAGTATCCATGAAAATGTATTGGAGAGAAAAGCACATAATTGAATATTTTAATCCTAACTGGTTATCTGGAGGCTAGGAAAAACGAGGCATGCTACTTCTGCCAGAAAAAAAACAACAACCCCACAATTCTCAGTCTACTGCCACCTTAAATGCCACTCTGGTATGGTGGCTCAAATCCCACCAAATCCACATCTGTAACAAATGGAAGAATCCTTAATGCTTCACCCATCAAACATTTTTCTTATTCACAAAACTGAAAGAGTTTCCCGGAAGTTGTATATATTCCAACATGAACAAATGTTTTGTAAGCTTTCAAGGATTCTTGTTACATAATGGAAAACACAGCCTTGTTCTTGAGGGGACAGAGCGCTTTCCTTTACATGGTATTTGCAATTTTAGAGAAAAAGGCACCAAGACACCTGGAGGATTGCCAAAAAAAAAAAAAAAAGTCCAGGCACAGCCTAAATTGAAAAGCAGGGCATACTTAAGACCAAACGTTCCGCCCTAAAAGCCTCAGGGTGGACTTTATTGGGTACCCTCCATCATGCAGCTTCTCGAACCAAGGGTCCCCCTCTCAAGAGTTACACCTTAACATCTGCTCGTTTGCCAATCCCGCCCCGCCCAGGTGGTTTTTGCAAGCGCTCCTTCAAAGCAGGGCCGACGGGTGCGAATCCTAAGCCCCCTCCTCAAGTGCATGGCAACCCCGCTCTCGCTCTCTCCCCTTCCCCATAAACCAGCCGATGCGTGTCTGCTGCCAGCGAGATAAAGGGGGAGGGGGGGAGGAGAGAGAAACCCAGGCGGCTGCCGAGCAAAGGCCCCAACATCCAGAAGAGCGTGTGACGCACTTCGGTAACCTGACTCCCCACCCTCCCCGCGGGCTGGCAAAAAGAGAAAGAGAGATTTGGGGGGTGGGGTGGAGGAGGCTCTTTCCAACAAGGAAATGCGGGGAGCCTGGCCGGCCATCTGCGCAAAACCCAGCTAGAGCCTGCAAAGGGTAGAGTAGCACCCCGAGCCAGCCAGGCCTCTCGGGGAGAAGGAGGAAACAAACACGGGGTGTGGCAGCCCGAGGCGCCTCCTCCCTCTCCCCCCCCCTCCCCGGGACTCAGGGACAGGAACCGCCGAATAAGGACTGCGGCCGCGGCGTGGAGAGTCTCGGACAGCCGCGGGGACTCTTTAGGCCGGCTGATCCAGCCAAAGGCCTTTTGATCCCCGGCTCGTCCTGAAAGGGAGTTGACTGGGGATAGGGATAGTGGTGGTGGAGGGTCGTCTAAGCCTGGCGGCCTTTTAGGAGCTCAAGTCCAAGGCCCCTTCTCGACCCCTCTCCCCACCCCAAAAGAAACCGGCCGGGCAGTCTTACTAACTAACCCCTATTCCCCCTTCTTTTTTTTTTCTTCTTGCCACCCACTTATTTTTATTTCCTACCACTCCAAATGTTAATAAACCCTCCGCTCTTTAAAGAAGGGAGAGGAAACTTGCCTGGGAGGAAATAAATAATAATAGTAAAGCTCCACCAGTTCAACTCCTACCTGGATGAGAGCTGGCTTTGGACTGCGCGCAGGAGGGGGGGAGGGGGGCGACCACTGAGTAGATCTCAACCAAAACTGGCGCCAAAAGGGGGGGGGGGTGAAGAGTCCCAAAGCTTGAAACAGGCTGCCGCTTCCGCCCCCTCCCCTCCCCGCCCGCAGCGACCCAGCGGGGCACCGGGCAGCTCGCCGAAACATCAAAAAGCCCCCGGGAGGAAAGGACCGCTTCCCTCCCCCCCCCTCCACACGACTAGAGAAACCGGCCACCATAAAGAGACCAGGAGGAAGCAAGGAAGGAAGCTGGGGAGGCGACGTGTCCAAAGCGCCGCTTGAAACCCGGCAGAAGTCGCGCAACTGCTCCGACAAGCCTCCGGCTTTGGGGGAGGGGAAGGGACGGGGGAGGGTGTTGAGTTTCCCCAAGGATTGGGGGTGGGGGAGGTTAATGGGGAAACCTCGGGGAAAGGAAGCCCCCCC